>JANFOE010001481.1:0-285739 GCA_025667525.1 Glebionis coronaria | reverse complement strand
AATATCCCACTAAAACATGAGTTTGCAAATCACCTCTCCTAATAGAATACTTAAAAATCCTTACTTTTACTTCTTAGTTTCTCAAAATTCACCTACAAAATAAATTAGCAAATATTAAATATAAAGAAACTCATTTTTGTCTAGGCTTGAATGATATTTTGATGTACAAAAACATGTAAAAGCTTAGCGTATCGTGAATGTTTTTATTGTCATGAATGTAAATCTTGAGTAACCTTTTCATAGTCGCTAATGTTGCACCTATGATTTTGGCGGTGGAGGACGTTTGGCGTATTTATTTCACAAAATGCAGTGTAAATTACTCTTCAAGTTATTTTTAAAGGTTTTCAAAATTGAATTTAGTTAAATTGTACCGGTGCGCAAAAAAATAAAATTTGTACTCATGCTAAGTAAAAAACTTATAATATAATGCAAAGGATCACTGCAACGAACAATATCACAAAACCTTATGTATATATACCAACAATTTTTTTAAGTTTCCATCCATGTTGAAAGAAATAATTTTGTAACTGTAATTTGATTAACTCAATCAAAACATGACATCTCATATTTATAATTTTTTTGTAAATTCCTTGTGGATGTAACAAAACTCATTTCGACTATTAATTTAAATTTTACTTCTATGTTGTTTATAAATAATCAATGTACAAATTTTTGAATCTTGACAACTTAAATTAATGTTTTTTGCTTAAATTACCGCTTAATCCATTTTCAAAATTCCCTTTTAAGCAAACCCAAATTAAGCCATCACAATGCAAGAATCTGTGCAATGAAACTATGACAACCCGTTTCGACACACCAACTGCTCCACAAGTGCCTCACTCGACTAACCCTTTAGTTTGGAACAGTTTAATCCAAACACATTTCGGAAATTTAGATTTTCATAAGGCAATGTTGACGTATAACGAAATGTTTTAACGCGTGGGGTTCGGCCTTATAGGCACACATTTTTAAAAATGGGAACTCGTGCAAGATTGGCTTTTCAGCGTGTTTATGAGTCGTGACATGCTTATTGTGCCACTAGTATTTTGAAAAAAATGAAAGTAAACTATAGTCCCTTATTGATAGTGGAAATGACACCTTTGCCAAAATAGCGTCTATATTTAGCCACATAAATTAACAACTTAGGTAGTGTTTGATAAGTACTTAATATGTCTTAATTAAAAAATTAGTGAGTAAATTAAGTCAGTTACAGTCTGTTTGTTTCGGGCTTAAAACTAACACATGTCTTTCTAGAATAAGTCATGTGAAAGAGGGTGTATACAATAAGTCAGTATTGACTTATTTCATAGTTTTACATATTTACTCTTTCACTCCTCACTTATAATTTTCATGTAACTTCTTTTTAGGGTAAAATAATAACTCTATCAAATTCAGACATTTAATTCAGCCCCTAAAACAACACTTATATATTTATCTGTAATCAGACATCATAAATTTAAACAATATTTAGGGTCGAAATTTTTGACCCTAAATTACAAAGGGTTTCGACCCTAAATTTTGGTCAAAAACTTGGCTGAAAAGCGGTGGGCCCCATTTTTCGACCCTAAAATACATAGTGTATTTCGATCCTAATTTTTAGGGTCAAAATTTTTGGGTCGAACGTGTAGGGTCGAATATTTCGACCCTAAAATTTAGGGTCGAATACCCTTCAAATTTAGGGTCGAAATTTTCGACCCTAAACATTGATTTTGTTGTAGTGCTAGTAGAACATAGTAGTATAAAAGATAAGGAAAGCATGATAAAATTGATTAAATTAGAAAATAAGATAAAATATACTTATATACTTAATACTATATACATAAAAAAAAGTAAAAGCAAAGAATTTTTTGCATAAAGGAAAAGTTAAATTATATTAAAAGTGAATATACTGCATGGTGATAGATGATTCAATTGGGTAGCTTCTTCAAACTTTATACAAGAGGTCTAAGGATCGATTCAAATGGTTCCTCTATCCCTTTTTTTGCACTTTACTTTCAATAAAAAATGATTTATCTTAAACTCACTTAATAATTCGCTTTATAAAAATTAACCTTTTTAATACTCACTTCATCAATACTGCAGAAAGAAAACAAGGTTGTGATTTGTGTTTCAATGAATTCATCAATATGTATTTTAAGTTAACTTTATGGAACCTGACTTGGTGGATTAGAATTTCAACATCCATAAATCTATAGCCGAAGTATAAGCCCGCATCTTACCTTATTATTTAAGTTAAATATGCGTTTAGACGGTTGCATGACGAGTGTTTTTTTGTTTATGATTTGGAGTTTGACTTGTCAAGAAATGAGGAGACACATAAAGTCCAACAATATAAAAAAGTCTCAGTTGTAGATTTGAGATGTAGTTGACGATCCAATGCACAGCGCGGGAACATGAATGGAACTTTTTGTTGTCGTCTGTTGATGATTTGGACGATGTATTGAGCTAGAGGTGAAATGAGTCGTCGACTTACTAGAAATTTATGAGGTGATGCTGGATTTTGAAGGGGAGTGAGTCAGTTGCGGGTTATCGGCCTAGTGCCAGTACTGGAGTAAACGAGTAGTCTTTGTGTATTGCATAAGATCGGATAGATGAAAATAGTACAGATTATTTTTATAAAATCTGGGACCATCTCTTGGTTCTGTTCTATTTACGGTGATAACTCACCTCTAGTCTCTACTATGCCAGCTTTAGTAAGACAACCATATATCGTACTAGTTCTCGTGAATACCAGAACTGAAGTTCAATATCCAGAGAGTGTTATGGATTTTGCATTGTATGCAATCATTACTCATATGTTCTGTTCATAAGGTCAAACAAATGTTGTGTGAAGTGTAAACTAGATAAAGAAGAAATAAAGAACTAAATCAGTGAAAGCTAGACCTGGTTATGCGTAATTCATTCAGCGAAGGTATCCTCAAATTGTAAACGAAGTTGTCCTCGTTTCCACTCATTACATGTCATCGTTGATTCAACTACAAACTCATTAATCCCACATCGGTAGTAGAAAAAACACTTAGTAAGCTTATATACTAAAGTCATGTGAGTTAGTCAATTTGATATTAATACAATGTTGTTGATTCGGAGATCCATGAGTTGATTGGAAAATCAACCAATGGGTTTCCTCCATCGACAAATTTGTATGATTCATTAATTTTTTTTAGCCACAACTTCGTTTGTTGTTGATATTCAAAGTATTTATTACGTGTTATGTTATTTTGAATGTTAAATCATAAAGTTAAAAACCTTCTTATCCTTTCGATTTAAAGCATTCAACCATGATTTATTCTGTATATTTTACCATTCTTAAAAAAATAAATAAAAACGCACTTATATTTTGAGTTGTGATGCTAGTAATAGTTGAAGTAAGTACATTTTATTTTCGATCTACTCTAACCGTATTAAAATAAAACACATCTTGTTACATTTATGTTACCAAACACTTAGGAACAAATAACCTTTGCTTAGTGCTACTTGTTCATGTAATAACTAGCAGGATACTCGCGCGTTGCGGATGTCGGTACCCTGAAACTAAAATTTTACAAACGCAATGTTTTATTGTTATATTTATAGAAAATGGCGATGGCTTTAAGTTGAAATAACTCTGAGCAATTATAAACCATTTCATATTATTGTGATGATTGATTGTAAATGTTATTTGCAAATCTATATAACATCGCATTATATAACATATAAATATAGAAAATCTTCTTAATTTATATGTTCACACGTTTTCATACATAATAATGACTTTAAAATCTTCCTATTTTGATGTGTACAATTTAACCGAATTGATTACCAAAATGATCATTATTTCATTAAATTTGCACTAAATACATACATAGACGATACATGTCTATGAAAATATAAATTTATAAAAAAAGTGGTTCAAAATCAAACACAGAAATTTGATATTAAACTTATATTAGCAAACAATTTAAATAATTGTATCTAAAAAATTAGAATTTATAACAATAATCATTTATAGATATTGCATATCAATTTGTTTTAATTTTGTCATTTAATATGTATTGCCCATCAATTAATATACAAATAAATTTATGAAAATTTTGTGTTGTAAAGGTTTGTATCAAAACCTTGTAGCGTTGTACTACTTAAAATTTTGAAGAAAATGAGTGCAATCTCTTATATAAATAGTACATATTTGAGTGCTGTTAAAAAAAGTAGTACAACATATTTTAACGGTTCCGTTTTTATCAATTTTGGTGGGGTCCGCTCCGGTTCGTCTTCTGACAATTTTTATTGGCTAGTTGAAACGACTGTGACTCCGGTTTCCGATTTCCAGTTGAACCTCGTCATTTTAGGTAGAAATATGTACGATCTTATAGATATATATTATTTTAATTGTTGTACAATGTGAAAATATAATACTCCCTCCGTCCCATAATAAGTGTACATTTTGACTTTTTTGGGTCTCCTTATTCAACTTTGATCATAAATATCTTCATTTGTGTTATATAATACCGGATAAAAATATACTTATTGAAAATACATTTAAATCTCAATCCATACATATATTTTTTATCCAATATTATATAACATAAATTAAAATATTTATAGTCAAAGTTGAATAAGAAAGATTGAAAAAAGTGAAAGTGGACACTTATTATGTATAGAGGTAGTAGTATTTTTAAGTAATATGGTGTATTAATAATTTTTTAAGTGTATATTAACTATTATGTGTTAATTAGTTTTAATACTATTATTAAATTATGTATTAATTAGTTATAATATTATGTATTAATTAGTTTTAATAATGAGTACTAAATTATGTATTAATTAGTATTAACTTATGTATGAATTAGTTTCTAATTATGTTTATATACTTGTATTTTATGCATATAGTATTGTAAGTTGATTTTGTAATATTTCTAAAACTAGAATGTGTTTTCTTTTAATATATATATTATAGATATCACATTAAATGAAAACAATTGTCCAAAATGTCTAGCCATCGTTTAACAAAATATGTTATATCACTACACACTGCTATATAAAAGCAATAGACCGACAAACATGAAGTGGAAATATTGGCCCGACAATAGATAACTTGGAAGATTGAGATGATGATGCCATCTGTAACAAATAAAACGAATGTTAAATCAAAAGCCCTAATTTTAACCCAATATCAAAAGCCCTAATTTTAACCCAATATCAAAAGCCCTAATTTTTACAATTGAAAGAAAAATTAGATGGAGAATGAAGATTACCTCTTTATGACGATGGCAATTCGACAGAAACCATCAATTGATTGTTAGGGTTTTCAATCGGATCAGATCATAAAGTGTGTGTTAATGTATGTTTTTTAATTAGGGTTTATAATGGGATCGAGTGAAAGATATATAATATATATTGGGATCGAGTGTTTATAATAAATAAAAGGATAAGTCAACTGCCAGCGTGGCAGTTGCAACCGGTTAAATACACTATCAAACGGTAACTCATAGTTAAGTACAAACATTACCCGGTTTCCATAGTTTGGTAACCCAAAGTCTCAAAAAATTAGTTGGGTAACTTAGGTGAACAAAAAGTGATAGTTCAGTAAGCTAAACAACCAAAAACCCATTGAACCATCATCTATATCCTCCGTAGTACATATTTGATAGGTATTTACAAAAACTGATATGACTTGACCTGACCCAATGTATATGTGTAACACTTGCTTAGAGGTCAATCTCATTTCACAAATTGTATTCGCGAGACCATGGATAGTCGCACAGAGATATCATTTCGGTCAATGTGTCTCAAAAGAATTCAACAAGTGTAAACCGTAAATATAATGTACCTACCTTATTATCGATTAGCCAATCGATAGATCAACAAGCATCAAAACAACCGTAAATATAATGTAAATGGGGCAAACTCCTTGATAGAAGGCCAATTTCTGTTGTACCCTATTCTTGTTCATCAAGTAATACATTATTTAAAATCAGTAAGAACGTCAACACAAAAGCTGATCTTTAGAAAAACCAACAGAGTGGGTCGATAATGGCTCGGTAAGACAACCATGGTAGTAGTTCTCGTGAATACCACAACTGAAGTTCCAAGAGCGTTGAACATTGATGTGGCAATGGCATGGTGTGCAATCATTTCACTCATACAGTTCTTTTTATAAGGTCATCACACGAGTATTGTGTAAACTAAAAAATAAAGATAAATTAGTGAATGATAGACATGCTATGCATAATTCCGAATTTTAAACGGCTTCTTTCTTTAAGTTGATTACATATCGTCGTTCAACTAAAAACTCATCAATCTATCCCACATCGGTAGTAGAAAGAAAAACTTGTAGCTTATATGCTAAATTCCATGTACGTTGAGTAAGTTGATATTAATATTATGTTATTGAGACGGTTATTGCGCATGTGGAGTTAACACACCACATGTGGTACTACCTTCTAATTAACTTGTATAATTGGTTAACTTTTTCTTTTTTAAAAGCTTTTGTTCATAATATTCAATCTTTTTAGAAGCTTTTGTTCATACTATTCGACTATCGTGTCAATTTGATCGTTGGCTCATCGGTTCACCGGTTCGACCACCGGGTCAACTTGGTCGATGCCTCACCAGTTCATTGATTCAACCACGAGGTTAAGTCAGTCGAGTTGCCGAGTTATCAATTCGATCACCGAGTGAAATAGCATATCGTTAACATTTTTCATTAGGCAATTTCCGCAAAAATGCACTATACACGTCTAGTCACTTAGATTTCGCGGATTAGTGTTTCAACATCCATAAAACAAGGCAATATGAAGATTAGCGTCATTTTAGAGCAAATGATACCAGTTAGTAAATGACAAACCCAACTGAAGGTTTATATAGTTCATAACAATTATTTAAAACCCTAATATAGATCAAAGCACATACAGCGGAAGCAATTAACAAAATCATAATTAACACAATTATAATTAATCAAGATTAGGGTTACATACCTTTATCCTAGCAAGATCCACAAGATCAACAAAACAATCGGCAACTAGGGTTTATCACGAAAACCACCAGGATATAGCCTAAAGCAAGACTATATCATGATCTGGTACACACGTAATGCGGCGAGTTAATCGTGAGTCTAGCATGAACAAACCGAGCTTCCACGCTTATGGAGTATCTACCCAACAACCCTAGAGAGGGGCTAGGACTAGATAATAATAAATAGAAAATCGAAAACCAAAAACCTTAATTGAGGGGTGTTTTGGCCGGCGATCAAAGCAAGAGAGGAAGAGGGATTTTGTGTGATTTTTATGAAGGCTTAGGTTTGTTTATATAGCCTTAGAAAAACTTTTCCTCCAAGCTAAAACAATTTAGGAAACAAAATCTTTTTCTTTCCCCTTCTTATTCCTTTAGGCCGATGGTCACATAAGCCCACAAGGGGCTTCCGGAACTTTTCTGACTCCTTCTTTTAGCTTCTATTTAATTTCCATAACGTTCGTTTAATACTTAACTTTTAATTATTTAACGATCGTTAGTTTAAGCTTCGGTTTGATTTAATAAATGTATTTAATAAATAAATTAACCCTTCACGTAATGTGTGTAATCCCGTGATCTCGAGTTCGATCCTATCACACGACTATCGATTTTTAAGTCCATAAAATTTCCCCAACAACATGTCACAAAGGTTGCACAATGCTTCCTAAGGGCCCACCTTGTTTTTTGGACCACCACATCAAGCATAATCCGTGAAAATGTTTACATCATTGGTGCAAGACTGGTTAATGTTGTTGATTTTCCACCATTTAAAGATCTCTATTCAAGTATCCTTTGCACCCGTGCATCACTTGACCAGGGGGTGTTATTTTGTTTCGGCGTCCTCATCATGACCCGGGCATCTCATGTGTTTTAATGTATGTCCGCCCCTACTTGCAAGTGTAAATTATAGTCGGTTTGCATCACCCCCAATGTGGCACATCAACAAATATGTGTAAAAGCATTTTCAACAAGTTATTAAAGAAGCGGACGATGTCCCTTTTTGCATGCATGATCTTATGCTTCTTAGTCTCGAGATCCATGTGAGTTCAGGGTTGCTCTGTTTCCCTTCTTAATACTTTCATCTTCATTAACAATTACGTAATCTTTGTGTAAATCTTTTTTAATTGTTCAAGAGGTTTCACAATTGTTCCACATAACAAAATCAATCATTATCACTAGTTTTTTGAATATTGGGTTTGTAGTCGACCCGACCGAGTCACCACGTCAACTCGGTTTATGAAAAAATCCAAATAGTAGTGTGCACATGTCCAAACACACATTACTTTGTTGCATTATTATCATAGAGACCACGATGTGTGCTACGGTTGACCCGGGTCGCTAAAAACCGGCGGTTTGAACTGGGTTACAAATACTCAAGCAACGGTTTTCTAGGCTGGAGCCGATTAGCCCGGTCTGGACGCCTGGTCGAAACTTGTTTGAAGAATCACATCAAACTGAGCTTAATTATACCAACCTATTACAAAAAGTAACTGGGATCTACTCCACATGCATTTGAGATGAAGGAGGTGTGACATCTAAGCAAGTCGAAATATGATATGGGTTGATTGAGGTATTTGGCTTTTGGTTTGTATTTCGGAGGCCGATGCTTAAATTTTGCCTCGTACATATATGCTATAAAACCAACAACAACATTTTTAATAATAGGAAACTCGCTTTATGCATGTGTATACCGTATGTCACTTACGGGGGCTTCCCCAGCATGTATGGCTTCTTTCGTTCCATTGATTACATGTGGTTAATTCAACTATGAAAAACTCGTTAGATGCATCAATGTGAAGCTTTAGGTCGTGAAATTGTTTTGATACCTGGAGCCATAAAGACCAAACTGTGTCACTGGTTGATCTTTCATCAACACGCAAATTTCCATTGACCCTTTGGATCAATAGCTTGACGAACATCATTTATTCAATTGTCACATGATCACCTCACCTCCTAGAAAAATTAATTTTAAGAATATACCTTCTGTGTCGATTAAAATGTATAAAACAAAAGTTAGAATTGTTAGGTTTATAATAAACCACTTCAACAACAAGTCTAGTAGATTCATCGCCTAATACTTCCTGCTTGATCTCTTTCCCTTCCTAATACTTCCATCTTCATTAACAATCTTCTCATCTTTGAATGAATCTTGCAAGAGATTTCGTCACTCTCAGGATTGTAGGAAGTTCCAACACTGGTGCGGTTACACTAGAGAAGTGTAATGATTAATATAGTGCCTATTAATCATAATATAGTAGTAACTGGTACTATATTATGATTAATAGTCAATAGAGATGTGTCATGCGGGATCCGAGAGGCCAATATTCTTACTTCCGTTTATCATCTCCATGTTGAACTTGAATCTGACCATCAAAAGCAACGATAACCGCAATCACATCAAGTCCATCATCTCCATACATACTTGTACTCCATGTTCTCACCAACAAACAAATTTTCTTCATCAAGCTATTGTTCCTTGTGTAGTTATTTATAAGTTTAAGAAGTGACTAAGCGTCTGAAGCATGAGAATTGAAGTAGCTTATAGTAATGAACCCGAGACTTCTCCAATTCTCATAAGAGAAGCTTGGCCACTAGTCCAACCCACAATACATGACTAAAAAAAACATGTTCAATTCTTCTCACCGAGAATAAAAGGAATTTTATTGCTTAAATTTAATCTATTCATTTCAAAAATACTACTAGGGTGTTAAAAAGTTTGGGAAACCGACAAACCGACAGAAACGTGCAGTCCGAAACCAAAAAAAACTTGCTTATCATGGTTTATTTTCTAGTTAACCGAACTAAACCATGTATAATATACAGTGACTGAGTCAGAACCAAATATGATTCACTACACAAATTTCTTCTAACCGTAAAATAATATAGTTGAAAAGTGAATTAAGGCGAACGCTAGAAACACATTTTAATAGACTGAGTGCATTTTAAATACATTTGAGGAATAATTGATGTTTGTTTTCTAAAAATTAACATTAAATCGAAAAATTCATAAGTGTTCGAGAAAAAAAACGTGGCTCCATACCTAACGATATCATAAGTATTGAATTCAAGTAGTTTGATAAAACAACTTTAGTACGAAGTATGACTTTAATTTATTTAATATTGTTTATTTTAAATAATAATATTTACTTTTTAGATCATACAATTGATCATATGGTCAAACTCAATTAAGAGTGCGTTTGGTTTGTTGATGGGTTTAGATTTGTATTTAAGTTTAGGTTTTGATTTGGGTTTAATGCAGGGTTTTGATGTGATGTATAAAAAATAAATTAATATATTGTTATAGATAAATTATTTTTATATACAAATATAATACTCCTTCCGTCCCTAAATAAATGTCCACTGTTGACTTTCGAAGTTAACCGTTTTTAACTTTGACCTTAAATTATCGCGTTTGTGTTACATAATATTTTACACAAATTATACGAATAAATTGAGTTTTAAATATATTTTCATTAGTATAACTTTCACCAAAGATTATATAACACAAATAAAATAATTTAAGGTCAAAGTTTACAAAAAATGACCCCAAAAGTCAAAAGTGGACATTTAATTAAAGACGGAGGGAGTAATAGAAAAAATATATTATTGAGTGTTAGAAGTGGTGGCCCATTAAAACTTTTACAAAACCTATCTTATAATAAGGGGTGGCAATATCTGACCCGACACGAAACCCGACCTGAAACCGACACGAAAATTAACTAGTTCGGGTTGAATATATTGAATCTTAGGTTAGGTTTGGGTCGGCCTATCTGACCCATTTATTAAACAGGTTAGGTTTGGGTTGGAAAAAATTAAGCAGGTCGACCCGACAACCCGTTTAAGATTTTTTTCCTTATTTTAAAAATGATTAATATTTTACCATACGTGTTAACTAGGTTAAACATACCGAACATAAACACATTTAACATGTTTAAAACATGTAATGTGCCTACTTTTATATATAAAACTTGTTAAATGGATCAATATATAAACCCGTTTAACCTATTCAACATATTTAACGTCAACCCAAATATATACATGGGTTAAATGGGTTAGGTTCGGGTTATGTGTAAACGGGTTAGGGTTGACATAACTGACCCGATTATTTAAATAGGTTAGATTTAGGTTGGGATTTTCTGACCCGCCAACCTGACAACCCGAACCCGATACGAATTGCCACCCCTAAGTGTAAGTGGGTGTAGTGCCCCTGAACCAAACGATATGTATAAAAGATAAAGTTATCCTACAGACACAATAGGAGGGAAACAAACGCACCCTAAGCATCTAAAATCGTTAACTTTGGTTGAATCATGAGTAACCGTTCATCTTGGATGCCGAAAGTTCGGTTACCTGTCTAGTAGACTTTGATTTCGCGTTATAAAATTACTCGTCTAAATTAGTTTAACTTTTTCAGTTATCAAACTAAACCGACCCGTGAAGACATTGTATAGTATAGGATCGATAGGTATGCATGCATCACAAAAACTCGTATGACTACATCTACTGTACACATGAAAAGTACATGCAATTTCATATTGGTGAAATTTTCCAATACGTTAAATCGTTGATCTCATTTCAAAATCGTGCAATGTATAGTTTCTTAAACAACTTTTCAAAAAATCCGTACCGTCCTATATCTTACATTCAGAGGCGGACCCAGAATTTAAAACAAGGTGTTGCACAAATTTTTTTACGAGTATTAATACTAAAGTGGACTCACATTACATAAAAACGGGTGTTGCACGTATCAAGAAAAAACCTATTTTATAACAAATTTACTCTTCGTAACCTAAAATCGGTTGTAGCCCGTGCTACACCCGTCTCCCATGTGGGTACGCCCCTGCTTACATTCACAGGTCGAAGGAGTTAGCCCACTTTGGTCACATTGCAATAAACTTACGACAAACAACTGTCATTCGAAAAACAAACTAGGACTTAGGAGGATGTATCTTTTGTCTTCACAATATCCTTTGCTACTAGTCTCAAATGGTTAAACATTCGTATGTTGATTTATGAACTTTTGTGATATATAGCTGGTCCATATATTCCAAATGTATACAATAAGTTGCAGATTTAGACGAAAAATACGTATAATTGGTGTTGTAAAAAGAAGCAGGAATAAAAAAGAAGAAGCGAAACCTTTATACGTATTCTCCATCTAAATCTGCAATGTATAGGTCTATGGAAAACGTTACAATTATCTTTGTCTATTATTGTTTTCTAAAACCAGTAGATAATCGAATTAAAACTCCAACTTCATATGAGAACTTCATGTAAATATGACGAATTCCTTAATACAAGAAGGGCAATTGTTATTGCATCTTTTTTTATGTTCAGCAAGTACATTGTTTAAAATTAGTAAAAAGTAAAACGTCAAACATAAATATTCATCTTTAGAAAACCAATATATATAGTGTCATTAGGTTGATAATGGCTCAGTAAGACAACCATGGTACTTGTTCTCGTGAATACCACAACTCAAGTGCCATGAGTGTTGAACTACTGAAGTGTCATGTTCATAAGGTCAAACAAGTGTTGTTTAAACTAGATACAATAAAAAATAAAGAGTGAAATCATCGAATGCTAGACCTACTTATGCGCGCATGAATCACTCACCGATGGTGTCCCCAAATTGTGAGCTGCTTCTTTCTTTCCATTGATTACATGTTGTTGTTATTAAGCTACAAACTCATTAATCCCACATCGGTAGTACAACGAAAATTTGGTAACTTATATACTAAAGCCATGTGGCTTGGGTAATTCGATATCAATATAATGTTGCTGATTAAGAGATTTAGATCCGTTGGTGGATTCTAAAACCAACCGATCGGGCTCCCTTAATCATAAATTTGTATGATTCATTATTTTTGAAAGCTTTTGTTGATGATATTCAAAGTACTTATTATGTACGTGTTATTTTGAACGTTAAAAACCTTCTTTTTTGTTGGATTTAGAGCGTTCAATTATTTTGTTTTTCTTGCTTTAAGCATTTTGGTGCTTTTCGACACTTAGTATCGTATGAATACTGCAATTGTGAAAACGGTGTATACTTTTATTAAAAACAGATTACAAAATTAACATAAAACAAAGAACAGAATTAAATAACAAATAAAATTGAAAGCAGTAAGAATCTAGAGATGAGGCACGTGTTTAACACGCTTCCCTTAAAACAGATTCGCCGTCTGTTTCCCAGGGTACAACGTCTAAAGCTGTTGTACAGCCGGACTAGACAAACTTGCCTGAAAAATCACGGAAGCCTTCTGCGTTTCTGATCGATAACTGTTGGAAAAATCGTCTGGTAATGGAGTAGGAAAAAATCTATACCACAGGAAAATCTGTTATAACTAAAACAGATTTCGTGTCTGTCTTTTTAACACACACAAATATTCTGTTACGGAAATCTGCCCGCACCCAAGCCAGTTTTCGGAGCTGCATTCGTGTCCGCAGGTCGCGCGCTCGTACACAAGTTCAGTAGATTCGAACCCGTTTTTGGCCTAGAAATCTTACTTTCTGCACCCCCTGCGCGCGCGTAGGTGTGGGAGTAAAAACCCACAAATAAATATTGTAGGGTAGAAACTAGGATTTCCTTATAAACATGTTTTCACTTCATGTTTCAAGCGATGTGGGACAAAATATTTTCCAAATATTGTGTTTCATGTGGCTCACTTTGAGACACGATATCTCATTCATATTAACTCCATATTGGACATACTTTAGCTCGTTGCGAAACTCTCTTCGAGCAGAACGCAATGCTACTAAGTACTACGAATATATATAACATATACATATATAAAATTATGTCTAAAGTATTACAAAAACTATATTTTATAAAACATTTTCCAACAGCAATAACTGATTAATCGACACATTACCAAAGAGAAAAGTCATTGTTTGACATAGTGGGAAAACATGACATTTAAAGAAGTCGTTACAAGAAACAAGTTACTGAAATTGAAAACTCTAGTCTTTTAAGGGGGTGTTTGGGTTGCTTATTTGAAATGAATTATCCGTTTTGAAAATGAATAGTTACATAATCATCTGTTTCAAAACGTGATTATGAAATGTATTGTTTGGATTTGATTATACTGTTGGCTATCGCAATAATCAAATAATCAGATTTTTAGTGTTTGGCAAACCAATTATTCTAATAACTTATTTCATATAATGACTGAAATAGACATCGTAAATGAACAAGAGAACGTTTACTTAACGGCAATAGGGTAAATTGACATTGTATAATTTCTCTTTCGAACCAAACAGTTGGTAAGCACTTTTTTGTTTTTGCTATCCAAACACATGTTATTGAATTATTTTAGAAACGCAATAAGTAAACCATTAACTAAAAAAATATACAATTAAAGCAATTTATTCGTAAATAAACAAGAAAAAAACTAAAACACAACCGAGTCTCGAGAACTACGTTGACCCGGGTCACTTTAAACGTGACTATTGTAGTCGGGTTTCAAAAATATAAAATCCGATTTAATTTAACCGTTGTTTTGATTGAAAACTGTTCAATTAATTGAACCGACCGACTCGCACCGGATTCAAAACGTAGGCAACTAAACTTATGCCTTATTATTTTGTGATTTGTACATATGTTCTACTTATATATTGAAACTGGACTTATTGATCTTTATTCGCAGAGAACAAATCAAAAAGAAAAAGTAATTTTTCATGCGTGAATACAAAAGATTGTCTTGTTCTACTCGATCCAGGTATGTTTTTTAACGCTTCTTATTTTCATGCGTAATTGACGACTATGTGCATTAGCTTGAAAGAGCAAAATGCACAACTTGTACAAACTATCAAAAAGCAAGGTCTGGTTATCAACAATTTGGAGAACAGACTTGCTACACTTGAGGGGAGGAGAAGACCTAAGCTTATTGTCTCTACAGATGAGGATGCTTTCAAAGGGGAGGAAGTTCCTCAAACAGATGAGTCTACTTAGTGGTATGCATTTCCTAGTGGATAGGATATAGGACAAGAAAAGATGGCAAGTGATGAGAAAGGAAGTGATAAGGGGAGTGCCACAAAAGATATTGCAACCTTGCTAAATATAGGCAATCAAGAAGAAGCCCTGCTTCTACAAAAGTTTATTAGCTCAATGCTAGAATCTATAATGTACTTGGATAAGGGATACAAAACTACTTCAAGTTTGCTAAATTGATTTATAAATTTTTCTTAACCACAATTACCGTGCTTATTGAGAAGGAGTATTTTGAACGTGGATTAAAAATTATTATAATCAATGACAATGGGGTGGTAGTTGTATTCCATGACGGTTCAAGCCAAGTAGATGCTCATTTAGGCTAGGCAGAACGGTTGGCGTTGGAGTTGGTCGCGACTTCGGTCGCAATCGGTCGGCTCGTTGCAGCGACCGAATCGGTCGACCGAATTCGATCGATTTGGAATTGAATAAAAGGGGGAAAAATTGTCGGTTTGTAGCGGATTTGGCTTGTAGTGGTTTTTTTTTTAAATTATATTAGTTTTAATTATATTTTAATTAGATAAAATTTGTAATAAATTTGTAAATTTTAATATATTGAATTTTATTTAATTTCTCACAACATATATTAATTTGATCATTTTTAAAGTTAGTTTTAATTAATACATTTTACTCTCTCTATCTCTAAATAAGTTTTTTTTAATCATTTCACTAATAATATTTAAGTATAAATATTATTGCATTGTTTTTTATTTAATGTAATGTATTTTTATTTAATGTAATGGTTTTTATTGAATTTAAAAAATTTGAACTAGATCGTCTTGTTGGGGAAAATAGGATTGTAGGTCGGTGGAGAAAAAAAGCTAACGTCGCAGAAAAAATTAAGATCGCATTAGATCGCTGTTGTGTCTAGCCTTAGAAATAAAGTAGCCGAGCGAGTAGCAGAGCAAAACACATAGAGGCCAAAGTAGATGTTTCAAATTATAAAAAAACTCAAATGAATTCGTTTATTAATTGAAATTATGACTACGAAGCCACTTGCTACCTCCGTCAGTTCATCAGTTAATGTTAGAATATTTCTAATGTTAGAATATTTTGTTATGCAGGGTTTACATAAAGACTTGTTCGAGTGAGCTTTAGTCGTTTCCACTAGTAATAGATCATCAGAGATTTATATTGAGTTCTATTTTTTATTTTGTAATTTTCTAGATAATGGTTTACAAAGATGTTGGACGTATTGTTTTTTACGTTATTTAAGTGACGATGTAGAATTTATTCCATTCATGATTAATAAAAAACGAGTTTTTTTTTGCTTCGATTGAAATATACCTGTAAAAATTTTAATAGTGATATGATAACTAATTGAATGCAAAATAGTAGCAAATGATATTTATAACAAAAAAAGCGCGTCAAATGTTTTTTTGGCACGACGGATAAAAAGGTGCCAAATACGATAGGAACAAAGAACAGACACCATGCCAAATACGTTTGTCACGGTAGATAAAACCATCCTATCTAAATTGGAACGGTAATAGAATCTGAACCAAATATGGATTCGGCACGGGAATGAATTGGCACCAAATACACATTTAGCACGAGATATAAATGTTTGACAAATTTCCATTTTGAATGGAAAGTTATCAATCGTGCCAGATACCTCTCTCGTGGAACCACAAAGTTAAACCGTCCCAACGATCGTGCCAAATATTATTTAGCACGACTCAAATATATTTGGCACCCTCATATTTAGGACGGATCCAAAAGCGTCCCAAAGCCGTGCCAAATAACAATTGGCACGGTTTTTTTGTGTATTCGGCACAGTTTTCCACCGTCCCAACAACCCTTTTTTCTTGTAGTGTTAGTCTATTCAAATTTTTTTATTTTTTTATAAAGACTATTCAATTTTTTAAGCGATGGTTCTTTATTGATTTGATCATCTCCCTCAAACTATAGTATTTAATTTGATCTTTTCATTTTAAACATACTACTTTGGTGTTAAAAAGAACCCGCAAAACCGAGCCATACCGCTCACTTGAAACGAGAGAAACATGAAAGTGAAGAAAAAACGTAAATAAAAAACCCCTTTAACCTCAGCTCGGTTTTGTTTTTAATTTTTATATATACACGGTTAACCGGAAAAAACGCACTACCACAAAAAAGCTTACATAGAACGGCTGGATGGCTCATAAAGATCGGTTTTGAACCGCTCTAACAAAGGGTGATCTATTTAAGGAAAAAATAAATAAATCGGTTGGGAACCGCTCTTTTTAACCATTTTAGTTAGATTAGTTCATACATAACAACTGATCTATTAATACCATTTTTTTATTAAAAAATGTTTTTTTTTTGTTTTCTAGTTCTTTTATAGTACAATACATATACTTTCAGTCATACTTGAGAACTTTATGACATCGATATATAAACATAACTGCACAAAATATCAAGGAGGTTATTATTAGGACCCCCCTAAATCACCATATGTACCCTCCCATGCCTCATTAATAACTTACACACATGTACTTTGTCCTTTTTTTAATACTTTTGTCTTTTTGTTGTTTTTTATTTATGTTAATAGTTTTTGTTTTAACTTAAATTTTTTAACAAAATATGTACCTTTTGTTATTATATACTTATTTAACAAAATAGTTTACTTTTTAACTTTTGTTATTATATACTTGTAACTTTTTTAACAAAATATTTAACAAAAAAGTAACTAACGAAAAATAGTTAACGAAAAATAGTTAACGAAAAAATAAATCGTATATTAGAAAAAACACGCAATAACCATAATAACTTTATTAAACAGAGAATAGCGATTATATTAACGAGCACATGAATGAAATGCTACATTTATCATTAATTATTATAATATTGAGCAAACGCGTTTTGTCGACTTGAATACATGTTTTCCCATTCGAAAGCATTCCCACTTGCGTGCCTCCTCCATTGTGGGTGATTTAGCGGGATTGGACTATTTTCATCTAACGTTATATTAATGTAATGAGCACCCCCAATAAGTGGAATCACAATGGGACCATTTGGTTGTGGCCAATCTGGACCGGTCCAAAGCGGAAAACATGTATGACATTGGTCCATAGATATACCTATAACTGGCCGATTGTAACATGAAGCAATAAGCAACCCCGTGTTTCGCATAGACATCCATTTTACCTCCGGCGCAAATCCAGGTTCAAAATGATCCATGCGGTACCGGATATTTTCAAATCTATCATCGAGCCACATATCCCTGTAAAATATCTCGTGACGATATAACTCTTGCAACAAATCATGTCGAATTATATGCCACATATTCTCGTCGAGACCTCGACCGACGGCAACCGATCGAAATCCTTTATACTTGAGCATATTATGGGAGATATGTCATCTACATAGTAATTTCTTAGCATCTGGGAACTCTTCTCTACATGCTCCCATCAAGGCTAAATCCCTATCGGTGACGATAACACGCGGGTAATGAACTTCGTCTATCACTTTTTTCACACATTGCAACACCCAACGAAAATTAGGTCCTTGTTCTTTGTCCAAAAAACTAAACCCCATTGAAAATGTTTTATTTGTTGAAGTCAATCCACATATTTCGAAAAAGGGTAATTTGAACAATGTGGTGTTGTAAGTGGAGTCCATTAGCATGATTTGTGGGAATGTACACCATACCGCATATGATGTTGGATGAAAAAAAAAAGTTCCTCAAGCTCATTAGCGCGTTCATTTATCCGCTCGTAGTATGCGTAACATGTACGCGTTAGATGCGTCAAAAGAAGTTGTATTTGAGCTCTATCACCTCTTATGACTCCACGGATCTTATCTTGTGCGTTATACACATTTATAATGCTAGACACGTTATCTGGATTTCGGTCCTTTATTGTCGAAAGTATATAACGTGGTTGGACGTTATACTGTGTCAATTAATACACGTCTTTTACGTACATACTTTCACTAATAAATAAAAACTTTTTAAAAGTACATATAGACAAAAATAGCCACAATTTTCGGTTCAATTTTTACACAAAAACAAACAAATTACTAAATGAGCCCATGGTTTTCTCTCTCAAATAAATCATTCTCCGGTTTATCTCTCTCTCACACACACATACCATCTTTCACATCTCACTTACCATACCTCTCATCTCTCACATCTCACTTATCATACCTCTAATCTCTCACATCTCATATGCCATCGGTTGTATTTTTGATCGAAACAAAACCATGGCCGTGTTTTTTGATCGAAACAAACCATATGAGTAATGATTTTCAGAAAAAAAAACAGTGGGTGGTTTCCGTGGTTATCTCTTGTAGCACGATCATGGTAGATCTATACGGTTTGTTTTGTTTATTAATTTTAGATCTTTAATATGAGCATTTTTGGATCTGGGATATATAAAAACTTGGATCAAACATATTTTAGATCTAAGATTTGAAAGTTGGATAATGAAATATGATTATCCATATGAAATGACTCATCTCAGATGATGATATATGATATTCATAGTCTTCATTTTAGTTATGAATTTTTAATGCTTTAAAGAAAATGATTTTTTTAATATTTAAATGGATGACTTTTCATATAAATCAACATCTTCAATCTAACCAATTTTTATTTAAGTTGTGATTTAGTAATAGTATGATTGCGGTTTGATATCGGTTTAAAGGCGATAATGATTTAAAAAAATATATATGTTGGTCGGCATCAAAAAATTTACTAGCAATAAGTTTTTTTACTAAAAAAGTATGTTGGTCGGCATCAACATAAATCTGAGCATATAAAAATCTGATAAGTTTTTTTTTCGTTTTATATATACTTTACATTTGTATATAAAATTAAGAGATATATGTAATAGCTAAAAATTTAATACCTATTCCGTGTAAAACGGAGATGTATTCGTCATATTTCAAAAAAGTAACGAATGATCTTTTGCTAATCTTTAAATCTCACGTCGTTTACTCAAGTTTCTGATAAACTTTTCTCCTAAACATGCTCATTTTACTTAAATTTAATATTGAGTTTTTTAACTTGTTTTTTTTATAGTTCGAGTAAATATTTGATTGCTGTTTATATAGAATTATATAGCATTAAACAACAAAACTAAGAGAATTTTAACTGTGCCACAGAAGTGACCAAAGGCAAAAAAAAATGGAAGGATACATCATGAAAATTACTGAAACGTTGAAAAAGAATCTTGTACATAACTGAAATACCATATCACGTGATAATAAAAGAAACAAAAAGGCACGAAAAGCAAGAAAAAACATGTACTGAAAAAGGGGGGGGTCTTCGGTAGGGGGGTATGAATAGGGCAACCCAAATATCAATTTAATCATATATTTATATCTTTCTAAAATTCCCAGTCAATCATACTACAATTGCAACACTAGTTTTACCTTACAACATCACAATACAAAAAGAATGCTTACATTATTTCCAATACAGGCCAAAAAAATTGCTAATAAGAAAACAAGGGAAATACATATAGAAAGAAATAAAAAATAAGAAGGTCTTGGTGAGAATGATGATCACAGAGCATCAGCATGTGAATCCGTATATAATTTCATGAAGTTGTCCATGAGCACACATATTAAATCTTGTCTGGCTCATATGAGCATATATCAACAATAGCAGAAGATGTACCACGTGTGAGATAATCTTTGAGTCGAAAAAATGAGATATGGATCTGCGCAAAGGAATAAATGCCTTGGAGATGTCTATCGAGCAGCCATAAACTCCAAGATCGCCTAGACCAAAATGAAAATATTGTTATGATACTGACTGAGTACACCCTTGGAGGATTAATACCACTAGCAGCAGCATACCAATAGGTATAGCCACTCCCTGAAGTTCAAGATCAGCTAGACCGAATACGGTGCCATTTATAAGTATAACCATATCTACCTACAAGTCAGAATAAGTGGTTTATATCTTACCTTAGGTGTGTGGCATTCTATAACCATTTAGCATTCACAATAGCAGTTTATTCAAGAAACATTAATTAAGCATAAACATGTATATGACTACAAAAATGTATCTTAAATATTACGTAGTACACCAATAAGCACCTGACGTAAACAACTTTAGAACATACATTAAACAGTTTACACGACTAATAGCTAATGGTACTCTTCTTTTAGTGTGCCAATTATAATAAGTATAATTAATACATGAAATCTCACATGCAATGGATAGCAGCCAAGAAAAATCCTATGTATATGGGTACCTGATGCATCTCCAACCTATTCAACCAATCTTCTTTTTATCAATTCATCGCTACTGATAAATCTATATCAGTATCATCCTCTCATTTCTTCTATAATGCGCAAAAAGGTAGGATTGACCTGGCCAGAGAAGACCCGTTTGACTCGGTTTTAAAACTGACCATTCTGACCCGGTTTCAAAAGGACTGTTTGCTTATCTTAATTTTAAAGAGCAGTAGTTATACAGAAAACACAACAATTATTTAGATTACTTTGGTAAATAAATTTGCATCAATACAGAGCATTAGCCGAAGAAAAGCTACACATTAGCACACTACAGGTCTACATAACGAATTGGTATTCCATGGCACGAGAAAGAACTAAAAGGAATCGAGTGACATGCATCAACAAGCAAAGTCCAAACCTTTTGATCAGTACACATGATTTTGAAGACAAACTTTCAATTTTATTTCTTTCGTAAGTTTACACAGGTAATAACTAAATAAAATACTAAAGAAAGTGCACACCTACACATGCTTTTACTACTTGTATGAAACATGTTTGCATACCCACAAAGATACCTACAAAGTTCTTCCTAAAGGTCAAAATCAGTTACACCAACAAAATAGGCTATGCAATATACAGTAAACAATTATGATCTTTATATTGTAGCAAGAAGTTCCAAGTAAATGAATTTAGCATCTTAATTTCATTTTTTCCTTAAAATTGAATTCTAGAATCAAACCATATTGTTGCATTGTGATCATATAGCATGTATATTAACACTTAACATACTGTTGGTGTTTTAACCGTGTCAAAGACTTGTTCAAATTATCCATGTCATATTTTTAATATAACAACTAGCAAACCCATATCAACTATCTTCAACCTCTAATTTATTATGTACAGAGGATTGACATAATCAGACAAAGAACCAAGCGACTCTCCTACCGCCTGAGTTTTAACACACATGCTCAGTGATAGTCAATACGGACTACATGATATTGTGACAGCAAATCGAAACTACATTCATTAAGGATTTTAGAAGTAACAAATACCTTGAAATATTTCAGTATAATGTCATTATACCAGTAGGTAAAACACTCAAACACCATGGCTCTTTGACATTTAATTACACCTGCAAAATAAACTAGATAAAGATTTCAAGCCACCAACTCAAATTAAAAAATAGACGGTTAAATAATCAATTAAAAACTAAAGAAAAATAAAGATAGAAACAACCTTTAAGAACGGATTGATGCTTAAAATCGACCTTTTAAGATTATATGTGAGTCGATAACAGCTGCTTCGAGTTCATGACACAATTGATGTCCAACAATGTTTACATATGTGGTGAATTTAGTCGGGATTCGTGAAGGAGAAGCACAAATCTTAAAGTTTAATGAGTAAAACTAAGTGGGGGCGGCAGGAATAAGAGGAGACAAGTGATAGGGTTTTGATTTTGGAAAAAGAGGGGCGGGAGTTGAAAAGTATAAAGCCAAATGTGAAAATTTCAGATTGCGCCTAAATTTAAGCTAAATTTCAATTTTATACAGTAATAAACAGATCAGTTATTTATGATAAAAGTGTTGTATTTAAAGAATTGGAGTTTGTGAATATAAATAGATCGGTTACTTCATAATCACCGATGTAATTATATTTAAGATTAGATAGATCGGTTTTTATCCAAATAAACGTTCTTTTTGTTACATTTCTCCTTTCTTTTCATCACATAGATCGGTGATTAATAAAACCATACTATATGAAGTGATCTATCTAAGCTATTATGTAGTAGTGACGCATATAATATACATGAAGATTTTTAACAAATGTTCAAAATTAATTGTAAAGTGTTGATTTTTTATTGCACTACTTTTCTTGTATAATATTTTTTGCTTATAGCATAACAATTTTTTCTTACAGTATAAACATATATGATATGTATGCTTATTTAAAAGCGAGTATTGTGTAATACTCCATATAACTTTAATCAATTTATGTAACTTAACTAAAACGATTTTTACATTTTTAAATCATATGATTGATTTGTAAGATTATGACATGCTATTAGTATGTCATTATCATCCAATATTTGAATTGTAGGTTACATGCACATAAGTGTAGTCAAACAATTTAATATTATGTGTGAATGTTCCTAATGGTACATAAAGTCTTGACCGTTTTTATTTAACTAGTATTGATGGACATACTAGCTACTAAGGCTATATATATCTAGTCCTCTCTCTACCCAAAACACACACTAGTAGAAACAATATAGCTATCCATCAAGCTCCCTACACTTAAGTTGGGTCAAGTGAGAGAAATTAGATAGGTTATAAGGGTTGCCTATATCATGTCAACATCCACTACGGCTACCGGTATGTCATCTCGTTTCATCTTATCTATGTGATAATTATCGTATTCTAAAATCTTGTGGCATAATAGTTTAAGTGTTCGTCATGTATGTCTTGATGTTAATGTTTACACTTACAAAAATGCTTACATGTGGTATCTAGAGCCAAGGTTTTAAATAAGATAATAATTCTCATCTTATTGATCATAAATAATATATGTGTTGTAAACTGATTATTTTGCTTAAGGTTACAAATTGGCTTAACTTGATACGCCTGGAAGTTGAAGGATATGATGAGATTAAAACATATATATTGAAGTTTTTTATTTATTTGTTAATCTCTTTAACAGTTAACATATATATTATAATTATATGAGTTGTTTGTATGACTAATAGACTAAAAAATATGCATTTGTTTATATTGAGAAAATTAAAATACACTAATTTAGTCTTTTAATGAGACAAATAAATTTACTCATAAGTTTTAAGTTACATTTAACTAATCATTTATTCATAAATAAAATATAACGTTTTTGTTTACATTTGTATGCATGAAAATATAAATGTTAGTATTGCTTCCGCTCGATAAAAGTTGATTACATATTAAAAGAGAGATTTTTTTATCATAAATCTCTTAAACTTTTCAGCATGCATATGACACGTGATTTTTTTTAGTCACATTTATTAAAAATAATAATGGTTGCATGGTGTTTTTTTTCTTTGGATAAAGATAGTTGATCAACATGAATGATTATTTGTTGACGTATTTTTTATGATATGAATAAATGATTTTATAAATGATTTTATGATTGATTGTAATCAATGAATGGTTTGAAGTTTGAGTGTCTTCTTGTAACATTTTTTTCTTATAGTTTATTATTATTCAATTAATTGGGAATAAATGTGTAATTACATTGAATGTTATTTTTTAATTATTATGATTTTGTAACATCTTTATGTTTAAATTTAAATAATAACTTTAAAGTTAACCGTTTATTAATTTGATGTTAGATTATATCAAAACTATATTACTTATAACATTCATATGTTTTTTTAAAACTCAATATTAAATTTTGTTATTTATTATATGACATTAAGTGATATTAATTTGTTTGTCACCAAAGTGACCAAATTAATTTCAATTGTGTAGTCATATAGATCATGTTGTCTTAAAGATATTTATCCTTATGACATTAAGCGAGGTTAATTTGTTAGTCACCAAAGTGGCCAAGTGAATTTTAAAAAAATATAGTCATATAATTTATGTTTTTTTAATAGGTATTTATTTATTACATGATATTAAGAGAGGTTAATTTTGTTAGTCACTAAAGTGGCCAAGTTAATATCAAATATATAGTCATATAACTTATGTTTTTTATTAGTTATTTGCTTATTATATTACATTAAGAGAGATTAATTTTGTTAGTCACCAAAGTGGCCAAGTTAATTTCAATATTTGTAATCATATAATTATGTCGTGTTAAGAATGCTCTTATGAATTTTTCCTTTTTATTAGTTGATAGATATAATGAATTTTTTCCAAAGGAAAATTATTCTTCTATGACTACTAATCTTAAAGATGAAAAATAGTAAACTTTTGTCATATGTATATAGTTATCCAAAGATGCTTATACATTTGACTAAGTCAACTTCAATTTTTTATTGTAAGTTTCCATTGCATTGTAATAATGATGATGATATATTATTGTCTTTACCCAAAGGAAATCGATAATATATATTTTGAAGAAATCATCGTTGATCGATGTATATATGGCAAGATTAGTAGGAGCAAGTTTGTATTTTTTTGTTCTACTTGTTAAGGATATTTTGCTTCTCTCTAAGAATTTCAAAGATATGGATGAGACATCTTATGTGATTGGGAATTTAATATTCCGTAACATATCTAAAGGTCTATTAGAACTATCTAAAAAGGAATATATCGATAAAATTAGACTTATCAATAATATGAAAACATAATTTGTAGCTTGTTATGAGGTTGCTATTCATGCATTATGGTTGCGGAGCTTTATTTTAGGGCTTGGGGTTGTCGACACTGTAAGCAAGCCGCTAAAAATGTATGGTGATAACACCGTAACAATATTCTTCTATAATAACGATAAATACTCTAAAGTTACAAAACATGTGAGTTCAACGTTCTTTATCGTGAAAGAGGAAATTCAGAAACAAAGTGTATCTCGAACATATTAGTATGTATCTCCAACCAAGGGTTTACCACCAAAAGACTTTTAGGTAATATGTTCTTAGGCTGGGTCTTGGTTGTATTGATAACTAATTATGATGTTCTAAACACTTTTTAGCTCAACAAAATGTTTTTGATTTTATTTCTTATTCATTATGTTATGCATGAATTTATGATTGGAATAAGAAATTTTATGTGTTTTCATAACACGAGTGTGGATTGTATGTTATTTATATATAACTTACGAAACTAGCATGATGAACTCATAATGTTGTGATATATGGAAGATAGTATACGATAAATATTGTATATGATCGCCATACTCCCCATCATGTGGTTTGTTATGTCGAGATACTTATGATGATGGTTAATAAGATTTAATTGCTAGTCTTATGTTGTATCATGTAGGAATATCATGTCAAGTGGGAGAATGTAAGATTATAACATGCTATTAGTATGTCATTATCATCCAATATTTGAATTGTAGGTTACATGCACATAGGTGTAGTCAAACAATTCAATATTATGTGTGAATGCTCCTAATGGTACATAAAGTCTTGATCGTTTTTATTTGACTAGTATTGATGGACATACTAGCTACTAAGGCTATATATATCTAGTCCTCTCTCTACCCAAAACACGCACTAGTAGAAACAATATAGCTATCCATCAAGCTCCCTACACCTAAGTTGGGTCAAGGGAGAGAAACTAGATAGGTTATAAGGGTTGCCTATATCATGTCAACATCCACTACGGCTACTGGTATGTCATCTCGTTTCATCTTATCTATTTGATTATTATCGTATTCTAAGATCTTGTGGCATAATAGTTTAAGTGTTCGTCATGTATGCCTTGATGTTAATTTTTTACACTTACAAAAATGCTTACATGATCGTATGGCCAAACGCAACAAAGCATCTTAAATGATTAACCTTGATCTAAACCGTGAGTAGTTGCTCATTTCAAGTACTTACAAGTCTGCTTACCCGTTTAATACCATCCAGTTTCAAGTAGTGAAGTGAATTACTTTCCCCGTAATAAGTAGATTAAATCTTTCAGCTAAATGAACCGAACCATCATATAAATACCCTACATAGTATAGAATCCGTAGGGATTTACAAAACACCAGACCCTACATAGTATAGAATCCGTAGGGATTTACAAAACACCAGGACTTAACCCAATGTTTAGATGGAAGGCTAAAATAATGTTTTGATCCCACATATGTAACACTTGAAGAAGAGAGTAATCTCATTTGATTAAGAACAATAGCATGGGGCGTAACCATCCTCACTCCTTCGAGTTCATCTTGCCCTCAAGGTAATGTTTTGAAAATTACTCTTGATACCTGGATCTCATATTCTTGTTGAAGACCAGGTTCGTAAGAAAATCATATTTCTCTTTTTTATAAACCACATAAATGTTTTTAGACCACATAACAACATCGAGTCAAGTTGATCTTTATCCATACACAGATCCTGAGGCATACCAAACTCTTCCTTCACGGACCCTATACGCATCAAATATTTGTCACCATATAAGTATGAATTGTTTTCTACCAATAAATGACCATCATTCGATTTAGAGACTTTTTTACCTTCAAAATTCTTGTTTACTTCATCCTTAACATTTTTGAACTCTTGATCAGACTTTTCCACTTCATGATCTTCAAGGTTTGTAACTTCTTTGTTAGCTTTAAGATCCTTCGCATCTTCTTTACGATCACCAACAATAATTACAACTACTTTCTCCTCGATCTTCTTAAACCCCTCGACAATTTCTTGAACCTGTATTGTTACATTGATGTCGTTTAGTTTGATGACAATTGTGGTAGACCGCTCGTCCTCAAGACAAGCCTCATTTCACTCATATACTTCTGTTTGTATAGTGTGTTCTTTTTAATATATATGCTTTTAAAGAAAAATAAAAGAAATTTGCAAACTTAAGTGGGTGCATTAAGAATATTTGTTTTGTACACAAAAAGGGTACAAATGAAGCGTTAAGAATGGAACTATAGACCTTGAGGATATATGCTAGTTCCTTTGCT
The DNA here is from genome assembly GCA_025667525.1 of Glebionis coronaria. Taxonomy (NCBI): domain Eukaryota; kingdom Viridiplantae; phylum Streptophyta; class Magnoliopsida; order Asterales; family Asteraceae; genus Glebionis; species Glebionis coronaria. The sequence continues at coordinate 257,997 of JANFOE010001481.1, read as the reverse complement.
AACCCACCACCTAAACCCACGACCCAATAGTTACTAAAGTATTTATTTATATAAATTTTGTATAGCACTTTACCTATGGTTTTAGGATTTCAGCCAAAATACAGAAAAAAAACTTGAAATGGATAGCAACATATGGCAAACCGAACTTCAAGACTTTAAGTCCAAAATCAAGGGGCTTTCATTGGTATAGTAGTTGTGTTCTTCGGTTTTCAGATATTTTTGTAATTTTTTCAGCAAAATCAAAATCCTTATTAATTTGGATTAAATCGAATTGAATAACTAAAATTACATAATTTTAATTATTTATTCTTTTCCTTATATAATTTTTAGCTAAAAAATTGTAAGCTTAAATAGGTATATAGATTTGCCTAAACCAATATCGAACAAAAAATTGAATATTTACAAGTTCTGTTACAAATTCGGTTTGATTTGATTCCTGTGGGTTTTAACTGAATTACAAACACCCATAATTTACTCAACGTTTTACTTTCTCTATTTTGAAATTCTGCATATCTATTTTTAGATTTAAAAAGGTTTCTTGGTAATTATTTACTTTTTCTCTCTTACTTTTTTAGACTGTTGGTGTCTCCAAATGATTTATCATATCATTAATTTTGGCATAGAGATCAAAACCTATAACTCAACTCGTAAACACTCTTTTCATCATCCAAGTTATATGACACCCCTAGAACTTACCCCAATAAAAATTAGATATGCTATTACAAATTTGACAAAGTTGTTGATCAAATATGAAAATAGAAAAAGTTAATTAATCATACAAAGTTGTCAATCAAATATGCTGAGTCTGATTTATATCTGCTTAAGAATCACCTTATCCAACCTACGCCAACCACCGCCATATGCAGGGGTGGCCGCCCTTCGGCATCTCCAAGACGTGAGGCGTTTAGCACCTCCGCCACTCGTTCTAAAATTTAAATGGTTTCTTTCTGCATAGTCGTCACATACAAGAAGAATGGAGTAACTTATAAAAGAGAAACATGTAAACAAGCTTGAAACATATTGTGAGATACAAAATACACCTAATAAGTGCTAGACTTGAATTCATATTGAATCTTTAACTGGCTTGTGTAGCGTCTACGTGCTAATATCTATGTAATGGCCAGCCATGAAAGTCTTATCTGACCTCATTTCAATTCATACCTCCAATGATTAATCAATGGTGGTTGTTTTTCTAGTTGCACTTGAATTGAAAATTCCAACTAAATGAGTCTAAAACTAATATTTAGATTGCTCCCTAATTAAACGAGTCTACTAGTACCATCTATTTCCAAATACTCTTTACTATAATTTCAAAACTTTTTACAAGTTAATCAACGTATATCTTGTACTCGTAAAGTTAATGCACCTGAATCATACCATTTGCCGGCCGAAATCTTCTAGCTAGGCTACAACTTGGTCTTGATTTGCTGAGTTTTGGGCTGAAATTTAGCAGTTTAATGATACTATATATCTTGTTCTCTTTGTGAAAACACATACAAAGACAGATAAGAATCTCTCGTAATATTTACAATTACAACCACAAACTTATTATCTGTTTCGACCAAAATATGTGTAGTTGAGCATATGTCAATCATTAGAAATGAGTCCAATATTAAAGGTGTTGAGATTTTTCCTATTCAGGTTATTTGAGAGAGTTAAATAGGGATGGCAACGGGTAAGTAAAAACCCATAACCCACTGGTACCCACACGTAAATGGGTGGGTATTTTCGTCATTTTATACCCACGGGTAGGTCGTGGGTATAAATCAAAACCCATTAATGGGTGACATGTGGGTGACGGGTATGCTATACCTGTCATGGGTAAACCCATGATACCCATCACGGGCAAACCTATGAGACCCATTTGATATACCCACATGTGTATCCATCAATATACTTATGGGTGTTCTTATAGTCTCATTTAAAATAAGATAAAATTCATTATACCTCTTAAATAGTTGTAGTTAGATAGTTGTGACTTGTGAGACTATTATAAATTATAGTTGCTACCGCTGTCAAGAAAACACATTAAACTAAAAATGACTATTCGATTTGCTAGACTAAAAAGTGAAGATCAAATATCAGATCATCAAATATATATACGTAGATAATCTAGTTCGTCTCTTCTTGTGCTACCAAACATCAATTCGTCCATACTAATACATATATGATACTACTGTTTTACACTTCTAGCATATTTTGTTCATTCTACAAGGTACACGACACACCTCTAGTCCTCAAACGCATCTAAATAATTATTCACTTATTCTAGTTTCATTGTTTTATTGATATTGTCTTTAATTCAGTTTCTTGAAACGCACTTATATAATTGCTTTTCATATAAGATTGTGTGATTTTGTTTTATTGCATTAACCCATGGGTTTACCCACGGGTAATAAAAACCCACGGGTATGGGTATGGGTATGGGTATCAAATTATACCCACTAATGGGTAACGGGTGGTGGTGGGTATGAAAATATTTACGTGGGTGGGTAACGGGTTTAAGATACCTGTACCCATTACCCACGGGTGCCATACCTAGAGTTAATCCATGACTAGGGAGTCTAAACCAAGTAATTCAGGGCCGTCTTTGAGGACGTACAAAATGAGTGACCGCACAGGGCCTCAAACTTTATAAGGGCCCCAAAATACACCTATTTTTCAAGAAAATTATTTCTCAAAATGATTCAATATGTAAGTTCAATATTAAAGGCGTTGAGATGTTTCATATTCAGACGCCAATCCTTAAATAGGAGTGGCGAAGTATTTTGGTAACCATTACCCTTTTTCCCAAATCAGATACATGCGTACAGATTGAAGAATTACACATGCAGAATATATATAGTTGAACAAGAACACACCATAAAGATATTATAGTAAACACAATACTTAAACAACCTATCTAGGAGGATTATTTTCTTGGTAATACAACGTGTTATTTCCAAACCCAGATAGGAGGAGTATTTTCTAATCTTATTTGGTAGTAAAATATATATAGAAGTACATTCCTAAATATACCATAGGCACCGTAGAAGTGTCAAATACGAGATCCGAGAAGCTAAGTGAAACTCCTTGAGGCACCTTTTCTAAAACGCCACAATATTTTTAGTTTGATTTTTGTTTCAAAAAGATAGTTTTTCTTTCCAACTAATGTGCAGTCTTACATGGATAGAAACCATAAAGACCTTCGAGTTAAACAATCCAAAGACGCACCACTTGGATCATAACCACTAGAAGCAACCCGCAAAGAGAAATCATTATAACGCACAGTTCCCGGAAGAAATCTAAAAAACTGTCATGGAACTAATTATGTTCTTATGTTGTTGGGTTGCTAATCGACCCATATTTCTTTTTGTTACGAGTAATGGTTGATATAAAAACAATATTTAATCCCATATCGGCACTAGAAAGAAAAACTTTATAGCTTATATACTAAACTCGTGTAGGATAGGTAAGTTAAAATTAATATTAAGTTGTTGATTAGGTCATCCGTAGGTGGGTTCACAAATCCACGAGCGGAATTCCATTCAACAACATTGTATGAAATATATAAACTTTTTTCTCAAAAGCTTTTGTTGATGATATTTAAAATATCATTCATGGACGTTAAATCATTCATGGTTAAAAAAAATAATTATTTGGTCTAAAACATCAACTTAATTATTTTTTCTTTTTGATTTTAAGATGTTCCTTACCAGTTTACATCCAATGACCAATGTTATCATCTTATATTATTTTTACCGTTTAGACTTGCTAGAAATATTTTTTATGTAGCTTTTAGAAATGATGTGCTCGCCACTGTCCCCGCTTCCGCACTACAATCTTTGGTTGTTTGGATGGTGTTGATAGTTTCATTACTTCCTCATGTGTTGATCGGGCGTTTTCATTTGAGAGGAATCATAAGCATTTTTCTCACTTAGAGTCGAATAATGGTAAACCGGAAAGATGGTTTTGCTGTGTTGGTTGATACTAAGTCTTATAATGCTCATCACACTGATTTTTCGTAATTAAAGTTTATAATATATGGAACAAAATTTTAATTTGCTAATGTTGTCATCAGTCCATTTAGATTTTTCAGTTATTTCAAATTTCTTTTACCACGCATAATATATTTAGTGATTATTATATTTGATGGTTAAACTTGTACAACCATCTTTTTTAAATATATACAATACTTAGATGTAACGGGTTCTAAAACATTATTACATCAGACTATCTAGAAGTTTAATTAACCGAAGTCTTTTTGTAATCGTTACCCTTTCCCAAGCCATGGTAAATATGTAAGCTAGGGAACTTTGAACCATAGTCATATTGAGAGGTATATATTTAGATGCAGCAATATTACCATTTGATAAGAATTACAAATGTAGCGAGTATCTATATACATCCATCAAATTCTTCTTTTTAATCTAACTAGGTCTCTTCCCGTCCGATGGACGGTTTTCTCAATAACCGATTAAACGCGTAAACGCTATTTTGAGTGTCAAGTTGCACTAATTATAGCAGAAGGCACAGACTCTATGACGGGTATTAAGGAGTTGAAAAAGAACAATGCGAGATTTTTATTACATATATAATAAATGATATGTAATACGACTTAAAAAGCAACAAACATAGATTTAGATTAGAATAACCGAGATAAAAAAAACATCAAACATCAAATTTGATTAACACTATGAAAACATGAAAGATGGTAAAAGTACGGCTCCACAGAAAAAGAAAGACCAATAAAAAACGGTGGTTCAACGATATATTTGAGCATTATTTAGTGTTTTTGCAATGGTTACTTGATTTAACATTTTATATCCTTTCCTAAACATATTAGAAGAACATGTTAGGTTTTAAAAACTTCGATTTTTTCACCATTGAAAGAGTAAATAATCCGACAATTAGTGGATTATAATAACAACTTTGCCTTGCAAAAAAAAGATATTTAAACACATAACGACTTTAAATAATGCGGAGTAACTTTTTGGGTTTTATTTAATCCTCAACACATTGTCACGCAATCTACTTATTTATATGTAAATGAGTCGATATCTCTACAAAGGTAAAGGGAAAACATTGGTACACAAATGGAAATTTAACACAATTTGCAAATCAAAAAGTATTCTCACCCAAATGTAAAATATAACTTTTATCACATGTAAAATATAACTTTATCACAGATTGACAATCATATATGGACCATGTGTATTTTATTCAAAAAATAATAAAAACTAAACATTCAAAATGATTTCAATTGTTTTTTACCATCCTTAAAAGTCAAAAGGTCAACTATAAACCTATTACATCACTTGCTAACCTCATTAGTACCCAACTCTGCTGGGTATCTTTCGCAGCCCGACTCGATGCATCAGACATCCAAATAGCGCCTTTTGAGATGTAACCATTGTTTACAACAATAGTAGCAGCAGGAATGGGCTTTCTCCCAGTAGCTGATACTATAGATTTAGTAGTATAAAAAATATGGTGATCCGATATCTTTCACTAAATTCAGCAACTTTAGCAGCTGCACTTGCTGATACTTGATGAGATTCATCAAATGCTTTGGCTTTTGCAATGCTTCTTTACTTAGAATGTACCCTCTACCTAACATTGTCTTGACCATATCTTGAGCTACAATCACCAATTCTCCAACTGAATAACAATATGGGTTTTCTTGGTGTGACGCATATGAACTTTCCCATGTCGTGGTTCTATGAGGCTATGTTCCAATTCTCACACTTTGATGAGGTTTCCCCCAAAACGTTATGCGTATTATCTAAAGCTGTTTTATAACTTTAAAAGTGTCCTTAAAAGCGTCATGCTTTTTGTAGTTGTATCTAAAAGCATATTTTTTCCTATTTTAAAACTTCAGGGGGTGTTTGGATCAACTTATTTAATCTGCATATGTCTTATTTAAGTTTAGTTAAGGCTAAAAGCTCTCTATTTGGACCAGAAAGTGTATACACCGAGCACCCGACATGTCTTTATTTATGGCATTTCTGTATATTACATAAAAAACATTTTACTCAAGGTGGAAACCAAAACAATCCATGTCAAAGTTGAACCTCAGGTCTATGCTGAAAAAGCTAAGCAAATTGGTCGAACTTTTAACTATCTTTGTTTCATAAACTGGGATTCATCACATTAATTTTTTCAATATAAATCCTGAAAAGCAACCCGCTGCCAGCCCGTATAGCCTACCCTTTAGTAACACACTAAAAATATTTTACCTCAATGTCCCGCTTATGGATTTCGTTTGTTTTAACTTCTATCGTAGCACAACCTTAAAAATCAAATACTACAAAAGCGCTTGCCACCTAATAAGAAAACTCAATATCGAAACCACTATTAAATAAATTAAGCTTGTGAGACATTATGTTTATACCCGCACATCCTTTTCTAGACTGAGATGAATGGCTACGTATAAGCCTTTAATCCACATTCTTCTTGAAATTACATTACCAACGTCTTTGATTGGCTTATCATACTTAAGTGCATGAAAAGTTACCTGAAGTCAGCAAACAGGAGCATAAGACTTAGTCAAAAAGAGTTGGTAATGTTATTATAATAACACCCAAAGAATCGCTAACATTAGGCTTTACAATTTATCTATACAACCATTTAAGAGATTTACCTACGTAGCTCCAAATAAATGTTCAAACATTTTAAGATGCTTAATTGCTTAAAAATAAGCAGTTAGGGCTTGAGTGGTTAGGAAGAATAACTATCACCATTAAAGAGCCTTTGTTCCAACTGTAAGGACCGAACTCAAAGATTGCCTTGTTCTTGAAAATGGATTTATCATAATTATGGTGAATGAGCCAGCAAAAGAACCACCAAAGTGTGAAGTAAGCAGATATTGCTAATGTACAAATTCTTAGTTATTATGAAAAAATCATAGTTAGGTTTAATACAGCTTATTTGTCAATTATAAATATTATACAAACTTCTTCTACCATGCGTCATTTTTTGTCTATCTTGCAACAAATATTGAAAGTAGCAAAATATTCATAGCTTTATAAAATCAAAGAGTAGAAACTAAACCCTTGTGGAATAGGATCTTGCAACAACTAACCCATGTCGTATCTCCTATCACTTATAATATCCTTTTATGTTTAATAAATTGATCAATGTCATGCACAAGAGGATTACTCATGGGTATAATTCTATGAGTCTCACCCTAAAATCACTTGAAAAAACACTTCTGGCTCTTGTTAGGTCTCTTATACCTATAAACCCATCTTGACCAACATTCAACTAAGATGTAGTATAGACATTCTTTTAACAAAGGAAAGACAAAAACTATATCAATGAATTCTTACATTTAATCAGAAAAATCAAAAATTAGTTAGACATATTATCAAACACTTGATATGTATATATTACAGAATTTTGCCAAAATAGATAAACCAATAAAAAAATATAGCCAAATCTAAAGAATCAAACATAAGAAGTCAAAATACATACATATAAGTAATTAATTGAAGAAAACATAAATCTTACCCAAACAATCCTATAGTCGCTTTCGAGGATTGATTCCGCATAAGAAGTCGATTTGTTTCTATAAGTTTTGAGATATAAGAGATTGATTGAAAGCAGTTTCCAAGTGATAGGATTTTAAGAGAGAACTGACATATGGTTACTGATGTGTAGTGAATCTAAAGAGGAGAGGCAGGGTAGTTTAAAGCATTGACAGTTATTTTTTGCTGGAACGTGGGTTGTTTTTACTAAGCTTTAATTTTTCTTTACATTGCAATTGCACCCCGAAAATTTCTCCTTGAAAGCCACGTAGGATTTTTGGTAAATGTTTTTGTCTAGAATTATGACAGGTGTATCAAAATTATCTTGATTTAATTATAAGATAGATTTTTCCTTAAGAATATTCTTTTACCAGATGCGACCATTTTTCTGTCAAGTTATTGTTCTTTGAGTAATCATACTTATTGATCATCTGGATAAAGCAAAAGCTTAAATAAAAGTAAAAAGTATGTAATTTGCACAAGGAGGTTAGACATAGTGTTTAGATATCTTGAATAGAGTAAAACAATGATTTGAAAAAAATTGAGCCAAAACGTGTTCCTAGTTAATAGGGTTGAATATTTTGTTCTTTAAGTATCCTCACAAAGTTGAATGTTAAAAAAGATAGTCTCTAAAAGAATAGTTAATTTATATTAAAATTGAATATATTTATGGTGATTGATGGATCTCATGACTATCATCTTCGACCTTTATATAAGATGTCTAAGTATCGAGTCATGAAGTTTTCCATTTGCCTTTTTTTTACACTTTAGTTTTAATAAAAAATGATTTTTATTAAACACACTTAACAATACTTACATGTCTTTTTAGATGAAACTAGTCTAGATTATTCATATAAATTTTGGGACCATCTCTAGTTTCTAGTTTCTGGTCCATGAGTAGTATTTGTGTATTGATGTCAGCATAGTTGATCACTAGACCATTTGTGTTTGTGTATTTCTGTATTACGTATTTTAACATCATGTAGCCGATAGTTTAATCCATTTGGCCTCGATAAAACTTCAGACCAATGTTCGCAAAAACTCGCCAATGCAAGAGCTCCAAGGGGGAGGTTATAGTGCGAGACCAAAATGTCTCTGGTCCATGAATTTCTTAACTGACACTTTCACAAATTTCATATTATTTGATTTATAGTTAGTCTCACTAGTAAATAAGAAGCATCATTAGAACACGGTCGATATTTTGAATTCATTTGTCAACTAGAAACATAAAGAAAAAATAAAGATATTTTTGGGTATAATAAATGGTCAAAGTACCACTTGGAAAGCGAAAGACTTATACCATGAATTGAACTTGGGTCTCTCACTTTCCAAGGAAACACCATGACCACTAGTCCAACCCCAGAATACATCATTCATGTGATATTATTGATATTTAGATATATATAGGATTTTTCACATGGATGGTTGTTTCAGTCATTTCTTTATATATATATATATATATATATATATCTATATCTTTACTTCTATACGATTATATAAAGAGGCTAACTCCAAACCTAACTCCGATCTTAATCCCGAACCTAAAATTACCAAACCTAACTCCAAGCCAAGAATTAATATAAGAATGTTAGATTTAAGCTATTAGATCATATTTGGTAAATTAATCTCATCCATTCATTTTTTGAAAAAAAAACTTTTGTAACAACATTTGTAACAAACTATTTAAAAACTTTTATTTTTAAATTAAAATATCTTTTTATTTATTTATTTTTTTATAATCTAATTTCGTAATTCTTTAGGATTTCGTGCTCTTCAATTTAACATCCATTTTAAATATTTTTGTTAAATTTCCGTTTTTTATTCATATTGACTTTATTTTAATTTAATTTGATTTTTTTTATAACTTTCATTTTACTTTGAATATACATTTGATGAGTTAAAATGTAACATTTGTTCCCTAAAAAATAATTATCAGTTACCCGCCACTGTATTACGTGAGTACTATGCTAGTATTATAAACTCATGTATACTTTAATTCGATATTTTCATTTCAAACATTCTATTAGGGTTCTCTATAAACCTTAGAAACTGATAAATGAAGATGAACTACACTGATAAATCAAGATGAACTGCTAAAATGGAAGTCGAAAAAACCCCGCTTGTAGTGGTTTAATTTCAATATTTATTTTTATATATTTGTTTTTAACCGAAGCGAATTAATGTATTGTACTTTTATCACATCTTCTTATAAAAGTATTGGTGCAAATATGCAATGAGCCAATGAGCATTTTGAAGATAACAAATACGTAGTACAACTTAAAAGTTAAAACATAAAACTATAGTGACATTTAACTTTACACTTACAAAGAATTGTCAACTTTGTACCATATGTCTAATATGAAAGAAGTATTTAGTAGTTATTGTTTGACGTAATGCTTGTTGTTGCTGGTATGACCCCAAAGTTCCCGCCATATTACTCGGGGCCATGCCGACACGCTGTAAAGAGGCTCATATTACCAAGTTAGAGTAAGCCCGACTGGGGTCTCACCATTGGGCCGTTTCTTCACGACTTTGAATGAGTTTTGACCAAATGGATATTGGTACATCCTGGGTATCATTCATGATACATATAAGAAACATGTGTTGTTTCTCATTTCAGGTTCATTACAGGCGCCTCCTATAGTTTTGAACAAATTGGTCACATAATCAACTATCAATGAATTAAACATTTCCCTTTTGGTGAAATCAGGATTATTATCTACTATTCCAATGTAAATTAATCTTCAAAATAAAAGCCAACCTTGATGTATAAATGTTACCGTTTGACAATGAGGTCACCCTTTTGACCGAATTTAATCCATCGAAAAAGTAGAAACAACATGGGAAAACAAATAGGAATATGTATCACATACATTAAAGGTGGGATGGTCCATGGTTGAACATCTTGAAGGAGTCTTTTGAGGGTCTTTTTCATCTTCATATATCTGGCAAGTCAATGAGCGTAAGCAAATTGAGTTAATTATGATCACGCGATCCGAAATATAAGTATACACAAATCTCAAAGGTGAAAGACATGTTTCTTATATAAAATATAAAGAACATGAGATTTGCAGCACTTAACTAAATGGAAAACTGGCTTCTTTAACAAAGATATAAACATGAAGTTCCGTAAAGTATATGCATCATATTTACCCAACAGATCAGCCTGCTGATCCAACCACATAGCGGTCTCCACGATGAAAGTAGTTTAGTGATTCAAGCGTTAACTTCATTTTCTGTGATTCTGGTCCGGATAGCGTTGTATCTTTTTGATGGTATGGCATAAATAGGGCCTACAAAAATATATAGAAATTTATATCATCCTATGTCATAAGCAATCAGAACCTGTAAAAAATAACCCATATCTAATAAATAAGCACAAAATCACTCATTCACGTAAAATAACATTTTCCCACAAACTACTCCATTCCACAAGTAAAATTGAAAACGTAAATATTATACCTAAAAAATACACCATATCCTAAGTGGATGGATAACTGTGAATAGCTTCACAGGAAAAACCAAATAAACGACAACGATGATGGGTGTTTTTGGGAGGGTTTTTGTAGTGGTTTCGGAGGGTGTGTGTAGTGTAACTCCACTGATTCTTGGTATGCATGAGGAGAATCGATTGAGTGGTTGTTTATGACTCGATGATTGTTATGTAACTATTGATATGCAACCGGATGGAAGTCTTTATATCATTAACATTGCTCATCAAAATAGTGGGACTGAATCTTATATATAAAGTGTGATTTATAAACGGTTTGAATTGAACTAAACTGCCAATGTCAGTTTGAAGAACGTGGGGAGGGGGGCTAAATTTCCGGGCTTGTAAACTGATAGTTGAGAAATTTTTGGATACTTACTTTCCAAATACCGAATTTTGCTCTGAGACATCCACCTCGGATTTTTTGTAATTTACTATCATAGAATTGTGCCACGTATTTACTTTTTATCCTGATTTAATTTATAGGATAGATTTAGAGATGTCATATTTGATGTCAGTAATGAAACTTCATATTACAGACTTTTAGTACATATAAGTAGTTGTTGAATATAGTTAATCATATAATGTAATTACAATATATTTACATATGCTCGTATATAGATAGTTTAGGATATTCTCACCTGATGATATCATTTTCAAGTTAACATCGTATGTAACATGTGAAAGTGATTTTTGTTAGGAACATGTAAAGTTCTTGTCCCACATCGCCAGAAAAAGAAAACCAAAACATGTTTATAAGGACATTGAATCAATTCCTACTAATTACTTAAATTCCATACTAATGAACATCCTAGTGAATGGTAAGCCTTATTGTGCTTGATAGGCTTAATATATGAATAATTAATATACATATTAAGGTCAAAAGATGGGTCGTGAGCCTTGGGGCTCTTGGGCTAAATTAAGAGAATCTGGAGATTACTTTTTAATTATCCAAAATTAGGTTTTCTTTGCATCTATTCATTATAACCAAACCAACACAACGTTTCTTTTTTTATAGTTATTTTTCCAACAGATATAACTGCTTTATGAAGAGACCTGATGATTGATTGGTGTCGGTTCATCAACTATATATATCACATCAGAATCTATCGAGAAGGGCAAGACAAATTCGTCAGATTCAAGTTTATCTTAATTTGATTGTTGTATCCTCTAAACAGTTCGTACTAAAGACGAATTTCTATTTAAGGACACTGCATATTCTTGCAGGCCTCAATCTGTTGTTTGTAATCTACGATTCTGTACAATACCAATTGTATTACGTTTATTAATTCCTAACAATTTAGGGGTCATGTTGGTTGAATGTGTTCGTATGGTTATTGTATGTTTTTTAGTTTGTTGGGTTAAAATCATTATTTAGATTCGTCGTTTTAAATTCTAGCTTTCTACAATTAGTTGTTTCATGTTTAACTAGAATTAGTTGTTGGGTTAATGCCCTCTTAGTATAGCGGTATTTGAGCAACCCGACAACTTATGAATTGTTCGTGTTTTGTAACCATTCTTATAAATATCGGTCATTGCGGTCAATATATCGGTTGGCAGCGATCCACTACAATGCCATGCAAAATATGGACTAAACTTGGCGTTTTGGTCAAACGGAGATCCAAAATTACTAGAAAAGAATACACTCTCTGTCCCAAAATTATTGTACACAAACAAAAAAACACACATTTAAAGAAAAATAATATTATCACAACTTTCTCTCTCATACTTTTTACTTTTTACAAGATGACAATATTACCCTTATGTAACTAAATTAAAAATTATTTAGTATGTATAATAATTACATAAAGTTAGAGTAATACGGTAAACTCGAATTAAATATTCTATATATTTTTTAAAGTAAACACTAATTAAATATTCTATCTATTTTTTTAAAGTAAACAGTTGTTTTGCGACAACCAAAATGAAATAATGGACAATAATTTTGGGAAGAGGGTGGTAAGAACTTAATAAAATTATTAAAATATATAAATTTTGTAAATTTATATCAAATAAATAGTAAAAATAATAAAAATAATAATAATAAATAAAAAATAATGATAAAATTATATAAAATAATGATAAAATTTTAAAAATATCTAGTTTAGGGCACCACTGAGAAACCGAAATATCGTCGCCAAAACCAATATGTAGCTTCGTGGTGGTTTACCGTCGACTGGTACATCGGTGTGTATAAGTGACGAAGTTACTTGCACGTTATATTGACATTGTTCTGAATGGACCACATACGTCGGTGGCTGATCAAAGGGATCGCTTCACTTATCGTTGTATTCAGATTTCAACTTATATCATTTCACATCGGAAACATATGTCAACAAGGGTATCACGCACAATGTTATGTCGATGTTTGACACCAACAATACCAGCACAAGATACAACATGGTCACCATAAATATTCCCCACAAAAACCTTCGAGCATGTTGAGCATGGCTTCTATACAGAGAATAAGGGAACACCCAACCGATAACATAATACACACCTGTAATTCCTACTGTTCATAGTTTGTCCCAACCCAGAGATCGGAACCACGCTATGCTAGTCGAAATATGATCCTCCATTTGAGATTTCCATAAAGCCATTTGTCGAGTAGATAGGGAAAAATTAAATTCAGCCGTTTGAGTAACACGTGTAAAATATTTGTCTGTCATTTTCTTCATGGTTTTAGGGGCAGCGACCTCACTTGGATTACTTGAAAGATCAATCTTCATTTTCGCATTAAAAGAACTCAATGCATTATCAAAAGCAGGTTCAGACATTACAATACCATAATGTTGTAGAACCTTAGTTTTCAAACTAGCATGCTCGAGTCTCGAAGCAAGAAATGCATAGTTTAAGACATCACCTGCACAACAGACACCAAACCCCCCTAAATGAAAAGGTTAGGGTAGAGAGCCTCCACTGCCAATCACCAAATCCCCTGTTTAGAACATGTACGCATGGCGAAATATAACTTGAATATACCTGCACAAGCACGTAGGAGCAGCAACTCACACTGAGGGTCATTAATATTAGCAACAACATTCATAAGCACAATGGATTTGGCAACCCTCTTCATCACAAGCTCACTACTAAAATTAAAATCTGCACTAGCGGGTCCACCTAGTAGTTTAACACCTTGCAAGGGTCGGGCAATATTAGGCGGGAAAATGCCAACAAACCTGCTTCTTGGGTCCTCCTTTGGCAAAAAAACCTCAGTTTTATCAACATTTAGATGCAAGCCACAATGAGGTCCATCCTCCATAACAAACTTTAAAACCTCCCCCACAACCAAAGTATCTCCAATAATAGTGTCATCATCTAGATACCAAGCCTGGAGGGAAACATTAAAGGAGTCTCTAATCTTACATACCAAAGGATGCAACACAAGGGAAAAACGTAGAGGTCCAAGAGGCTCACCTTGTTGCACACCCTGATACGACCTTATGGTGTGTTCTCCATAACACAAATAGCTGGGTTAGAGTAGCAAAATTCCACCCAACGTAAAATAGCAGGGCATCGAATACGAACTTCTTGTAGCATAACCTCACGATCCACCAAGTTAAAAACATTTTGGAAATCCACCAACAACTTCAAAAAGCCCACATCATCCCCCTTATCCTCAATCAACCTATTTACCGTATGAAGTATAGCCTTCCCTTCTCCTGATACTCCAACCCCAAACAGCAGATCATTTAGATAATCATCCATTGAATAACCAATCATAGTAGCACTTACTTTGGAAACCAAACACGACCAAACGACACCCACAACAATAGAACGAATACCACCCCCCGGTTTGACTAGTGGCGTGAGAGGGGCACTAGCTATATATTCACCCAATAACACGGGCATTTCCCATCAAGGAAGAGATTAACAACTTGGGCGATAGAAGAGACTATCTCATCATAAATAACCACAGCAGCGCCAGCTAAACATTCCATGAGGTGTTGGGCACGCAAACCATCCCGTCCACAAGATGTGCCACGAGGGAAACTCTTGATCATGTCAAGACTAAAGCAGGAGATGCAATGAGTTAATGGTGATCAATAGGGATATTTGGCATGGAAGGGGCGGGTTTGAAAAGATGCTTAGCCTTTAATTCTTAAGAGTAGCATCATTATATGGAGCAACACCAGAAGAAGAAAGAACTCGGACAGCTGAGATACTAATTAAAATTTTAAGTTGTTATTATTATTATTATCATCACTTAATTAAAATTTTGTAATATTACAAGACATTAGTGGAAGTCGAGATACTATCTGGGCTCCCACACAAGAAATTTAGAATATTACAAGAAATTTGGAATATTATTGTTATTATTTTTTATTATAAACATTACTACAATCGAATAATAGGATTTACAAAAGTTAGTGGGAAGCCGATATACAATTTAAGCTCTCACTCCTTTAGCAATAGTGAAACTAATTTTATTATTATTATTATTATTATTATTATTATTATTTTATTTTTTATTTTTTATTTAACCATCACTTTATTAGAAACAAAAAGGGATTTACAACAAATTAGATGGGAGTCGAGATACTATCTGCGCTCCCACCCCTTTAGCAATAGCAAAACCTATTCTATGGAAAATATGTACAGCAGCGCGCGCTCCAATGTCTTGAGCCTTAGAAAATCTCTGGATCCGCTTCAGCAACACAACTGCATCTTCCTGTAACTCACTTAGAGAAGAAAAAGAGAGCTGCACACTTAGCCATATACTTGCATCGTTTACGTTGTGCAGCATCAATCACAGCTCGACCGGGTACAAAGTCATTCATCCTCGTTCGAGTCAAAGGAGACGAACCAGTCAGATCAACACACACATCTTTACCTCCATCCCAAGAATAAAACAAAATATCTTCCGGATGTAAGGCATTATCTAGTCCTCCATCTAATTCGATATTAACTTCCTTTCTGACAGATATCCCAGAACGATAGCATATATCAGTAAGAGTATCACGTACCAAATTGTGATGATGCGTAATTGTAGGATCGTGTTTTTCTAAGGATTAGGCATTGTTTGATTTACCTATTTAGATGGAAGGGAAATGGAGGAACTTAGAGAGAGAAAGGTGGAGAGAGAAAGAAGAGAGATGAAAGGAAGATGGAATTATGATGAATGAAAGTGTTCGACCCCTCCTAACATGCTAGGAGGGGGGTTTATATAGCCCATCCTACATGTGGGCTATATGGGCTATATTGGATCACGAGCCCAATATCATTGGAGTGACTGATCCTTTCTAAATACGTAAAAACTTATTTCCAACAATCTCCCCCAAAGGGAGGTCACTCCAAGTTACAATGTCCTAAATAGTCTATAGCTCGTGATCTATGCAAACAATGATGTGATCGATACTTTCCTTGGAAAACGTATTTCCAACAATCTCCCCCAAAGGGAGGTCACACCATTTTACAAAATCTTAAACCTAGCATACTATGCTTGGGTCTTCGATCTTGTTCTTGTGAATATGCTGAGGAGATCTTTGACTTTAGTCTTGAGCATGTTCTCTTGCCTTGACCTTGTGCATTCATCACTTGTGATATTTGCCTCCTTGTGACTTCATGTTCCACATACTTATACCTTCGTAATTTTTGAAAGCTTCAGAGTTTGATACAGCGGAAGACTTGACTTTTACTTTCTAGAATTTGATGAAGTATTAAGTGCATATAGTATTAGCATGTGGTGACGACTTCTTCTGGATTGTACACCGCAATGCCACCTTCTTGTTATGCTGCATAAGACAGTTAGCAACAAAACATATACACGGATGAAATGGCCTTGAACATTTCATTCTAAATCGGTATCATTTTACCTCCGGTCGGTGAAGATCGTTGGACGATATTAACTATCGTACTTGTGGCAGGTAGTTTCAATTAAGAACCTCCTTGACAAGATTTCGCGGGTAAACCCGTTCTCTTTATTCGACCGTCCAAATCTGACTGCGAAAATAAAGAGTGAATCATTTGGATAATAATATCCGCATGATTTGAAGCCGTCAATTCATGTTACTGGAACAAGTGAAATTCAATTAAGAACCACACCATCGTTGCTTTCCAGTTGTCACGAGCTTGATTCATATAGAATCTTGCAAGTTACCTACCAAGTGTTGTTTGAGGTTAACACTAGAAGGATTTCCACTCATCACTGTGAACACTAAGGTATCACTCTGAGTGTTCTGGCAAGATCACTAAGATATTGCGTAGAGGCCTGGAACGTGTTTAAATTCATTTAAGAATTAAACCTCTGTTGCTTTCCAGTTATCACAAGTTTGATTCATAAAGAATCGCACAAGTCACCTACCATGAGCTTTTTGATATTCGCTCAAGAAGGATTTCTATCTTCATTGTAAATACTTTCGTATTACTCGGATGTTCAGGCAAGATCATGAAGATTTTGCATAGGACTCTTAAGATCTTTCTTACTTTTCACAGTGTGTGAAGAAGCAAGGAAATATGAAAGTGTGTCCTAATGAGATATTTGATGATCTCAAATGGCTCTAGACTCAATCGTGCATTTTGGATTTTTAGTGATCGGAGGCTGGAGAGGAGTGCCACCATTTCAATACGAATTTATTCGGAGTGAATAAATCAATAGATAATGTGTTGTCTCCGTGTGATTAAAAGAAATATCTTTTAAGAGATATCTGAGTTAGCTGGGATGGGTTGTGCCTTGCATCACTGGGTCCATGATGTCTGTCTTCAATATCAAGAATCATTAAACAATGATCTTAATAGCATATGTATTGACCCGGTTTCTGCCAAAGTTGTAAGGAGGGCTTCTTTCTTTACACCCTTTATCTTTACAATTCTTTTTCATTCTTCAACCCCTTCAACGCTTACCAATACGTCATCACTAGCACCTTGTTGTGATTGTTTCAGTGCTAACTTAAGTACTTGGTCGGCATTCAGCTACGTTCACAATCTTAAGTACTTGGACTACTATTTCTAGCTATGGAATGTCCTTGGGAAGATTCCTCCGGTTCTAGAGGAATCATTGGACTTTAACCTATCCTACCATCCTTATGTCACCACAATCTTCACCGTCGTGAATAGAGATGTTTTGGGTAAGTATATTTCACCATGAAATCCATTTTGAAGTGCAAATCCATTTTGCTCCCCCTTAACATATGCCACGATATCCGAAAACATTTCGCACATGTCGGGATGAGCTAGCACGTTAAGTCAAACCATTTGTGATTAATCATTTCCCATATTAAATCACATTTTCTCCCCCATATTAAAAATATTAACCCAATCGATGTTTTTAATATCAATTGATTTAATAGCATTTTAAGAAAATTTGGGAAGAAAGATGCAAATCCAATTATCTTCATGAATTACACAAGCTCCCCCTCAAGATAATGAGGGTGTACTTGAAACGTAAATTAAATACCTTTTAAACACAAGTGTAAGGTATTTATCACGTGCAAAAATCATATATGATAATGAATTCACAATATTAGCAATTTATGAGGTTGGACCTGAATAATGGAGAACATCATATGAAAGAAGCACATGGTTCTTGTTCACGAATGTTGGTCGCCTCATCACATCTGAAGTTATCTCTTGACTCTATGTGTATGATTGATATCGTTGTCTTGACACCAATATGTGAACTTGGCACTCTCGGCATCAAGGATTCTGAATGCTGGACAATTGCTCCCCCTCAAATGTTGACCCGTGTTCTATTGAAAGAGTTGTAGTCGCCATTTGAGTAGTCGCATCGTCGAGTATGTAGATATCAATTGTAAATTTCTACGGTTGGTGGAGATGATAACTTCATAAAAAACAAGATTTCTCTTGTTTTAACAAATAAATGCACTGACACGTACATATATTCGTGTTAGATTATGTTATTACGTAAACACAATCCCTTACATGGTTATAAAGTAAACCATGCCCGAGAAAATTAATTCCCGTTGTTGAGTCAAAGCTTTCCGGTGAAATGCTTGACTTGAGTATGCAAATCGGGTTACTATCTGAAATAATAGCAAGCCATTTTGAGCATGTTTTAAAAGGTTTGAACTTCTGCTCGAACTTTATTTACAACCCCGTGTCATTATTGAATGACATTTCTAGTATCGTAAATATTATCGATTCCAGAAGACATGCTCTTTTTATCAAATCATTTTTTGAACACACAATTTTGAAAGATTTAGAAAACCTTTTTGAGAAATTCTCGAAAAATTGTGTTCAACGTTTTGAAAACCAATTACTTGAGCTTAAGATGTTGAATATCTTGCAAAACGAGCTCAAGTCCGAGAAGTTGTAAACTTCCCGTTGTTAAGGATAAGTTTATCATCGGCGATAAACTTTCCTTTTAACTGAAGAACGAGTCCTAAGTTGACATTTACTTAGAAGTCGTTTTCTTGAGCTTGAAAAACTTTGAATGTTTTGACGTAAAGCTCATGACCGAGAAAGGTGAATTTCTCGTTATGAGGAAAAGTTCTCTTATTTAAAAGATTCACTTTCCTTTCTGAGCTTAAAACTTGGAATGTTTTAATACAAGCTCATGACCGAGAAAATTTAATTTCCCGTTACGAGGATAATCTATCTTTAAAGATAAGCTTTCCTAAAATTACGGTCCGAGTTACAGTTTGATATTTAACTATAAGTAATTGTGCATGAGCTTAAAAACTTCGAATGTTTTTATTATTAGCTCATGCCCGAGAAAAATTAATTTCTCGTTTTTGAGGATAAGTTTATCATCGGCGATAAACTTTTCTTTCCTTGAATTCCGGGGCATAATCTAAAATATAATTATACGCCATTGTGCATGAGCTTAAAAAATTGGAATGTTTTTAATATAAGCTCATGCCCGAGAAAATTAATTTCTCGTTGTGTGGATAAGTTTATCATCGGCAATAAACTTTCCTTTATTTGAAGAACGAGTTATAGTCTGTAATGTGACTATAAGTCCTTGACACACTACAAGCTTAACTGTAAATCCCCTGAGACACTTGTTTCCTTAGATATCAGCTTCTTCAGCAACCAAACTCTGAGAGTGTCCTTAATTGAATGGTATACAATGATTGGACCGCTTTGTTCTTTTGGAACATCCTCTTTGGTACCTGCATTCTCATTAGGAATTTGCATGCTTTGATATGGGTTAGCGATATCTATCTTAGAAGCAAGTGGGGGTTCGCAGTTTTCTTTTCTTGTGCTAGAGGTGTTTTGAGAAGATGATTCACTTGTCTTAGCTGGTAAACGTTTCCTTTTATAGAAAACCTTAAGTTCAGGCTTAGGTGATGCATCCTCCTTTTCAGTTTCCTCCCTAGTAGTCTTAAAAGAATCGGACACTATCCTAGTTAAAGGGCACTCGTTTCCTACAAGAGTGAAAGTTCTACCAGTGGGGCGCCACATTTTACCAATGGGTTTGATTTTAGCTACCCACTGGGATTTAATTCTAGCGTGGGAGTTCACCTCATTAAGTAATTGTTTGATACAGGAATCATGATTGGCTTTAAAGACACATTTCCTACATGTTTTACAAGTAGCATATTTAATGTTCGAGTAAGATCTAGAATTCCTAGATGATTGATTGATGCTCCTAGGATGTGACATGCTACGGTTAGCAGTGTTGGGTAAACTAGAAGGCATCTGACTAGGTTTGAAATTCCTATCTCTTACGTATGTCTTTTGCATAGTTTCCCTTAGACCAAATGTATGGTGAGCGTCATTTGAACTAGTTCGAGACGTGTACTTTGGACTATGTCTAGGGAGACTAGAGGCAATCATGTGATTAGGTCTTGCAAAAGCTGTTTTAGTCACATTAGACCTAGATGGTGGAGTGACTGTTCTAGAAGTATGAGCCATATCAACTTGGGAGGCAAACCGCGGTCTCGAGGATTGTGAGCGCTCGGATCTAAATGCAGTTGGTTGTCGAATGAACTGATTTGTAGGCGGTTTCCCCAAGATTGATGGTTTTTCAAGCTTAGTGTCCACACTAGTTCCTTTAGTTTTCCTCAAATCGTTTTTCAACGCAGCTATAGCAAAGACCTTTTCCTGAACTTGAGCCTTTAAGGTCTCATTTTCTTTGAACAATTCATCTTGGGATGCCAACTTAGATTCAAGCAACTTAATTTGTTTCAAAAGATTATCCTTTTCAGCTTTAGAATCTAGAACAGTTTGATCCAATTTTCGTTCAAGAACAACGTTTGACTTTTCAAGTTTTTCAAAATATGTTTCAAATTTCTCCGTTTTCTTCGAAAATTCAATTTTGGCATCCTCAAGATCTTTTAATTGTTGAGCTACAATCGTTTCGAGCTCTCTAATCATGGAATCAGAAGCAGTTAATGAAGCAGTTATAAGACAATTATCATGATGTTTAGCATTTTGAACACTTTCTCCCCCATTATGACTCACATCAGATGAATCAGAAGTGGTATTTCTATCACTCTTTTCCATCCCATGTTTGTCATAGTTAGGTTCAGAATGCTCAATATGCGGTATTTCATCTATAAATCATCAACATTACATTGTACCATGTCCGCAGGCTCTTCGTCATTAACGGGTAAGGTGTCATCAAAAGAGATCTCGTGAATATTGCCTGACGTGCCACTGGTATCATGTTGTTCTCCTGATTCCGTGCTCTTGCCATCGTTAGGCTCCAAGTTGTCAACCGTATGACCATTCTCCTCTTGCATCTGCATCATAGATTCTTGCACTCCATTATCATACACTTGCTGAAGTCTGGATCTTTCATAAATCGAAGACGAAACCGATGTCATAAATTTCAACAGTTTATCACGGATGTCTTTAACATCGTTCTGTGTATATTGAAAAAATGACCGGCATATCCCTGAAATGACCGGCATATCCCTGAATTGTCAGACTTTATACGTATTCTCCATCTAAATCTGCAATGTATAGGTCTATGGAAAACGTTACAATTATCTTTGTCTATTATTGTTTTCTAAAACCAGTAGATAATCGAATTAAAACTCCAACTTCATATGAGAACTTCATGTAAATATGACGAATTCCTTAATACAAGAAGGGCAATTGTTGTTGCATCCTTTTTTATGTTCAGCAAGTACATTGTTTAAAATTAGTAAAAAGTAAAACGTCAAACATAAATATTCATCTTTAGAAAACCAATATATATAGTGTCATTAGGTTGATAATGGCTCAGTAAGACAACCATGGTACTTGTTCTCGTGAATACCACAACTCAAGTGCCATGAGTGTTGAACTACTGAAGTGTAATGTTCATAAGGTCAAACAAGTGTTGTTTAAACTAGATACAATAAAAAATAAAGAGTGAAATCATCGAATGCTAGACCTACTTATGCGCGCATGAATCACTCACCGATGGTGTCCCCAAATTGTGAGCTGCTTCTTTCTTTCCGTTGATTACATGTTGTTGTTATTAAGCTACAAACAAATTAATCCCACATCGGTAGTACAACGAAAATTTGGTAACTTATATACTAAAGCCATGTGGCTTGGGTAATTCGATATCAATATAATGTTGCTGATTAAGAGAGTTAGATCCGTTGGTGGATTCTAAAACCAACCGATCGGGCTCCCTTAATCATAAATTTGTATGATTCATTATTTTTGAAAGCTTTTGTTGATGATATTCAAAGTACTTATTATGTACGTGTTATTTTGAACGTTAAAAACCTTCTTTTTTGTTGGATTTAGAGCGTTCAATTATTTTGTTTTTCTTGCTTTAAGCATTTTGGTGCTTTTCGACACTTAGTATCGTATGAATACTGCAATTGTGAAAACGGTGTATACTTTTATTAAAAACAGATTACAAAATTAACATAAAACAAAGAACAGAATTAAATAACAAATAAAATTGAAAGCAGTAAGAATCTAGAGATGAGGCACGTGTTTAACACGCTTCCCTTAAAACAGATTCGCCGTCTGTTTCCCATGGTACAACGTCTAAAGCTGTTGTACAGCCGGACTAGACAAACTTGCCTGAAAAATCACGGAAGCCTTCTGCGTTTCTGATCGATAACTGTTGAAAAAATCGTCTGGTAATGGAGTAGGAAAAAATCTATACCACAGTCAGGAAAATCTGTTATAACTAAAACAGATTTCGTGTCTGTCTTTTTAACACACACAAATATTCTGTTACGGAAATCTGCCCGCACCCAAGCCAGTTTTCGGAGCTGCATTCGTGTCCGCAGGTCGCGCGCTCGTACACAAGTTCAGTAGATTCGAACCCGTTTTTGGCCTAGAAATCTCACTTTCTGCACCCCCTGCGCGCGCGTAGGTGTGGGAGTAAAAACCCACAAATAAATATTGTAGGGTAGAAACTAGGATTTCCTTATAAACATGTTTTCACTTCATGTTTCAAGCGATGTGGGACAAAATATTTTCCAAATATTGTGTTTCATGTGGCTCACTTTGAGACACGATATCTCATTCATATTAACTCCATAATGGACATACTTTAGCTCGTAAGTATGTCCAATATGGAGTTAATATGAATATATATAACATATACATATATAAAATTATGTCTAAAGTATTACAAAAACTATATTTTATAAAACATTTTCCAACAGCAATAACAGATTAATCGAAACATGACCAAAGAGAAAAGTCATTGTTTGACATAGTGGGAAAACATGACATTTAAAGAAGTCGTTACAAGAAACAAGTTACTGAAATTGAAAACTCTAGTCTTCTAAGGGGGTGTTTGGGTTGCTTATTTGAAATGAATTATCCGTTTTGAAAATGAATAGTTACATAATCATCTGCTTCAAAACGTGATTATGAAATGTATTGTTTGGATTTGATTATACTGTTGGCTATCGCAATAATCAAATAATCAGATTTTTAGTGTTTGGCAAACCAATTATTCTAATAACTTATTTCATATAATGACTGAAATAGACATCGTAAATGAACAAGAGAACGTTTACTTAACGGCAATAGGGTAAATTGACATTGTATAATTTCTCTTTCGAACCAAACAGTAGATAAGCACTTTTTTGTTTTTCTATCCAAACACATGTTATTGAATTATTTTAGAAACGCAATAAGTAAACCATTAACTAAAAAAATATACAATTAAAGCAATTTATTCGTAAATAAACAAGAAAAAAACTAAAACACGACCGAGTCTCGAGAACTATGTTGACCCGGGTCACTTTAAACGTGACTATTGTAGTCGGGTTTCAAAAATATAAAATCCGATTTAATTTAACCGTTGTTTTGATTGAAAACTGTTCAATTAATTGAACCGACCGACTCGCACCGGATTCAAAACGTAGGCAACTAAACTTATGCCTTATTATTTTGTGATTTGTACATATGTTCTACTTATATATTGAAACTGGACTTATTGATCTTTATTCACAGAGAACAAATCAAAAAGAAAAAGTAATTTGTCATGCGTGAATACAAAAGATTGTCTTGTTCTACTCGATCCAGGTATGTTTTTTAACGCTTCTTATTTTCATGCGTAATTGACGATTATGTGCATTAGCTTGAAAGAGCAAAATGCACAACTTGTACAAACTATCAAAAAGCAAGGTCTGGTTATCAACAATTTGGAGAACAGACTTGCTACACTTGAGGGGAGGAGAAGACCTAAGCTTATTGTCTCTACAGATGAGGATGCTTCCAAAGGGGAGGAAGTTCCTCAAACAGATGAGTCTACTTAGTGGTATGCATTTCCTAGTGGATAGGATATAGGACAAGAAAAGATGGCAAGTGATGAGAAAGGAAGTGATAAGGGGAGTGCCACAAAAGATATTGCAACCTTGCTAAATATAGGCAATCAAGAAGAAGCCCTGCTTCTACAAAAGTTTATTAGCTCAATGCTAGAATCTATAATGTACTTGGATAAGGGATGCAAAACTACTTCAAGTTTGCTAAATTGATTTATAAATTTTTCTTAACCACAATTACCGTGCTTATTGAGAAGGAGTATTTTGAACGTGGATTAAAAATTATTATAATCAATGACAATGGGGTGGTAGTTGTATTCCATGACGGTTCAAGCCAAGTAGATGCTCATTTAGGCTAGGCAGAACGGTTGGCGTTGGAGTTGGTCGCGACTTCGGTCGCAATCGGTCGGCTCGTTGCAGCGACCGAATCAGTCGACCGAATTCGATCGATTTGGAATTGAATAAAAGGGGAAAAATTGTCGGTTTGTAGCGTATTTGGCTTGTAGTGGTTTTTTTTTTAAATTATATTAGTTTTAATTATATTTTAATTAGATAAAATTTGTAATAAATTTGTAAATTTTAATATATTGAATTTTATTTAATTTCTCACAACATATATTAATTTGATCATGTTTAAAGTTAGTTTTAATTAATACATTTTACTCTCTCTATCTCTAAATAAGTTTTTTTTAATCATTTCACTAATAATATTTAAGTATAAATATTATTGCATTGTTTTTTATTTAAAGTAATGTATTTTAATTTAATGTAATGTTTTTTATTGAATTTAAAAAATTTGAACTAGATCGTCTTGTTGGGGCAAATAGGTCATTGTAGGTCGGTGGAGAGAAAAAGCTAACGTCGCAGAAAAAATTAAGATCGCATTAGATCGCTGTTGTGTCTAGCCTTAGAAATAAAGTAGCCGAGCGAGTAGCAGAGCAAAACACATAGAGGCCAAAGTAGATGTTTCAAATTATAAAAAACTCAAATGAATTCGTTTATGAAATTGAAATTATGACTACGAAGCCACTTGCTACCTCCGTCGGTTCATCAGTTAATGTTAGAATATTTCTAATGTTAGAATATTTTGTTATGCAGGGTTTACATAAAGACTTGTTCGAGTGAGCTTTAGTCGTTTCCACTAGTAATAGATCATCAGAGATTTATATTGAGTTCTATTTTTGATTTTGTAATTTTCTAGATAATGGTTTACAAAGATGTTGGACGTATTGTTTTTTACGTTATTTAAGTGACGATGTAGAATTTATTCCATTCATGATTAACAAAAAACGAATTTTTTTTTGCTTCGATTGAAATATACCTGTAAAAATTTTAATAGTGATATGATAACTAATTGAATGCAAAATAGTACCAAATGATATTTATAACAAAAAAAGCGCGTCAAATGTTTTTTTGGCACGACGGATAAAAAGGTGCCAAAACGATAGGAACAAAGAACGGACACCATGCCAAATACGTTTGTCACGGTAGATAAAACCATCCTATCTAAATTGGAACAGTAATAGAATCTGAACCAAATATGGATTCGGCACGGGAATGAATTGGCACCAAATACACATTTAGCACGAGATATAAAAGTTTGACAAATTTTCATTTTGAATGGAAAGTTATCAATCGTGCCAAATACCTCTCTCGTGGAACCACAAAGTTAAACCGTCCCAACGACCGTGCCAAATATTATTTAGCACGCTTTCAATCCGACTCAAATATATTTGGCACCCTCATATTTAGGACGGAGCCAAAAGCGTCCCAAAGTCGTGCCAAATAACAATTGGCACGGTTTTTTTGTGTATTCGGCACAGTTTTCCACCGTCCCAACAACCCTTTTTTCTTGTAGTAGTCTATTCAAATTTTTTTATTTTTTTTATAAAGACTATTCAATTTTTTAAGCGATGGTTCTTTATTGATTTGATCATCTCCCTCAAACTATAGTATTTAATTTGATCTTTTCATTTTAAACATACTACTTTGATGTTAAAAAGAACCCGCAAAACCGAGCCATTCCGCTCACTTGAAACGAGAGAAACATGAAAGTGAAGAAAAAACGTAAATAAAAAACCCCTTTAACCTCAGCTCGGTTTTGTTTTTAATTTTTATATATACACGGTTAACCGGAAAAAACGCACTACCACAAAAAAGCTTACATAGAACGGTTGGATGTGCTCATAAAGATCGGTTTTGAACCGCTCTAACAAAGGGTGATCTATTTAAGGAAAAAATAAATAAATCGGTTGGGAACCGCTCTTTTTAACCATTTTAGTTAGATCAGTTCATACATAACAACTGATCTATTAATACCATTTTTTTATTAAAAAATGTTTTTTTTTGTTTTCTAGTTCTTTTATAGTACAATACATTTACTTTCAATCATACTTGAGAACTTTATGACATCGATATATAAACATAACTGCACAAAATATCAAGGAGGTTATTATTAGGACCCCCCTAAATCACCATATGTACCCTCCCATGCCTCATTAATAACTTACACACATGTACTTTGTCCTTTTTTTAATACTTTTGTCTTTTTGTTGTTTTTTATTTATGTTAATAGTTTTTGTTTTAACTTAAATTTTTTAACAAAATATGTACCTTTTGTTATTATATACTTATTTAACAAAATAGTTTACTTTTTAACTTTTGTTATTATATACTTGTAACTTTTTTAACAAAATATTTAACAAAAAAGTAACTAACGAAAAATAGTTAACGAAAAATAGTTAACGAAGAAATAAATCGTATATTAGAAAAAACACGCAATAACCATAATAACTTTATTAAACAGAGAATAGCGATTATATTAACGAGCACATGAATGAAATGCTACATTTATCATTAATTATTATAATATTGAGCAAACGCGTTTTGTCGACTTGAATACATGTTTTCCCATTCGAAAGCATTCTCACTTGCGTGCCTCCTCCATTGTGGGTGATTTAGCGGGATTGGACTATTTTCATCTAACGTTATATTAATGTAATGAGCACCCCCAATAAGTGGAATCACAATGGGACCATTTGGTTGTGGCCAATCTGGACCGGTCCAAAGCGGAAAACATGTATGACATTGGTCCATAGATATACCTATAACTGGCTGATTGTAACATGAAGCAATAAGCAACCCCGTGTTTGGCATAGACATCCATTTTTCCTCCGGCGCAAATCCAGGTTCAAAATGATCCATGCGGTACCGGATATTTTCAAATCTATCATCGAGCCACATATCCCTGTAAAATATCTCGTGACGATATAACTCTTGCAACAAAACATGTCGAATTATATGCCACATATTCTCGTCGAGACCTCGACCGACGGCAACCGATCGAAATCCTTTATACTTGAGCATATTATGGGAGATATGTCATCTACATAGTAATTTCTTAGCATCTGGGAACTCTTCTCTACATGCTCCCATCAAGGCTAAATCCCTATCGGTGACGATAACACGCGGGTAATGAACTTCGTCTATCACTTTTTTCACACATTGCAACACCCAACGAAAATTAAGTCCTTGTTCTTTGTCCAAAAAACTAAACCCCATTGAAAATGTTTTATTTGTTGAAGTCAATCCACATATTTCGAAAAAGGGTAATTTGAACAATGTGGTGTTGTAAGTGGAGTCCATTAGCATGATTTGTGGGAATGTACACCATACCGCATATGATGTTGAATGAAAAAAAAAAGTTCCTCAAGCTCATTAGCGCGTTCATTTATCCGCTCGTAGTATGCGTAACATGTACGCGTTAGATGCGTCAAAAGAAGTTGTATTTGAGCTCTATCACCTCTTATGACTCCACGGATCTTATCTT
Organism: Glebionis coronaria; assembly: GCA_025667525.1. Taxonomy (NCBI): domain Eukaryota; kingdom Viridiplantae; phylum Streptophyta; class Magnoliopsida; order Asterales; family Asteraceae; genus Glebionis; species Glebionis coronaria. Next base: position 229,530 of record JANFOE010001481.1, on the reverse strand, counting down.
GTGCGTTATACACATTTCTAATGCTAGACACGTTATCTGGATTTCGGTCCTTTATTGTCGAAAGTATATAACGTGGTTGGACGTTATACTGTGTCAATTAATACACGTCTTTTACGTACATACTTTCACTAATAAATAAAAACTTTTTAAAAGTACATATAGACAAAAATAGCCACAATTTTCGGTTCAATTTTTACACAAAAACAAACAAATTACAAAATTAGCCCATGGTTTTCTCTCTCAAATAAATCATTCACCGGTTTATCTCTCTCTCTCACACACATACCATCTTTCACATCTCACTTACCATACCTCTCATCTCTCACATCTCACTTATCATACCTCTAATCTCTCACATCTCATATGCCATCGGTTGTATTTTTGATCGAAACAAAACCATGGCCGTGTTTTTTGATCGAAACAAACCATATGAGTAATGATTTTCGGAAAAAAAACAGTGGGTGGTTTCGGTGGTTATCTCTTGTAGCATGATCTTGGTAGATCTATACGGTTTGTTTTGTTTATTAATTTTAGATCTTTAATATGAGCATTTTTAGATCTGGGATATAAAAAAATTTGGATCTGGATTTGAACATATTTTAGATCTAAGATTTGAAAGTTGGATAATGAAATATGATTATCCATATGAAATGACTCATCTCAGATGATGATGTATGATATTCATAGTCTTCATTTTAGTTGTGATTTTTTAATGCTTTAAAGAAGATGATTTTTTTAATATTTAAATAGATGACTTTTCATATAAATCAACATCTTCAATCTAACCAATTTTTATTTAAGTTGTGATTTAGTAATAGCATGATTGTGGTTTGATAGGCGATAATGATTTAAAAAAAAATATATGTTGGTCGGCATGAAAAAATTTACTAGCAATAAGTTTTTTTTTACTAAAAAAATTTGTTGGTCGGCATCAACATAAATCTGAGCCTATAAAAATCTGATAAGTTTTTTTTCGTTTTATATATACTTTACATTTGTATATAAAATTAAGAGATATATGTAATAGCTAAAAATTTAATACCTGTTCCGTGTAAAACGGAGATGTATTCGTCATATTTCAAAAAAGTAACGAATGATCTTTTGCTAATCTTTAAATCTCACGTCGTTTACTCAAGTTTCTGATAAACTTTTCTCCTAAACAGGCTCATTTTACTTAAATTTAATATAGAGTTTTTTAACTTGTTTTTTTATATTTCGAGTAAATATTTGATTGCTGTTTATATAGAATTATATAGCATTAAACAACAAAACTAAGAGAATTTTAACTGTGCCACAGAAGTGACCAAAGGCAAAAAAAAATGGAAGAATACATCATGAAAATTCTTGAAACGTTGAAAAGAATCTTGTACATAACTGAAATACCATATCACGTGATAATAAAAGAAACAAAAAGGCACGAAAAGCAAGAAAAAACATGTACTGAAAAAGGGGGGTCTTCGATAGGGGGGTATGAATAGGGCAACCCAAATATCAATTTAATCATATATTTATATCTTTCTAAAATTCCCAGTCAATCATACTACAATTGCAACACTAGTTTTACCTTACAACATCACAATACAAAAAAAATGCTTACATTATTTCCAATACAGGCCAAAAAAATTGCTAATAAGAAAACAAGGGAAATACATATAGAAAGAAATAAAAAATAAGAAGGTCTTGGTGAGAATGATGATCACAGAGCATCAGCATGTGAATCCGTATATAATTTCATGAAGTTGTCCATGAGCACACATATTAAATCTTGTCTGGCTCATATGAGCATATATCAACAATAGCAGAAGATGTACCACGTGTGAGATAATCTTTGAGTCGAAAAAATGAGATATGGATCTGCGCAAAGGAATAAATGCCTTGGAGATGTCTATCGAGCAGCCATAAACTCCAAGATCGCCTAGACCAAAATGAAAATATTGTTATGATACTGACTGAGTACACCCTTGGAGGATTAATACCACTAGCAGCAGCATACCAATAGGTATAGCCACTCCCTGAAGTTCAAGATCAGCTAGACCGAATACGGTGCCATTTATAAGTATAACCATATCTACCTACAAGTCAGAATAAGTGGTTTATATCTTACCTTAGGTGTGTGGCATTCTATAACCATTTAGCATTCACAATAGCAGTTTATTCAAGAAACATTAATTAAGCATAAACATGTATATGACTACAAAAATGTATCTTAAATATTACGTAGTACACCAATAAGCACCTGACGTAAACAACTTTAGAACATACATTAAACAGTTTACACGACTAATAGCTAATGGTACTCTTCTTTTAGTGTGCCAATTATAATAAGTATAATTAAAACATGAAATCTCACATGCAATGGATAGCAGCCAAGAAAAATCCTATGTATATGGGTACCTGATGCATCTCCAACCTATTCAACCAATCTTCTTTTTATCAATTCATCGCTACTGATAAATCTATATCAGTATCATCCTCTCATTTCTTCTATAATGCGCAAAAAGGTAGGATTGACCTGGCCAGAGAAGACCCGTTTGACTCGGTTTTAAAACTGACCATTCTGACCCGGTTTCAAAAGGACTGTTTGCTTATCTTAATTTTAAAGAGCAATAGTTATACAGAAAACACAACAATTATTTAGATTACTTTGGTAAATAAATTTGCATCAATACAGAGCATTAGCCAAAGAAAAGCTACACATTAGCACACTACAGGTCTACATAACGAATTAGTATTCCATGGCAGGAGAAAGAACTAAAAGGAATCGAGTGACATGCATCAACAAGCAAAGTCCAAACCTTTTGATCAGTACACATGATTTTGAAGACAAACTTTCAATTTTATTTCTTTCGTAAGTTTACACAGGTAATAACTAAATAAAATACTAAAGAAAGTGCACACCTACACATGCTTTTACTACTAGTATGAAACATGTTTGCATACCCACAAAGATACCTACAAAGTTCTTCCTAAAGGTCAAAATCAGTTACACCAACAAAATAGGCTATGCAATATACAGTAAACAATTATGATCTTTATATTGTAGCAAGAAGTTCCAAGTAAATGAATTTAGCATCTTAATTCATTTTTTCCTTAAATTGAATTCTAGAATCAAACCATATTGTTGCATTGTGATCATATAGCATGTATATTAACACTTAACATACTGTTGGTGTTTTAACCGTGTCAAAGACTTGTTCAAATTATCCATGTCATATTTTTAATATAACAACTAGCAAACCCATATCAACTATCTTCAACCTCTAATTTATTATGTACAGAGGATTGACATAATCAGACAAAGAACCAAGCGACTCTCCTACCGCCTGAGTTTTAACACACATGCTCAGTGATAGTCAATACGGACTACATGATATTGTGACAGCAAATCGAAACTACATTCATTAAGGATTTTAGAAGTAACAAATACCTTGAAATATTTCAGTATAATGTCATTATACCAGTAGGTAAAACACTCAAACACCATGGCTCTTTGACATTTAATTACACCTGCAAAATAAACTAGATAAAGATTTCAAGCCACCAACTCAAATTAAAAAATAGACGGTTAAATAATCAATTAAAAACTAAAGAAAAATAAAGATAGAAACAACCTTTAAGAACGGATTGATGCTTAAAATCGACCTTTTAAGATTATATGTGAGTCGATAACAGCTGCTTCGAGTTCATGACACAATTGATGTCCAACAATGTTTACATATGTGGTGAATTTAGTCGGGATTCGTGAAGGAGAAGCACAAATCTTAAAGTTTAATGAGTAAAACTAAGTGGGGGCGGCAGGAATAAGAGGAGACAAGTGATAGGGTTTTGATTTTGGAAAAAGAGGGGCGGGAGTTGAAAAGTATAAAGCCAAATGTGAAAATTTCAGATTGCGCCTAAATTTAAGCTAAATTTCAATTTTATACAGTAATAAACAGATCAGTTATTTATGATAAAAGTGTTGTATTTAAAGCATTGGAGTTTGTGAATATAAATAGATCGATTACTTCATAATCACCGATGTAATTATATTTAAGATTAGATAGATCGGTTTTTATCCAAATAAACGTTCTTTTTGTTACATTTCTCCTTTCTTTTCATCACATAGATCGGTGATTAATAAAACCATACTATATGAAGTGATCTATCTAAGCTATTATGTAGTAGTGACGCATATAATATACATGAAGATTTTTAACAAATGTTCAAAATTAATTGTAAAGTGTTGATTTTTTATTGCACTACTTTTCTTGTATAATATTTTTTGCTTATAGCATAACAATTTTTTCTTACAGTATAAACATATATGATATGTATGCTTATTTAAAAGCGAGTATTGTGTAATACTCCATATAACTTTAATCAATTTATGTAACTTAACTAAAACGATTTTTACATTTTTAAATCATATGATTGATTTGTAAGATTATGACATGCTATTAGTATGTCATTATCATCCAATATTTGAATTGTAGGTTACATGCACATAAGTGTAGTCAAACAATTTAATATTATGTGTGAATGTTCCTAATGGTACATAAAGTCTTGACCGTTTTTATTTAACTAGTATTGATGGACATACTAGCTACTAAGGCTATATATATCTAGTCCTCTCTCTACCCAAAACACACACTAGTAGAAACAATATAGCTATCCATCAAGCTCCCTACACTTAAGTTGGGTCAAGTGAGAGAAATTAGATAGGTTATAAGGGTTGCCTATATCATGTCAACATCCACTACGGCTACCGGTATGTCATCTCGTTTCATCTTATCTATGTGATAATTATCGTATTCTAAAATCTTGTGGCATAATAGTTTAAGTGTTCGTCATGTATGTCTTGATGTTAATGTTTACACTTACAAAAATGCTTACATGTGGTATCTAGAGCCAAGGTTTTAAATAAGATAATAATTCTCATCTTATTGATCATAAATAATATATGTGTTGTAAACTGATTATTTTGCTTAAGGTTACAAATTGGCTTAACTTGATACGCCTGGAAGTTGAAGGATATGATGAGATTAAAACATATATATTGAAGTTTTTTATTTATTTGTTAATCTCTTTAACAGTTAACATATATATTATAATTATATGAGTTGTTTGTATGACTAATAGACTAAAAAATATGCATTTGTTTATATTGAGAAAATTAAAATACACTAATTTAGTCTTTTAATGAGACAAATAAATTTACTCATAAGTTTTAAGTTACATTTAACTAATCATTTATTCATAAATAAAATATAACGTTTTTGTTTACATTTGTATGCATGAAAATATAAATGTTAGTATTGCTTCCGCTCGATAAAAGTTGATTACATATTAAAAGAGAGATTTTTTTATCATAAATCTCTTAAACTTTTCAGCATGCATATGACACGTGATTTTTTTTAGTCACATTTATTAAAAATAATAATGGTTGCATGGTGTTTTTTTTCTTTGGATAAAGATAGTTGATCAACATGAATGATTATTTGTTGACGTATTTTTTATGATATGAATAAATGATTTTATAAATGATTTTATGATTGATTGTAATCAATGAATGGTTTGAAGTTTGAGTGTCTTCTTGTAACATTTTTTTCTTATAGTTTATTATTATTCAATTAATTGGGAATAAATGTGTAATTACATTGAATGTTATTTTTTAATTATTATGATTTTGTAACATCTTTATGTTTAAATTTAAATAATAACTTTAAAGTTAACCGTTTATTAATTTGATGTTAGATTATATCAAAACTATATTACTTATAACATTCATATGTTTTTTTAAAACTCAATATTAAATTTTGTTATTTATTATATGACATTAAGTGATATTAATTTGTTTGTCACCAAAGTGACCAAATTAATTTCAATTGTGTAGTCATATAGATCATGTTGTCTTAAAGATATTTATCCTTATGACATTAAGCGAGGTTAATTTGTTAGTCACCAAAGTGGCCAAGTGAATTTTAAAAAAATATAGTCATATAATTTATGTTTTTTTAATAGGTATTTATTTATTACATGATATTAAGAGAGGTTAATTTTGTTAGTCACTAAAGTGGCCAAGTTAATATCAAATATATAGTCATATAACTTATGTTTTTTATTAGTTATTTGCTTATTATATTACATTAAGAGAGATTAATTTTGTTAGTCACCAAAGTGGCCAAGTTAATTTCAATATTTGTAATCATATAATTATGTCGTGTTAAGAATGCTCTTATGAATTTTTCCTTTTTATTAGTTGATAGATATAATGAATTTTTTCCAAAGGAAAATTATTCTTCTATGACTACTAATCTTAAAGATGAAAAATAGTAAACTTTTGTCATATGTATATAGTTATCCAAAGATGCTTATACATTTGACTAAGTCAACTTCAATTTTTTATTGTAAGTTTCCATTGCATTGTAATAATGATGATGATATATTATTGTCTTTACCCAAAGGAAATCGATAATATATATTTTGAAGAAATCATCGTTGATCGATGTATATATGGCAAGATTAGTAGGAGCAAGTTTGTATTTTTTTGTTCTACTTGTTAAGGATATTTTGCTTCTCTCTAAGAATTTCAAAGATATGGATGAGACATCTTATGTGATTGGGAATTTAATATTCCGTAACATATCTAAAGGTCTATTAGAACTATCTAAAAAGGAATATATCGATAAAATTAGACTTATCAATAATATGAAAACATAATTTGTAGCTTGTTATGAGGTTGCTATTCATGCATTATGGTTGCGGAGCTTTATTTTAGGGCTTGGGGTTGTCGACACTGTAAGCAAGCCGCTAAAAATGTATGGTGATAACACCGTAACAATATTCTTCTATAATAACGATAAATACTCTAAAGTTACAAAACATGTGAGTTCAACGTTCTTTATCGTGAAAGAGGAAATTCAGAAACAAAGTGTATCTCGAACATATTAGTATGTATCTCCAACCAAGGGTTTACCACCAAAAGACTTTTAGGTAATATGTTCTTAGGCTGGGTCTTGGTTGTATTGATAACTAATTATGATGTTCTAAACACTTTTTAGCTCAACAAAATGTTTTTGATTTTATTTCTTATTCATTATGTTATGCATGAATTTATGATTGGAATAAGAAATTTTATGTGTTTTCATAACACGAGTGTGGATTGTATGTTATTTATATATAACTTACGAAACTAGCATGATGAACTCATAATGTTGTGATATATGGAAGATAGTATACGATAAATATTGTATATGATCGCCATACTCCCCATCATGTGGTTTGTTATGTCGAGATACTTATGATGATGGTTAATAAGATTTAATTGCTAGTCTTATGTTGTATCATGTAGGAATATCATGTCAAGTGGGAGAATGTAAGATTATAACATGCTATTAGTATGTCATTATCATCCAATATTTGAATTGTAGGTTACATGCACATAGGTGTAGTCAAACAATTCAATATTATGTGTGAATGCTCCTAATGGTACATAAAGTCTTGATCGTTTTTATTTGACTAGTATTGATGGACATACTAGCTACTAAGGCTATATATATCTAGTCCTCTCTCTACCCAAAACACGCACTAGTAGAAACAATATAGCTATCCATCAAGCTCCCTACACCTAAGTTGGGTCAAGGGAGAGAAACTAGATAGGTTATAAGGGTTGCCTATATCATGTCAACATCCACTACGGCTACTGGTATGTCATCTCGTTTCATCTTATCTATTTGATTATTATCGTATTCTAAGATCTTGTGGCATAATAGTTTAAGTGTTCGTCATGTATGCCTTGATGTTAATTTTTTACACTTACAAAAATGCTTACATGATCGTATGGCCAAACGCAACAAAGCATCTTAAATGATTAACCTTGATCTAAACCGTGAGTAGTTGCTCATTTCAAGTACTTACAAGTCTGCTTACCCGTTTAATACCATCCAGTTTCAAGTAGTGAAGTGAATTACTTTCCCCGTAATAAGTAGATTAAATCTTTCAGCTAAATGAACCGAACCATCATATAAATACCCTACATAGTATAGAATCCGTAGGGATTTACAAAACACCAGACCCTACATAGTATAGAATCCGTAGGGATTTACAAAACACCAGGACTTAACCCAATGTTTAGATGGAAGGCTAAAATAATGTTTTGATCCCACATATGTAACACTTGAAGAAGAGAGTAATCTCATTTGATTAAGAACAATAGCATGGGGCGTAACCATCCTCACTCCTTCGAGTTCATCTTGCCCTCAAGGTAATGTTTTGAAAATTACTCTTGATACCTGGATCTCATATTCTTGTTGAAGACCAGGTTCGTAAGAAAATCATATTTCTCTTTTTTATAAACCACATAAATGTTTTTAGACCACATAACAACATCGAGTCAAGTTGATCTTTATCCATACACAGATCCTGAGGCATACCAAACTCTTCCTTCACGGACCCTATACGCATCAAATATTTGTCACCATATAAGTATGAATTGTTTTCTACCAATAAATGACCATCATTCGATTTAGAGACTTTTTTACCTTCAAAATTCTTGTTTACTTCATCCTTAACATTTTTGAACTCTTGATCAGACTTTTCCACTTCATGATCTTCAAGGTTTGTAACTTCTTTGTTAGCTTTAAGATCCTTCGCATCTTCTTTACGATCACCAACAATAATTACAACTACTTTCTCCTCGATCTTCTTAAACCCCTCGACAATTTCTTGAACCTGTATTGTTACATTGATGTCGTTTAGTTTGATGACAATTGTGGTAGACCGCTCGTCCTCAAGACAAGCCTCATTTCACTCATATACTTCTGTTTGTATAGTGTGTTCTTTTTAATATATATGCTTTTAAAGAAAAATAAAAGAAATTTGCAAACTTAAGTGGGTGCATTAAGAATATTTGTTTTGTACACAAAAAGGGTACAAATGAAGCGTTAAGAATGGAACTATAGACCTTGAGGATATATGCTAGTTCCTTTGCTAACCCACCACCTAAACCCACGACCCAATAGTTACTAAAGTATTTATTTATATAAATTTTGTATAGCACTTTACCTATGGTTTTAGGATTTCAGCCAAAATACAGAAAAAAAACTTGAAATGGATAGCAACATATGGCAAACCGAACTTCAAGACTTTAAGTCCAAAATCAAGGGGCTTTCATTGGTATAGTAGTTGTGTTCTTCGGTTTTCAGATATTTTTGTAATTTTTTCAGCAAAATCAAAATCCTTATTAATTTGGATTAAATCGAATTGAATAACTAAAATTACATAATTTTAATTATTTATTCTTTTCCTTATATAATTTTTAGCTAAAAAATTGTAAGCTTAAATAGGTATATAGATTTGCCTAAACCAATATCGAACAAAAAATTGAATATTTACAAGTTCTGTTACAAATTCGGTTTGATTTGATTCCTGTGGGTTTTAACTGAATTACAAACACCCATAATTTACTCAACGTTTTACTTTCTCTATTTTGAAATTCTGCATATCTATTTTTAGATTTAAAAAGGTTTCTTGGTAATTATTTACTTTTTCTCTCTTACTTTTTTAGACTGTTGGTGTCTCCAAATGATTTATCATATCATTAATTTTGGCATAGAGATCAAAACCTATAACTCAACTCGTAAACACTCTTTTCATCATCCAAGTTATATGACACCCCTAGAACTTACCCCAATAAAAATTAGATATGCTATTACAAATTTGACAAAGTTGTTGATCAAATATGAAAATAGAAAAAGTTAATTAATCATACAAAGTTGTCAATCAAATATGCTGAGTCTGATTTATATCTGCTTAAGAATCACCTTATCCAACCTACGCCAACCACCGCCATATGCAGGGGTGGCCGCCCTTCGGCATCTCCAAGACGTGAGGCGTTTAGCACCTCCGCCACTCGTTCTAAAATTTAAATGGTTTCTTTCTGCATAGTCGTCACATACAAGAAGAATGGAGTAACTTATAAAAGAGAAACATGTAAACAAGCTTGAAACATATTGTGAGATACAAAATACACCTAATAAGTGCTAGACTTGAATTCATATTGAATCTTTAACTGGCTTGTGTAGCGTCTACGTGCTAATATCTATGTAATGGCCAGCCATGAAAGTCTTATCTGACCTCATTTCAATTCATACCTCCAATGATTAATCAATGGTGGTTGTTTTTCTAGTTGCACTTGAATTGAAAATTCCAACTAAATGAGTCTAAAACTAATATTTAGATTGCTCCCTAATTAAACGAGTCTACTAGTACCATCTATTTCCAAATACTCTTTACTATAATTTCAAAACTTTTTACAAGTTAATCAACGTATATCTTGTACTCGTAAAGTTAATGCACCTGAATCATACCATTTGCCGGCCGAAATCTTCTAGCTAGGCTACAACTTGGTCTTGATTTGCTGAGTTTTGGGCTGAAATTTAGCAGTTTAATGATACTATATATCTTGTTCTCTTTGTGAAAACACATACAAAGACAGATAAGAATCTCTCGTAATATTTACAATTACAACCACAAACTTATTATCTGTTTCGACCAAAATATGTGTAGTTGAGCATATGTCAATCATTAGAAATGAGTCCAATATTAAAGGTGTTGAGATTTTTCCTATTCAGGTTATTTGAGAGAGTTAAATAGGGATGGCAACGGGTAAGTAAAAACCCATAACCCACTGGTACCCACACGTAAATGGGTGGGTATTTTCGTCATTTTATACCCACGGGTAGGTCGTGGGTATAAATCAAAACCCATTAATGGGTGACATGTGGGTGACGGGTATGCTATACCTGTCATGGGTAAACCCATGATACCCATCACGGGCAAACCTATGAGACCCATTTGATATACCCACATGTGTATCCATCAATATACTTATGGGTGTTCTTATAGTCTCATTTAAAATAAGATAAAATTCATTATACCTCTTAAATAGTTGTAGTTAGATAGTTGTGACTTGTGAGACTATTATAAATTATAGTTGCTACCGCTGTCAAGAAAACACATTAAACTAAAAATGACTATTCGATTTGCTAGACTAAAAAGTGAAGATCAAATATCAGATCATCAAATATATATACGTAGATAATCTAGTTCGTCTCTTCTTGTGCTACCAAACATCAATTCGTCCATACTAATACATATATGATACTACTGTTTTACACTTCTAGCATATTTTGTTCATTCTACAAGGTACACGACACACCTCTAGTCCTCAAACGCATCTAAATAATTATTCACTTATTCTAGTTTCATTGTTTTATTGATATTGTCTTTAATTCAGTTTCTTGAAACGCACTTATATAATTGCTTTTCATATAAGATTGTGTGATTTTGTTTTATTGCATTAACCCATGGGTTTACCCACGGGTAATAAAAACCCACGGGTATGGGTATGGGTATGGGTATCAAATTATACCCACTAATGGGTAACGGGTGGTGGTGGGTATGAAAATATTTACGTGGGTGGGTAACGGGTTTAAGATACCTGTACCCATTACCCACGGGTGCCATACCTAGAGTTAATCCATGACTAGGGAGTCTAAACCAAGTAATTCAGGGCCGTCTTTGAGGACGTACAAAATGAGTGACCGCACAGGGCCTCAAACTTTATAAGGGCCCCAAAATACACCTATTTTTCAAGAAAATTATTTCTCAAAATGATTCAATATGTAAGTTCAATATTAAAGGCGTTGAGATGTTTCATATTCAGACGCCAATCCTTAAATAGGAGTGGCGAAGTATTTTGGTAACCATTACCCTTTTTCCCAAATCAGATACATGCGTACAGATTGAAGAATTACACATGCAGAATATATATAGTTGAACAAGAACACACCATAAAGATATTATAGTAAACACAATACTTAAACAACCTATCTAGGAGGATTATTTTCTTGGTAATACAACGTGTTATTTCCAAACCCAGATAGGAGGAGTATTTTCTAATCTTATTTGGTAGTAAAATATATATAGAAGTACATTCCTAAATATACCATAGGCACCGTAGAAGTGTCAAATACGAGATCCGAGAAGCTAAGTGAAACTCCTTGAGGCACCTTTTCTAAAACGCCACAATATTTTTAGTTTGATTTTTGTTTCAAAAAGATAGTTTTTCTTTCCAACTAATGTGCAGTCTTACATGGATAGAAACCATAAAGACCTTCGAGTTAAACAATCCAAAGACGCACCACTTGGATCATAACCACTAGAAGCAACCCGCAAAGAGAAATCATTATAACGCACAGTTCCCGGAAGAAATCTAAAAAACTGTCATGGAACTAATTATGTTCTTATGTTGTTGGGTTGCTAATCGACCCATATTTCTTTTTGTTACGAGTAATGGTTGATATAAAAACAATATTTAATCCCATATCGGCACTAGAAAGAAAAACTTTATAGCTTATATACTAAACTCGTGTAGGATAGGTAAGTTAAAATTAATATTAAGTTGTTGATTAGGTCATCCGTAGGTGGGTTCACAAATCCACGAGCGGAATTCCATTCAACAACATTGTATGAAATATATAAACTTTTTTCTCAAAAGCTTTTGTTGATGATATTTAAAATATCATTCATGGACGTTAAATCATTCATGGTTAAAAAAAATAATTATTTGGTCTAAAACATCAACTTAATTATTTTTTCTTTTTGATTTTAAGATGTTCCTTACCAGTTTACATCCAATGACCAATGTTATCATCTTATATTATTTTTACCGTTTAGACTTGCTAGAAATATTTTTTATGTAGCTTTTAGAAATGATGTGCTCGCCACTGTCCCCGCTTCCGCACTACAATCTTTGGTTGTTTGGATGGTGTTGATAGTTTCATTACTTCCTCATGTGTTGATCGGGCGTTTTCATTTGAGAGGAATCATAAGCATTTTTCTCACTTAGAGTCGAATAATGGTAAACCGGAAAGATGGTTTTGCTGTGTTGGTTGATACTAAGTCTTATAATGCTCATCACACTGATTTTTCGTAATTAAAGTTTATAATATATGGAACAAAATTTTAATTTGCTAATGTTGTCATCAGTCCATTTAGATTTTTCAGTTATTTCAAATTTCTTTTACCACGCATAATATATTTAGTGATTATTATATTTGATGGTTAAACTTGTACAACCATCTTTTTTAAATATATACAATACTTAGATGTAACGGGTTCTAAAACATTATTACATCAGACTATCTAGAAGTTTAATTAACCGAAGTCTTTTTGTAATCGTTACCCTTTCCCAAGCCATGGTAAATATGTAAGCTAGGGAACTTTGAACCATAGTCATATTGAGAGGTATATATTTAGATGCAGCAATATTACCATTTGATAAGAATTACAAATGTAGCGAGTATCTATATACATCCATCAAATTCTTCTTTTTAATCTAACTAGGTCTCTTCCCGTCCGATGGACGGTTTTCTCAATAACCGATTAAACGCGTAAACGCTATTTTGAGTGTCAAGTTGCACTAATTATAGCAGAAGGCACAGACTCTATGACGGGTATTAAGGAGTTGAAAAAGAACAATGCGAGATTTTTATTACATATATAATAAATGATATGTAATACGACTTAAAAAGCAACAAACATAGATTTAGATTAGAATAACCGAGATAAAAAAAACATCAAACATCAAATTTGATTAACACTATGAAAACATGAAAGATGGTAAAAGTACGGCTCCACAGAAAAAGAAAGACCAATAAAAAACGGTGGTTCAACGATATATTTGAGCATTATTTAGTGTTTTTGCAATGGTTACTTGATTTAACATTTTATATCCTTTCCTAAACATATTAGAAGAACATGTTAGGTTTTAAAAACTTCGATTTTTTCACCATTGAAAGAGTAAATAATCCGACAATTAGTGGATTATAATAACAACTTTGCCTTGCAAAAAAAAGATATTTAAACACATAACGACTTTAAATAATGCGGAGTAACTTTTTGGGTTTTATTTAATCCTCAACACATTGTCACGCAATCTACTTATTTATATGTAAATGAGTCGATATCTCTACAAAGGTAAAGGGAAAACATTGGTACACAAATGGAAATTTAACACAATTTGCAAATCAAAAAGTATTCTCACCCAAATGTAAAATATAACTTTTATCACATGTAAAATATAACTTTATCACAGATTGACAATCATATATGGACCATGTGTATTTTATTCAAAAAATAATAAAAACTAAACATTCAAAATGATTTCAATTGTTTTTTACCATCCTTAAAAGTCAAAAGGTCAACTATAAACCTATTACATCACTTGCTAACCTCATTAGTACCCAACTCTGCTGGGTATCTTTCGCAGCCCGACTCGATGCATCAGACATCCAAATAGCGCCTTTTGAGATGTAACCATTGTTTACAACAATAGTAGCAGCAGGAATGGGCTTTCTCCCAGTAGCTGATACTATAGATTTAGTAGTATAAAAAATATGGTGATCCGATATCTTTCACTAAATTCAGCAACTTTAGCAGCTGCACTTGCTGATACTTGATGAGATTCATCAAATGCTTTGGCTTTTGCAATGCTTCTTTACTTAGAATGTACCCTCTACCTAACATTGTCTTGACCATATCTTGAGCTACAATCACCAATTCTCCAACTGAATAACAATATGGGTTTTCTTGGTGTGACGCATATGAACTTTCCCATGTCGTGGTTCTATGAGGCTATGTTCCAATTCTCACACTTTGATGAGGTTTCCCCCAAAACGTTATGCGTATTATCTAAAGCTGTTTTATAACTTTAAAAGTGTCCTTAAAAGCGTCATGCTTTTTGTAGTTGTATCTAAAAGCATATTTTTTCCTATTTTAAAACTTCAGGGGGTGTTTGGATCAACTTATTTAATCTGCATATGTCTTATTTAAGTTTAGTTAAGGCTAAAAGCTCTCTATTTGGACCAGAAAGTGTATACACCGAGCACCCGACATGTCTTTATTTATGGCATTTCTGTATATTACATAAAAAACATTTTACTCAAGGTGGAAACCAAAACAATCCATGTCAAAGTTGAACCTCAGGTCTATGCTGAAAAAGCTAAGCAAATTGGTCGAACTTTTAACTATCTTTGTTTCATAAACTGGGATTCATCACATTAATTTTTTCAATATAAATCCTGAAAAGCAACCCGCTGCCAGCCCGTATAGCCTACCCTTTAGTAACACACTAAAAATATTTTACCTCAATGTCCCGCTTATGGATTTCGTTTGTTTTAACTTCTATCGTAGCACAACCTTAAAAATCAAATACTACAAAAGCGCTTGCCACCTAATAAGAAAACTCAATATCGAAACCACTATTAAATAAATTAAGCTTGTGAGACATTATGTTTATACCCGCACATCCTTTTCTAGACTGAGATGAATGGCTACGTATAAGCCTTTAATCCACATTCTTCTTGAAATTACATTACCAACGTCTTTGATTGGCTTATCATACTTAAGTGCATGAAAAGTTACCTGAAGTCAGCAAACAGGAGCATAAGACTTAGTCAAAAAGAGTTGGTAATGTTATTATAATAACACCCAAAGAATCGCTAACATTAGGCTTTACAATTTATCTATACAACCATTTAAGAGATTTACCTACGTAGCTCCAAATAAATGTTCAAACATTTTAAGATGCTTAATTGCTTAAAAATAAGCAGTTAGGGCTTGAGTGGTTAGGAAGAATAACTATCACCATTAAAGAGCCTTTGTTCCAACTGTAAGGACCGAACTCAAAGATTGCCTTGTTCTTGAAAATGGATTTATCATAATTATGGTGAATGAGCCAGCAAAAGAACCACCAAAGTGTGAAGTAAGCAGATATTGCTAATGTACAAATTCTTAGTTATTATGAAAAAATCATAGTTAGGTTTAATACAGCTTATTTGTCAATTATAAATATTATACAAACTTCTTCTACCATGCGTCATTTTTTGTCTATCTTGCAACAAATATTGAAAGTAGCAAAATATTCATAGCTTTATAAAATCAAAGAGTAGAAACTAAACCCTTGTGGAATAGGATCTTGCAACAACTAACCCATGTCGTATCTCCTATCACTTATAATATCCTTTTATGTTTAATAAATTGATCAATGTCATGCACAAGAGGATTACTCATGGGTATAATTCTATGAGTCTCACCCTAAAATCACTTGAAAAAACACTTCTGGCTCTTGTTAGGTCTCTTATACCTATAAACCCATCTTGACCAACATTCAACTAAGATGTAGTATAGACATTCTTTTAACAAAGGAAAGACAAAAACTATATCAATGAATTCTTACATTTAATCAGAAAAATCAAAAATTAGTTAGACATATTATCAAACACTTGATATGTATATATTACAGAATTTTGCCAAAATAGATAAACCAATAAAAAAATATAGCCAAATCTAAAGAATCAAACATAAGAAGTCAAAATACATACATATAAGTAATTAATTGAAGAAAACATAAATCTTACCCAAACAATCCTATAGTCGCTTTCGAGGATTGATTCCGCATAAGAAGTCGATTTGTTTCTATAAGTTTTGAGATATAAGAGATTGATTGAAAGCAGTTTCCAAGTGATAGGATTTTAAGAGAGAACTGACATATGGTTACTGATGTGTAGTGAATCTAAAGAGGAGAGGCAGGGTAGTTTAAAGCATTGACAGTTATTTTTTGCTGGAACGTGGGTTGTTTTTACTAAGCTTTAATTTTTCTTTACATTGCAATTGCACCCCGAAAATTTCTCCTTGAAAGCCACGTAGGATTTTTGGTAAATGTTTTTGTCTAGAATTATGACAGGTGTATCAAAATTATCTTGATTTAATTATAAGATAGATTTTTCCTTAAGAATATTCTTTTACCAGATGCGACCATTTTTCTGTCAAGTTATTGTTCTTTGAGTAATCATACTTATTGATCATCTGGATAAAGCAAAAACTTAAATAAAAGTAAAAAGTATGTAATTTGCACAAGGAGGTTAGACATAGTGTTTAGATATCTTGAATAGAGTAAAACAATGATTTGAAAAAAATTGAGCCAAAACGTGTTCCTAGTTAATAGGGTTGAATATTTTGTTCTTTAAGTATCCTCACAAAGTTGAATGTTAAAAAAGATAGTCTCTAAAAGAATAGTTAATTTATATTAAAATTGAATATATTTATGGTGATTGATGGATCTCATGACTATCATCTTCGACCTTTATATAAGATGTCTAAGTATCGAGTCATGAAGTTTTCCATTTGCCTTTTTTTTACACTTTAGTTTTAATAAAAAATGATTTTTATTAAACACACTTAACAATACTTACATGTCTTTTTAGATGAAACTAGTCTAGATTATTCATATAAATTTTGGGACCATCTCTAGTTTCTAGTTTCTGGTCCATGAGTAGTATTTGTGTATTGATGTCAGCATAGTTGATCACTAGACCATTTGTGTTTGTGTATTTCTGTATTACGTATTTTAACATCATGTAGCCGATAGTTTAATCCATTTGGCCTCGATAAAACTTCAGACCAATGTTCGCAAAAACTCGCCAATGCAAGAGCTCCAAGGGGGAGGTTATAGTGCGAGACCAAAATGTCTCTGGTCCATGAATTTCTTAACTGACACTTTCACAAATTTCATATTATTTGATTTATAGTTAGTCTCACTAGTAAATAAGAAGCATCATTAGAACACGGTCGATATTTTGAATTCATTTGTCAACTAGAAACATAAAGAAAAAATAAAGATATTTTTGGGTATAATAAATGGTCAAAGTACCACTTGGAAAGCGAAAGACTTATACCATGAATTGAACTTGGGTCTCTCACTTTCCAAGGAAACACCATGACCACTAGTCCAACCCCAGAATACATCATTCATGTGATATTATTGATATTTAGATATATATAGGATTTTTCACATGGATGGTTGTTTCAGTCATTTCTTTATATATATATATATATATATATATCTATATCTTTACTTCTATACGATTATATAAAGAGGCTAACTCCAAACCTAACTCCGATCTTAATCCCGAACCTAAAATTACCAAACCTAACTCCAAGCCAAGAATTAATATAAGAATGTTAGATTTAAGCTATTAGATCATATTTGGTAAATTAATCTCATCCATTCATTTTTTGAAAAAAAAACTTTTGTAACAACATTTGTAACAAACTATTTAAAAACTTTTATTTTTAAATTAAAATATCTTTTTATTTATTTATTTTTTTATAATCTAATTTCGTAATTCTTTAGGATTTCGTGCTCTTCAATTTAACATCCATTTTAAATATTTTTGTTAAATTTCCGTTTTTTATTCATATTGACTTTATTTTAATTTAATTTGATTTTTTTTATAACTTTCATTTTACTTTGAATATACATTTGATGAGTTAAAATGTAACATTTGTTCCCTAAAAAATAATTATCAGTTACCCGCCACTGTATTACGTGAGTACTATGCTAGTATTATAAACTCATGTATACTTTAATTCGATATTTTCATTTCAAACATTCTATTAGGGTTCTCTATAAACCTTAGAAACTGATAAATGAAGATGAACTACACTGATAAATCAAGATGAACTGCTAAAATGGAAGTCGAAAAAACCCCGCTTGTAGTGGTTTAATTTCAATATTTATTTTTATATATTTGTTTTTAACCGAAGCGAATTAATGTATTGTACTTTTATCACATCTTCTTATAAAAGTATTGGTGCAAATATGCAATGAGCCAATGAGCATTTTGAAGATAACAAATACGTAGTACAACTTAAAAGTTAAAACATAAAACTATAGTGACATTTAACTTTACACTTACAAAGAATTGTCAACTTTGTACCATATGTCTAATATGAAAGAAGTATTTAGTAGTTATTGTTTGACGTAATGCTTGTTGTTGCTGGTATGACCCCAAAGTTCCCGCCATATTACTCGGGGCCATGCCGACACGCTGTAAAGAGGCTCATATTACCAAGTTAGAGTAAGCCCGACTGGGGTCTCACCATTGGGCCGTTTCTTCACGACTTTGAATGAGTTTTGACCAAATGGATATTGGTACATCCTGGGTATCATTCATGATACATATAAGAAACATGTGTTGTTTCTCATTTCAGGTTCATTACAGGCGCCTCCTATAGTTTTGAACAAATTGGTCACATAATCAACTATCAATGAATTAAACATTTCCCTTTTGGTGAAATCAGGATTATTATCTACTATTCCAATGTAAATTAATCTTCAAAATAAAAGCCAACCTTGATGTATAAATGTTACCGTTTGACAATGAGGTCACCCTTTTGACCGAATTTAATCCATCGAAAAAGTAGAAACAACATGGGAAAACAAATAGGAATATGTATCACATACATTAAAGGTGGGATGGTCCATGGTTGAACATCTTGAAGGAGTCTTTTGAGGGTCTTTTTCATCTTCATATATCTGGCAAGTCAATGAGCGTAAGCAAATTGAGTTAATTATGATCACGCGATCCGAAATATAAGTATACACAAATCTCAAAGGTGAAAGACATGTTTCTTATATAAAATATAAAGAACATGAGATTTGCAGCACTTAACTAAATGGAAAACTGGCTTCTTTAACAAAGATATAAACATGAAGTTCCGTAAAGTATATGCATCATATTTACCCAACAGATCAGCCTGCTGATCCAACCACATAGCGGTCTCCACGATGAAAGTAGTTTAGTGATTCAAGCGTTAACTTCATTTTCTGTGATTCTGGTCCGGATAGCGTTGTATCTTTTTGATGGTATGGCATAAATAGGGCCTACAAAAATATATAGAAATTTATATCATCCTATGTCATAAGCAATCAGAACCTGTAAAAAATAACCCATATCTAATAAATAAGCACAAAATCACTCATTCACGTAAAATAACATTTTCCCACAAACTACTCCATTCCACAAGTAAAATTGAAAACGTAAATATTATACCTAAAAAATACACCATATCCTAAGTGGATGGATAACTGTGAATAGCTTCACAGGAAAAACCAAATAAACGACAACGATGATGGGTGTTTTTGGGAGGGTTTTTGTAGTGGTTTCGGAGGGTGTGTGTAGTGTAACTCCACTGATTCTTGGTATGCATGAGGAGAATCGATTGAGTGGTTGTTTATGACTCGATGATTGTTATGTAACTATTGATATGCAACCGGATGGAAGTCTTTATATCATTAACATTGCTCATCAAAATAGTGGGACTGAATCTTATATATAAAGTGTGATTTATAAACGGTTTGAATTGAACTAAACTGCCAATGTCAGTTTGAAGAACGTGGGGAGGGGGGCTAAATTTCCGGGCTTGTAAACTGATAGTTGAGAAATTTTTGGATACTTACTTTCCAAATACCGAATTTTGCTCTGAGACATCCACCTCGGATTTTTTGTAATTTACTATCATAGAATTGTGCCACGTATTTACTTTTTATCCTGATTTAATTTATAGGATAGATTTAGAGATGTCATATTTGATGTCAGTAATGAAACTTCATATTACAGACTTTTAGTACATATAAGTAGTTGTTGAATATAGTTAATCATATAATGTAATTACAATATATTTACATATGCTCGTATATAGATAGTTTAGGATATTCTCACCTGATGATATCATTTTCAAGTTAACATCGTATGTAACATGTGAAAGTGATTTTTGTTAGGAACATGTAAAGTTCTTGTCCCACATCGCCAGAAAAAGAAAACCAAAACATGTTTATAAGGACATTGAATCAATTCCTACTAATTACTTAAATTCCATACTAATGAACATCCTAGTGAATGGTAAGCCTTATTGTGCTTGATAGGCTTAATATATGAATAATTAATATACATATTAAGGTCAAAAGATGGGTCGTGAGCCTTGGGGCTCTTGGGCTAAATTAAGAGAATCTGGAGATTACTTTTTAATTATCCAAAATTAGGTTTTCTTTGCATCTATTCATTATAACCAAACCAACACAACGTTTCTTTTTTTATAGTTATTTTTCCAACAGATATAACTGCTTTATGAAGAGACCTGATGATTGATTGGTGTCGGTTCATCAACTATATATATCACATCAGAATCTATCGAGAAGGGCAAGACAAATTCGTCAGATTCAAGTTTATCTTAATTTGATTGTTGTATCCTCTAAACAGTTCGTACTAAAGACGAATTTCTATTTAAGGACACTGCATATTCTTGCAGGCCTCAATCTGTTGTTTGTAATCTACGATTCTGTACAATACCAATTGTATTACGTTTATTAATTCCTAACAATTTAGGGGTCATGTTGGTTGAATGTGTTCGTATGGTTATTGTATGTTTTTTAGTTTGTTGGGTTAAAATCATTATTTAGATTCGTCGTTTTAAATTCTAGCTTTCTACAATTAGTTGTTTCATGTTTAACTAGAATTAGTTGTTGGGTTAATGCCCTCTTAGTATAGCGGTATTTGAGCAACCCGACAACTTATGAATTGTTCGTGTTTTGTAACCATTCTTATAAATATCGGTCATTGCGGTCAATATATCGGTTGGCAGCGATCCACTACAATGCCATGCAAAATATGGACTAAACTTGGCGTTTTGGTCAAACGGAGATCCAAAATTACTAGAAAAGAATACACTCTCTGTCCCAAAATTATTGTACACAAACAAAAAAACACACATTTAAAGAAAAATAATATTATCACAACTTTCTCTCTCATACTTTTTACTTTTTACAAGATGACAATATTACCCTTATGTAACTAAATTAAAAATTATTTAGTATGTATAATAATTACATAAAGTTAGAGTAATACGGTAAACTCGAATTAAATATTCTATATATTTTTTAAAGTAAACACTAATTAAATATTCTATCTATTTTTTTAAAGTAAACAGTTGTTTTGCGACAACCAAAATGAAATAATGGACAATAATTTTGGGAAGAGGGTGGTAAGAACTTAATAAAATTATTAAAATATATAAATTTTGTAAATTTATATCAAATAAATAGTAAAAATAATAAAAATAATAATAATAAATAAAAAATAATGATAAAATTATATAAAATAATGATAAAATTTTAAAAATATCTAGTTTAGGGCACCACTGAGAAACCGAAATATCGTCGCCAAAACCAATATGTAGCTTCGTGGTGGTTTACCGTCGACTGGTACATCGGTGTGTATAAGTGACGAAGTTACTTGCACGTTATATTGACATTGTTCTGAATGGACCACATACGTCGGTGGCTGATCAAAGGGATCGCTTCACTTATCGTTGTATTCAGATTTCAACTTATATCATTTCACATCGGAAACATATGTCAACAAGGGTATCACGCACAATGTTATGTCGATGTTTGACACCAACAATACCAGCACAAGATACAACATGGTCACCATAAATATTCCCCACAAAAACCTTCGAGCATGTTGAGCATGGCTTCTATACAGAGAATAAGGGAACACCCAACCGATAACATAATACACACCTGTAATTCCTACTGTTCATAGTTTGTCCCAACCCAGAGATCGGAACCACGCTATGCTAGTCGAAATATGATCCTCCATTTGAGATTTCCATAAAGCCATTTGTCGAGTAGATAGGGAAAAATTAAATTCAGCCGTTTGAGTAACACGTGTAAAATATTTGTCTGTCATTTTCTTCATGGTTTTAGGGGCAGCGACCTCACTTGGATTACTTGAAAGATCAATCTTCATTTTCGCATTAAAAGAACTCAATGCATTATCAAAAGCAGGTTCAGACATTACAATACCATAATGTTGTAGAACCTTAGTTTTCAAACTAGCATGCTCGAGTCTCGAAGCAAGAAATGCATAGTTTAAGACATCACCTGCACAACAGACACCAAACCCCCCTAAATGAAAAGGTTAGGGTAGAGAGCCTCCACTGCCAATCACCAAATCCCCTGTTTAGAACATGTACGCATGGCGAAATATAACTTGAATATACCTGCACAAGCACGTAGGAGCAGCAACTCACACTGAGGGTCATTAATATTAGCAACAACATTCATAAGCACAATGGATTTGGCAACCCTCTTCATCACAAGCTCACTACTAAAATTAAAATCTGCACTAGCGGGTCCACCTAGTAGTTTAACACCTTGCAAGGGTCGGGCAATATTAGGCGGGAAAATGCCAACAAACCTGCTTCTTGGGTCCTCCTTTGGCAAAAAAACCTCAGTTTTATCAACATTTAGATGCAAGCCACAATGAGGTCCATCCTCCATAACAAACTTTAAAACCTCCCCCACAACCAAAGTATCTCCAATAATAGTGTCATCATCTAGATACCAAGCCTGGAGGGAAACATTAAAGGAGTCTCTAATCTTACATACCAAAGGATGCAACACAAGGGAAAAACGTAGAGGTCCAAGAGGCTCACCTTGTTGCACACCCTGATACGACCTTATGGTGTGTTCTCCATAACACAAATAGCTGGGTTAGAGTAGCAAAATTCCACCCAACGTAAAATAGCAGGGCATCGAATACGAACTTCTTGTAGCATAACCTCACGATCCACCAAGTTAAAAACATTTTGGAAATCCACCAACAACTTCAAAAAGCCCACATCATCCCCCTTATCCTCAATCAACCTATTTACCGTATGAAGTATAGCCTTCCCTTCTCCTGATACTCCAACCCCAAACAGCAGATCATTTAGATAATCATCCATTGAATAACCAATCATAGTAGCACTTACTTTGGAAACCAAACACGACCAAACGACACCCACAACAATAGAACGAATACCACCCCCCGGTTTGACTAGTGGCGTGAGAGGGGCACTAGCTATATATTCACCCAATAACACGGGCATTTCCCATCAAGGAAGAGATTAACAACTTGGGCGATAGAAGAGACTATCTCATCATAAATAACCACAGCAGCGCCAGCTAAACATTCCATGAGGTGTTGGGCACGCAAACCATCCCGTCCACAAGATGTGCCACGAGGGAAACTCTTGATCATGTCAAGACTAAAGCAGGAGATGCAATGAGTTAATGGTGATCAATAGGGATATTTGGCATGGAAGGGGCGGGTTTGAAAAGATGCTTAGCCTTTAATTCTTAAGAGTAGCATCATTATATGGAGCAACACCAGAAGAAGAAAGAACTCGGACAGCTGAGATACTAATTAAAATTTTAAGTTGTTATTATTATTATTATCATCACTTAATTAAAATTTTGTAATATTACAAGACATTAGTGGAAGTCGAGATACTATCTGGGCTCCCACACAAGAAATTTAGAATATTACAAGAAATTTGGAATATTATTGTTATTATTTTTTATTATAAACATTACTACAATCGAATAATAGGATTTACAAAAGTTAGTGGGAAGCCGATATACAATTTAAGCTCTCACTCCTTTAGCAATAGTGAAACTAATTTTATTATTATTATTATTATTATTATTATTATTATTTTATTTTTTATTTTTTATTTAACCATCACTTTATTAGAAACAAAAAGGGATTTACAACAAATTAGATGGGAGTCGAGATACTATCTGCGCTCCCACCCCTTTAGCAATAGCAAAACCTATTCTATGGAAAATATGTACAGCAGCGCGCGCTCCAATGTCTTGAGCCTTAGAAAATCTCTGGATCCGCTTCAGCAACACAACTGCATCTTCCTGTAACTCACTTAGAGAAGAAAAAGAGAGCTGCACACTTAGCCATATACTTGCATCGTTTACGTTGTGCAGCATCAATCACAGCTCGACCGGGTACAAAGTCATTCATCCTCGTTCGAGTCAAAGGAGACGAACCAGTCAGATCAACACACACATCTTTACCTCCATCCCAAGAATAAAACAAAATATCTTCCGGATGTAAGGCATTATCTAGTCCTCCATCTAATTCGATATTAACTTCCTTTCTGACAGATATCCCAGAACGATAGCATATATCAGTAAGAGTATCACGTACCAAATTGTGATGATGCGTAATTGTAGGATCGTGTTTTTCTAAGGATTAGGCATTGTTTGATTTACCTATTTAGATGGAAGGGAAATGGAGGAACTTAGAGAGAGAAAGGTGGAGAGAGAAAGAAGAGAGATGAAAGGAAGATGGAATTATGATGAATGAAAGTGTTCGACCCCTCCTAACATGCTAGGAGGGGGGTTTATATAGCCCATCCTACATGTGGGCTATATGGGCTATATTGGATCACGAGCCCAATATCATTGGAGTGACTGATCCTTTCTAAATACGTAAAAACTTATTTCCAACAATCTCCCCCAAAGGGAGGTCACTCCAAGTTACAATGTCCTAAATAGTCTATAGCTCGTGATCTATGCAAACAATGATGTGATCGATACTTTCCTTGGAAAACGTATTTCCAACAATCTCCCCCAAAGGGAGGTCACACCATTTTACAAAATCTTAAACCTAGCATACTATGCTTGGGTCTTCGATCTTGTTCTTGTGAATATGCTGAGGAGATCTTTGACTTTAGTCTTGAGCATGTTCTCTTGCCTTGACCTTGTGCATTCATCACTTGTGATATTTGCCTCCTTGTGACTTCATGTTCCACATACTTATACCTTCGTAATTTTTGAAAGCTTCAGAGTTTGATACAGCGGAAGACTTGACTTTTACTTTCTAGAATTTGATGAAGTATTAAGTGCATATAGTATTAGCATGTGGTGACGACTTCTTCTGGATTGTACACCGCAATGCCACCTTCTTGTTATGCTGCATAAGACAGTTAGCAACAAAACATATACACGGATGAAATGGCCTTGAACATTTCATTCTAAATCGGTATCATTTTACCTCCGGTCGGTGAAGATCGTTGGACGATATTAACTATCGTACTTGTGGCAGGTAGTTTCAATTAAGAACCTCCTTGACAAGATTTCGCGGGTAAACCCGTTCTCTTTATTCGACCGTCCAAATCTGACTGCGAAAATAAAGAGTGAATCATTTGGATAATAATATCCGCATGATTTGAAGCCGTCAATTCATGTTACTGGAACAAGTGAAATTCAATTAAGAACCACACCATCGTTGCTTTCCAGTTGTCACGAGCTTGATTCATATAGAATCTTGCAAGTTACCTACCAAGTGTTGTTTGAGGTTAACACTAGAAGGATTTCCACTCATCACTGTGAACACTAAGGTATCACTCTGAGTGTTCTGGCAAGATCACTAAGATATTGCGTAGAGGCCTGGAACGTGTTTAAATTCATTTAAGAATTAAACCTCTGTTGCTTTCCAGTTATCACAAGTTTGATTCATAAAGAATCGCACAAGTCACCTACCATGAGCTTTTTGATATTCGCTCAAGAAGGATTTCTATCTTCATTGTAAATACTTTCGTATTACTCGGATGTTCAGGCAAGATCATGAAGATTTTGCATAGGACTCTTAAGATCTTTCTTACTTTTCACAGTGTGTGAAGAAGCAAGGAAATATGAAAGTGTGTCCTAATGAGATATTTGATGATCTCAAATGGCTCTAGACTCAATCGTGCATTTTGGATTTTTAGTGATCGGAGGCTGGAGAGGAGTGCCACCATTTCAATACGAATTTATTCGGAGTGAATAAATCAATAGATAATGTGTTGTCTCCGTGTGATTAAAAGAAATATCTTTTAAGAGATATCTGAGTTAGCTGGGATGGGTTGTGCCTTGCATCACTGGGTCCATGATGTCTGTCTTCAATATCAAGAATCATTAAACAATGATCTTAATAGCATATGTATTGACCCGGTTTCTGCCAAAGTTGTAAGGAGGGCTTCTTTCTTTACACCCTTTATCTTTACAATTCTTTTTCATTCTTCAACCCCTTCAACGCTTACCAATACGTCATCACTAGCACCTTGTTGTGATTGTTTCAGTGCTAACTTAAGTACTTGGTCGGCATTCAGCTACGTTCACAATCTTAAGTACTTGGACTACTATTTCTAGCTATGGAATGTCCTTGGGAAGATTCCTCCGGTTCTAGAGGAATCATTGGACTTTAACCTATCCTACCATCCTTATGTCACCACAATCTTCACCGTCGTGAATAGAGATGTTTTGGGTAAGTATATTTCACCATGAAATCCATTTTGAAGTGCAAATCCATTTTGCTCCCCCTTAACATATGCCACGATATCCGAAAACATTTCGCACATGTCGGGATGAGCTAGCACGTTAAGTCAAACCATTTGTGATTAATCATTTCCCATATTAAATCACATTTTCTCCCCCATATTAAAAATATTAACCCAATCGATGTTTTTAATATCAATTGATTTAATAGCATTTTAAGAAAATTTGGGAAGAAAGATGCAAATCCAATTATCTTCATGAATTACACAAGCTCCCCCTCAAGATAATGAGGGTGTACTTGAAACGTAAATTAAATACCTTTTAAACACAAGTGTAAGGTATTTATCACGTGCAAAAATCATATATGATAATGAATTCACAATATTAGCAATTTATGAGGTTGGACCTGAATAATGGAGAACATCATATGAAAGAAGCACATGGTTCTTGTTCACGAATGTTGGTCGCCTCATCACATCTGAAGTTATCTCTTGACTCTATGTGTATGATTGATATCGTTGTCTTGACACCAATATGTGAACTTGGCACTCTCGGCATCAAGGATTCTGAATGCTGGACAATTGCTCCCCCTCAAATGTTGACCCGTGTTCTATTGAAAGAGTTGTAGTCGCCATTTGAGTAGTCGCATCGTCGAGTATGTAGATATCAATTGTAAATTTCTACGGTTGGTGGAGATGATAACTTCATAAAAAACAAGATTTCTCTTGTTTTAACAAATAAATGCACTGACACGTACATATATTCGTGTTAGATTATGTTATTACGTAAACACAATCCCTTACATGGTTATAAAGTAAACCATGCCCGAGAAAATTAATTCCCGTTGTTGAGTCAAAGCTTTCCGGTGAAATGCTTGACTTGAGTATGCAAATCGGGTTACTATCTGAAATAATAGCAAGCCATTTTGAGCATGTTTTAAAAGGTTTGAACTTCTGCTCGAACTTTATTTACAACCCCGTGTCATTATTGAATGACATTTCTAGTATCGTAAATATTATCGATTCCAGAAGACATGCTCTTTTTATCAAATCATTTTTTGAACACACAATTTTGAAAGATTTAGAAAACCTTTTTGAGAAATTCTCGAAAAATTGTGTTCAACGTTTTGAAAACCAATTACTTGAGCTTAAGATGTTGAATATCTTGCAAAACGAGCTCAAGTCCGAGAAGTTGTAAACTTCCCGTTGTTAAGGATAAGTTTATCATCGGCGATAAACTTTCCTTTTAACTGAAGAACGAGTCCTAAGTTGACATTTACTTAGAAGTCGTTTTCTTGAGCTTGAAAAACTTTGAATGTTTTGACGTAAAGCTCATGACCGAGAAAGGTGAATTTCTCGTTATGAGGAAAAGTTCTCTTATTTAAAAGATTCACTTTCCTTTCTGAGCTTAAAACTTGGAATGTTTTAATACAAGCTCATGACCGAGAAAATTTAATTTCCCGTTACGAGGATAATCTATCTTTAAAGATAAGCTTTCCTAAAATTACGGTCCGAGTTACAGTTTGATATTTAACTATAAGTAATTGTGCATGAGCTTAAAAACTTCGAATGTTTTTATTATTAGCTCATGCCCGAGAAAAATTAATTTCTCGTTTTTGAGGATAAGTTTATCATCGGCGATAAACTTTTCTTTCCTTGAATTCCGGGGCATAATCTAAAATATAATTATACGCCATTGTGCATGAGCTTAAAAAATTGGAATGTTTTTAATATAAGCTCATGCCCGAGAAAATTAATTTCTCGTTGTGTGGATAAGTTTATCATCGGCAATAAACTTTCCTTTATTTGAAGAACGAGTTATAGTCTGTAATGTGACTATAAGTCCTTGACACACTACAAGCTTAACTGTAAATCCCCTGAGACACTTGTTTCCTTAGATATCAGCTTCTTCAGCAACCAAACTCTGAGAGTGTCCTTAATTGAATGGTATACAATGATTGGACCGCTTTGTTCTTTTGGAACATCCTCTTTGGTACCTGCATTCTCATTAGGAATTTGCATGCTTTGATATGGGTTAGCGATATCTATCTTAGAAGCAAGTGGGGGTTCGCAGTTTTCTTTTCTTGTGCTAGAGGTGTTTTGAGAAGATGATTCACTTGTCTTAGCTGGTAAACGTTTCCTTTTATAGAAAACCTTAAGTTCAGGCTTAGGTGATGCATCCTCCTTTTCAGTTTCCTCCCTAGTAGTCTTAAAAGAATCGGACACTATCCTAGTTAAAGGGCACTCGTTTCCTACAAGAGTGAAAGTTCTACCAGTGGGGCGCCACATTTTACCAATGGGTTTGATTTTAGCTACCCACTGGGATTTAATTCTAGCGTGGGAGTTCACCTCATTAAGTAATTGTTTGATACAGGAATCATGATTGGCTTTAAAGACACATTTCCTACATGTTTTACAAGTAGCATATTTAATGTTCGAGTAAGATCTAGAATTCCTAGATGATTGATTGATGCTCCTAGGATGTGACATGCTACGGTTAGCAGTGTTGGGTAAACTAGAAGGCATCTGACTAGGTTTGAAATTCCTATCTCTTACGTATGTCTTTTGCATAGTTTCCCTTAGACCAAATGTATGGTGAGCGTCATTTGAACTAGTTCGAGACGTGTACTTTGGACTATGTCTAGGGAGACTAGAGGCAATCATGTGATTAGGTCTTGCAAAAGCTGTTTTAGTCACATTAGACCTAGATGGTGGAGTGACTGTTCTAGAAGTATGAGCCATATCAACTTGGGAGGCAAACCGCGGTCTCGAGGATTGTGAGCGCTCGGATCTAAATGCAGTTGGTTGTCGAATGAACTGATTTGTAGGCGGTTTCCCCAAGATTGATGGTTTTTCAAGCTTAGTGTCCACACTAGTTCCTTTAGTTTTCCTCAAATCGTTTTTCAACGCAGCTATAGCAAAGACCTTTTCCTGAACTTGAGCCTTTAAGGTCTCATTTTCTTTGAACAATTCATCTTGGGATGCCAACTTAGATTCAAGCAACTTAATTTGTTTCAAAAGATTATCCTTTTCAGCTTTAGAATCTAGAACAGTTTGATCCAATTTTCGTTCAAGAACAACGTTTGACTTTTCAAGTTTTTCAAAATATGTTTCAAATTTCTCCGTTTTCTTCGAAAATTCAATTTTGGCATCCTCAAGATCTTTTAATTGTTGAGCTACAATCGTTTCGAGCTCTCTAATCATGGAATCAGAAGCAGTTAATGAAGCAGTTATAAGACAATTATCATGATGTTTAGCATTTTGAACACTTTCTCCCCCATTATGACTCACATCAGATGAATCAGAAGTGGTATTTCTATCACTCTTTTCCATCCCATGTTTGTCATAGTTAGGTTCAGAATGCTCAATATGCGGTATTTCATCTATAAATCATCAACATTACATTGTACCATGTCCGCAGGCTCTTCGTCATTAACGGGTAAGGTGTCATCAAAAGAGATCTCGTGAATATTGCCTGACGTGCCACTGGTATCATGTTGTTCTCCTGATTCCGTGCTCTTGCCATCGTTAGGCTCCAAGTTGTCAACCGTATGACCATTCTCCTCTTGCATCTGCATCATAGATTCTTGCACTCCATTATCATACACTTGCTGAAGTCTGGATCTTTCATAAATCGAAGACGAAACCGATGTCATAAATTTCAACAGTTTATCACGGATGTCTTTAACATCGTTCTGTGTATATTGAAAAAATGACCGGCATATCCCTGAAATGACCGGCATATCCCTGAATTGTCAGACTTTATACGTATTCTCCATCTAAATCTGCAATGTATAGGTCTATGGAAAACGTTACAATTATCTTTGTCTATTATTGTTTTCTAAAACCAGTAGATAATCGAATTAAAACTCCAACTTCATATGAGAACTTCATGTAAATATGACGAATTCCTTAATACAAGAAGGGCAATTGTTGTTGCATCCTTTTTTATGTTCAGCAAGTACATTGTTTAAAATTAGTAAAAAGTAAAACGTCAAACATAAATATTCATCTTTAGAAAACCAATATATATAGTGTCATTAGGTTGATAATGGCTCAGTAAGACAACCATGGTACTTGTTCTCGTGAATACCACAACTCAAGTGCCATGAGTGTTGAACTACTGAAGTGTAATGTTCATAAGGTCAAACAAGTGTTGTTTAAACTAGATACAATAAAAAATAAAGAGTGAAATCATCGAATGCTAGACCTACTTATGCGCGCATGAATCACTCACCGATGGTGTCCCCAAATTGTGAGCTGCTTCTTTCTTTCCGTTGATTACATGTTGTTGTTATTAAGCTACAAACAAATTAATCCCACATCGGTAGTACAACGAAAATTTGGTAACTTATATACTAAAGCCATGTGGCTTGGGTAATTCGATATCAATATAATGTTGCTGATTAAGAGAGTTAGATCCGTTGGTGGATTCTAAAACCAACCGATCGGGCTCCCTTAATCATAAATTTGTATGATTCATTATTTTTGAAAGCTTTTGTTGATGATATTCAAAGTACTTATTATGTACGTGTTATTTTGAACGTTAAAAACCTTCTTTTTTGTTGGATTTAGAGCGTTCAATTATTTTGTTTTTCTTGCTTTAAGCATTTTGGTGCTTTTCGACACTTAGTATCGTATGAATACTGCAATTGTGAAAACGGTGTATACTTTTATTAAAAACAGATTACAAAATTAACATAAAACAAAGAACAGAATTAAATAACAAATAAAATTGAAAGCAGTAAGAATCTAGAGATGAGGCACGTGTTTAACACGCTTCCCTTAAAACAGATTCGCCGTCTGTTTCCCATGGTACAACGTCTAAAGCTGTTGTACAGCCGGACTAGACAAACTTGCCTGAAAAATCACGGAAGCCTTCTGCGTTTCTGATCGATAACTGTTGAAAAAATCGTCTGGTAATGGAGTAGGAAAAAATCTATACCACAGTCAGGAAAATCTGTTATAACTAAAACAGATTTCGTGTCTGTCTTTTTAACACACACAAATATTCTGTTACGGAAATCTGCCCGCACCCAAGCCAGTTTTCGGAGCTGCATTCGTGTCCGCAGGTCGCGCGCTCGTACACAAGTTCAGTAGATTCGAACCCGTTTTTGGCCTAGAAATCTCACTTTCTGCACCCCCTGCGCGCGCGTAGGTGTGGGAGTAAAAACCCACAAATAAATATTGTAGGGTAGAAACTAGGATTTCCTTATAAACATGTTTTCACTTCATGTTTCAAGCGATGTGGGACAAAATATTTTCCAAATATTGTGTTTCATGTGGCTCACTTTGAGACACGATATCTCATTCATATTAACTCCATAATGGACATACTTTAGCTCGTAAGTATGTCCAATATGGAGTTAATATGAATATATATAACATATACATATATAAAATTATGTCTAAAGTATTACAAAAACTATATTTTATAAAACATTTTCCAACAGCAATAACAGATTAATCGAAACATGACCAAAGAGAAAAGTCATTGTTTGACATAGTGGGAAAACATGACATTTAAAGAAGTCGTTACAAGAAACAAGTTACTGAAATTGAAAACTCTAGTCTTCTAAGGGGGTGTTTGGGTTGCTTATTTGAAATGAATTATCCGTTTTGAAAATGAATAGTTACATAATCATCTGCTTCAAAACGTGATTATGAAATGTATTGTTTGGATTTGATTATACTGTTGGCTATCGCAATAATCAAATAATCAGATTTTTAGTGTTTGGCAAACCAATTATTCTAATAACTTATTTCATATAATGACTGAAATAGACATCGTAAATGAACAAGAGAACGTTTACTTAACGGCAATAGGGTAAATTGACATTGTATAATTTCTCTTTCGAACCAAACAGTAGATAAGCACTTTTTTGTTTTTCTATCCAAACACATGTTATTGAATTATTTTAGAAACGCAATAAGTAAACCATTAACTAAAAAAATATACAATTAAAGCAATTTATTCGTAAATAAACAAGAAAAAAACTAAAACACGACCGAGTCTCGAGAACTATGTT
This sequence comes from Glebionis coronaria, assembly GCA_025667525.1. Lineage (NCBI taxonomy): Eukaryota > Viridiplantae > Streptophyta > Magnoliopsida > Asterales > Asteraceae > Glebionis > Glebionis coronaria. The sequence continues at coordinate 196,459 of JANFOE010001481.1, read as the reverse complement.
GACCCGGGTCACTTTAAACGTGACTATTGTAGTCGGGTTTCAAAAATATAAAATCCGATTTAATTTAACCGTTGTTTTGATTGAAAACTGTTCAATTAATTGAACCGACCGACTCGCACCGGATTCAAAACGTAGGCAACTAAACTTATGCCTTATTATTTTGTGATTTGTACATATGTTCTACTTATATATTGAAACTGGACTTATTGATCTTTATTCACAGAGAACAAATCAAAAAGAAAAAGTAATTTGTCATGCGTGAATACAAAAGATTGTCTTGTTCTACTCGATCCAGGTATGTTTTTTAACGCTTCTTATTTTCATGCGTAATTGACGATTATGTGCATTAGCTTGAAAGAGCAAAATGCACAACTTGTACAAACTATCAAAAAGCAAGGTCTGGTTATCAACAATTTGGAGAACAGACTTGCTACACTTGAGGGGAGGAGAAGACCTAAGCTTATTGTCTCTACAGATGAGGATGCTTCCAAAGGGGAGGAAGTTCCTCAAACAGATGAGTCTACTTAGTGGTATGCATTTCCTAGTGGATAGGATATAGGACAAGAAAAGATGGCAAGTGATGAGAAAGGAAGTGATAAGGGGAGTGCCACAAAAGATATTGCAACCTTGCTAAATATAGGCAATCAAGAAGAAGCCCTGCTTCTACAAAAGTTTATTAGCTCAATGCTAGAATCTATAATGTACTTGGATAAGGGATGCAAAACTACTTCAAGTTTGCTAAATTGATTTATAAATTTTTCTTAACCACAATTACCGTGCTTATTGAGAAGGAGTATTTTGAACGTGGATTAAAAATTATTATAATCAATGACAATGGGGTGGTAGTTGTATTCCATGACGGTTCAAGCCAAGTAGATGCTCATTTAGGCTAGGCAGAACGGTTGGCGTTGGAGTTGGTCGCGACTTCGGTCGCAATCGGTCGGCTCGTTGCAGCGACCGAATCAGTCGACCGAATTCGATCGATTTGGAATTGAATAAAAGGGGAAAAATTGTCGGTTTGTAGCGTATTTGGCTTGTAGTGGTTTTTTTTTTAAATTATATTAGTTTTAATTATATTTTAATTAGATAAAATTTGTAATAAATTTGTAAATTTTAATATATTGAATTTTATTTAATTTCTCACAACATATATTAATTTGATCATGTTTAAAGTTAGTTTTAATTAATACATTTTACTCTCTCTATCTCTAAATAAGTTTTTTTTAATCATTTCACTAATAATATTTAAGTATAAATATTATTGCATTGTTTTTTATTTAAAGTAATGTATTTTAATTTAATGTAATGTTTTTTATTGAATTTAAAAAATTTGAACTAGATCGTCTTGTTGGGGCAAATAGGTCATTGTAGGTCGGTGGAGAGAAAAAGCTAACGTCGCAGAAAAAATTAAGATCGCATTAGATCGCTGTTGTGTCTAGCCTTAGAAATAAAGTAGCCGAGCGAGTAGCAGAGCAAAACACATAGAGGCCAAAGTAGATGTTTCAAATTATAAAAAACTCAAATGAATTCGTTTATGAAATTGAAATTATGACTACGAAGCCACTTGCTACCTCCGTCGGTTCATCAGTTAATGTTAGAATATTTCTAATGTTAGAATATTTTGTTATGCAGGGTTTACATAAAGACTTGTTCGAGTGAGCTTTAGTCGTTTCCACTAGTAATAGATCATCAGAGATTTATATTGAGTTCTATTTTTGATTTTGTAATTTTCTAGATAATGGTTTACAAAGATGTTGGACGTATTGTTTTTTACGTTATTTAAGTGACGATGTAGAATTTATTCCATTCATGATTAACAAAAAACGAATTTTTTTTTGCTTCGATTGAAATATACCTGTAAAAATTTTAATAGTGATATGATAACTAATTGAATGCAAAATAGTACCAAATGATATTTATAACAAAAAAAGCGCGTCAAATGTTTTTTTGGCACGACGGATAAAAAGGTGCCAAAACGATAGGAACAAAGAACGGACACCATGCCAAATACGTTTGTCACGGTAGATAAAACCATCCTATCTAAATTGGAACAGTAATAGAATCTGAACCAAATATGGATTCGGCACGGGAATGAATTGGCACCAAATACACATTTAGCACGAGATATAAAAGTTTGACAAATTTTCATTTTGAATGGAAAGTTATCAATCGTGCCAAATACCTCTCTCGTGGAACCACAAAGTTAAACCGTCCCAACGACCGTGCCAAATATTATTTAGCACGCTTTCAATCCGACTCAAATATATTTGGCACCCTCATATTTAGGACGGAGCCAAAAGCGTCCCAAAGTCGTGCCAAATAACAATTGGCACGGTTTTTTTTGTGTATTCGGCACAGTTTTCCACCGTCCCAACAACCCTTTTTTCTTGTAGTGTTAGTCTATTCAAATTTTTTTATTTTTTTATAAAGACTATTCAATTTTTTAAGCGATGGTTCTTTATTGATTTGATCATCTCCCTCAAACTATAGTATTTAATTTGATCTTTTCATTTTAAACATACTACTTTGGTGTTAAAAAGAACCCGCAAAACCGAGCCATACCGCTCACTTGAAACGAGAGAAACATGAAAGTGAAGAAAAAACGTAAATAAAAAACCCCTTTAACCTCAGCTCGGTTTTGTTTTTAATTTTTATATATACACGGTTAACCGGAAAAAACGCACTACCACAAAAAAGCTTACATAGAACGGCTGGATGGCTCATAAAGATCGGTTTTGAACCGCTCTAACAAAGGGTGATCTATTTAAGGAAAAAATAAATAAATCGGTTGGGAACCGCTCTTTTTAACCATTTTAGTTAGATTAGTTCATACATAACAACTGATCTATTAATACCATTTTTTTATTAAAAAATGTTTTTTTTTTTGTTTTCTAGTTCTTTTATAGTACAATACATATACTTTCAGTCATACTTGAGAACTTTATGACATCGATATATAAACATAACTGCACAAAATATCAAGGAGGTTATTATTAGGACCCCCCTAAATCACCATATGTACCCTCCCATGCCTCATTAATAACTTACACACATGTACTTTGTCCTTTTTTTAATACTTTTGTCTTTTTGTTGTTTTTTATTTATGTTAATAGTTTTTGTTTTAACTTAAATTTTTTAACAAAATATGTACCTTTTGTTATTATATACTTATTTAACAAAATAGTTTACTTTTTAACTTTTGTTATTATATACTTGTAACTTTTTTAACAAAATATTTAACAAAAAAGTAACTAACGAAAAATAGTTAACGAAAAATAGTTAACGAAAAAATAAATCGTATATTAGAAAAAACACGCAATAACCATAATAACTTTATTAAACAGAGAATAGCGATTATATTAACGAGCACATGAATGAAATGCTACATTTATCATTAATTATTATAATATTGAGCAAACGCGTTTTGTCGACTTGAATACATGTTTTCCCATTCGAAAGCATTCCCACTTGCGTGCCTCCTCCATTGTGGGTGATTTAGCGGGATTGGACTATTTTCATCTAACGTTATATTAATGTAATGAGCACCCCCAATAAGTGGAATCACAATGGGACCATTTGGTTGTGGCCAATCTGGACCGGTCCAAAGCGGAAAACATGTATGACATTGGTCCATAGATATACCTATAACTGGCCGATTGTAACATGAAGCAATAAGCAACCCCGTGTTTCGCATAGACATCCATTTTACCTCCGGCGCAAATCCAGGTTCAAAATGATCCATGCGGTACCGGATATTTTCAAATCTATCATCGAGCCACATATCCCTGTAAAATATCTCGTGACGATATAACTCTTGCAACAAATCATGTCGAATTATATGCCACATATTCTCGTCGAGACCTCGACCGACGGCAACCGATCGAAATCCTTTATACTTGAGCATATTATGGGAGATATGTCATCTACATAGTAATTTCTTAGCATCTGGGAACTCTTCTCTACATGCTCCCATCAAGGCTAAATCCCTATCGGTGACGATAACACGCGGGTAATGAACTTCGTCTATCACTTTTTTCACACATTGCAACACCCAACGAAAATTAGGTCCTTGTTCTTTGTCCAAAAAACTAAACCCCATTGAAAATGTTTTATTTGTTGAAGTCAATCCACATATTTCGAAAAAGGGTAATTTGAACAATGTGGTGTTGTAAGTGGAGTCCATTAGCATGATTTGTGGGAATGTACACCATACCGCATATGATGTTGGATGAAAAAAAAAAGTTCCTCAAGCTCATTAGCGCGTTCATTTATCCGCTCGTAGTATGCGTAACATGTACGCGTTAGATGCGTCAAAAGAAGTTGTATTTGAGCTCTATCACCTCTTATGACTCCACGGATCTTATCTTGTGCGTTATACACATTTATAATGCTAGACACGTTATCTGGATTTCGGTCCTTTATTGTCGAAAGTATATAACGTGGTTGGACGTTATACTGTGTCAATTAATACACGTCTTTTACGTACATACTTTCACTAATAAATAAAAACTTTTTAAAAGTACATATAGACAAAAATAGCCACAATTTTCGGTTCAATTTTTACACAAAAACAAACAAATTACTAAATGAGCCCATGGTTTTCTCTCTCAAATAAATCATTCTCCGGTTTATCTCTCTCTCACACACACATACCATCTTTCACATCTCACTTACCATACCTCTCATCTCTCACATCTCACTTATCATACCTCTAATCTCTCACATCTCATATGCCATCGGTTGTATTTTTGATCGAAACAAAACCATGGCCGTGTTTTTTGATCGAAACAAACCATATGAGTAATGATTTTCGGAAAAAAAACAGTGGGTGGTTTCGGTGGTTATCTCTTGTAGCATGATCTTGGTAGATCTATACGGTTTGTTTTGTTTATTAATTTTAGATCTTTAATATGAGCATTTTTAGATCTGGGATATAAAAAAATTTGGATCTGGATTTGAACATATTTTAGATCTAAGATTTGAAAGTTGGATAATGAAATATGATTATCCATATGAAATGACTCATCTCAGATGATGATGTATGATATTCATAGTCTTCATTTTAGTTGTGATTTTTTAATGCTTTAAAGAAGATGATTTTTTTAATATTTAAATAGATGACTTTTCATATAAATCAACATCTTCAATCTAACCAATTTTTATTTAAGTTGTGATTTAGTAATAGCATGATTGTGGTTTGATAGGCGATAATGATTTAAAAAAAAATATATGTTGGTCGGCATGAAAAAATTTACTAGCAATAAGTTTTTTTTTACTAAAAAAATTTGTTGGTCGGCATCAACATAAATCTGAGCCTATAAAAATCTGATAAGTTTTTTTTCGTTTTATATATACTTTACATTTGTATATAAAATTAAGAGATATATGTAATAGCTAAAAATTTAATACCTGTTCCGTGTAAAACGGAGATGTATTCGTCATATTTCAAAAAAGTAACGAATGATCTTTTGCTAATCTTTAAATCTCACGTCGTTTACTCAAGTTTCTGATAAACTTTTCTCCTAAACAGGCTCATTTTACTTAAATTTAATATAGAGTTTTTTAACTTGTTTTTTTTTTATAGTTCGAGTAAATATTTGATTTCGAGTAAATATTTGATTGCTGTTTATATAGAATTATATAGCATTAAACAACAAAACTAAGAGAATTTTAACTGTGCCACAGAAGTGACCAAAGGCAAAAAAAAAAATGGAAGCATACATCATGAAAATTCCTGAAACGTTGAAAAAAAATCTTGTACATAACTGAAGTACCATATCACGTGATAATAAAAGAAACAAAAAGGCACGAAAAGCAAGAAAAAACATGTACTGAAAAAGGGGGGTCTTCGGTAGGGGGGGTATGAATAGGGCAACCCAAATATCAATTTAATCATATATTTATATCTTTCTAAAATTCCCAGTCAATCATACTACAATTGCAACACTAGTTTTACCTTACAACATCACAATACAAAAAGAATGCTTACATTATTTCCAATACAGGCCAAAAAAATTGCTAATAAGAAAACAAGGGAAATACATATAGAAAGAAATAAAAAATAAGAAGGTCTTGGTGAGAATGATGATCATAGAGCATCAACATGTGAATCCGTATATAATTTCATGAAGTTGTCCATGAGCACACATATTAAATCTTGTCTGGCTCATATGAGCATATATCAACAATAGCAGAAGATGTACCACGTGTGAGACAATCTTTGAGTCGAAAAAATGAGATGTGGATCTGCGCAAAGGAATAAATGCCTTGGAGATGTCTATCGAGCAGCCATAAACTCCAAGATCGCCTAGACCAAAATGAAAATATTGTTATGATACTGACCGAGTACACCCTTGGAGGATTAATACCAGTAGCAGCAGCATACCAATAGGTATAGCCACTCCCTGAAGTTCAAGATCAGCTAGACCAAATACGGTGCCCTTTATAAGTATAACCATATCTACCTACAAGTCAGAATAAGTGGTTTATATCTTACCTTAGGTGTGTGGCATTCTATAACCATTTAGCATTCACAATAGCAGTTTATTCAAGAAACATTAATTAAGCATAAACATGTATATGACTACAAAAATGTATCTTAAATATTACGTAGTACACCAATAAGCACCTGACGTAAACAACTTTAGAACATACATTAAACAGTTTACACGACTAATAGCTAATGGTACTCTTCTTTTAGTGTGCCAATTATAATAAGTATAATTAATACATGAAATCTCACATGCAATGGATAGCAGCCAAGAAAAATCCTATGTATATGGGTACCTGATGCATCTCCAACCTATTCAACCAATCTTCTTTTTATCAATTCATCGCTACTGATAAATCTATATCAGTATCATCCTCTCATTTCTTCTATAATGCGCAAAAAGGTAGGATTGACCTGGCCAGAGAAGACCCGTTTGACTCGGTTTTAAAACTGACCATTCTGACCCGGTTTCAAAAGGACTGTTTGCTTATCTTAATTTTAAAGAGCAGTAGTTATACAGAAAACACAACAATTATTTAGATTACTTTGGTAAATAAATTTGCATCAATACAGAGCATTAGCCGAAGAAAAGCTACACATTAGCACACTACAGGTCTACATAACGAATTGGTATTCCATGGCACGAGAAAGAACTAAAAGGAATCGAGTGACATGCATCAACAAGCAAAGTCCAAACCTTTTGATCAGTACACATGATTTTGAAGACAAACTTTCAATTTTATTTCTTTCGTAAGTTTACACAGGTAATAACTAAATAAAATACTAAAGAAAGTGCACACCTACACATGCTTTTACTACTTGTATGAAACATGTTTGCATACCCACAAAGATACCTACAAAGTTCTTCCTAAAGGTCAAAATCAGTTACACCAACAAAATAGGCTATGCAATATACAGTAAACAATTATGATCTTTATATTGTAGCAAGAAGTTCCAAGTAAATGAATTTAGCATCTTAATTTCATTTTTTCCTTAAAATTGAATTCTAGAATCAAACCATATTGTTGCATTGTGATCATATAGCATGTATATTAACACTTAACATACTGTTGGTGTTTTAACCGTGTCAAAGACTTGTTCAAATTATCCATGTCATATTTTTAATATAACAACTAGCAAACCCATATCAACTATCTTCAACCTCTAATTTATTATGTACAGAGGATTGACATAATCAGACAAAGAACCAAGCGACTCTCCTACCGCCTGAGTTTTAACACACATGCTCAGTGATAGTCAATACGGACTACATGATATTGTGACAGCAAATCGAAACTACATTCATTAAGGATTTTAGAAGTAACAAATACCTTGAAATATTTCAGTATAATGTCATTATACCAGTAGGTAAAACACTCAAACACCATGGCTCTTTGACATTTAATTACACCTGCAAAATAAACTAGATAAAGATTTCAAGCCACCAACTCAAATTAAAAAATAGACGGTTAAATAATCAATTAAAAACTAAAGAAAAATAAAGATAGAAACAACCTTTAAGAACGGATTGATGCTTAAAATCGACCTTTTAAGATTATATGTGAGTCGATAACAGCTGCTTCGAGTTCATGACACAATTGATGTCCAACAATGTTTACATATGTGGTGAATTTAGTCGGGATTCGTGAAGGAGAAGCACAAATCTTAAAGTTTAATGAGTAAAACTAAGTGGGGGCGGCAGGAATAAGAGGAGACAAGTGATAGGGTTTTGATTTTGGAAAAAGAGGGGCGGGAGTTGAAAAGTATAAAGCCAAATGTGAAAATTTCAGATTGTGCCTAAATTTAAGCTAAATTTCAATTTGATACATTAATAAATAGATCAGTTATTTTATGATAAAAGTGTTGTATTTAAAGCAGTGTGTTGGAGTTTGTGAATATAAATAGATCGGTTACTTCATAATCACCGATGTAATTATATTTAAGATTAGATAGATCAGTTTTTATCCTAATAAACGTTCTTTTTGTTACATTTCTCCTTTCTTTTCACCACATAGATCGGTGATTAACAAAACCACACTATATGAAGTGATCTATCTAAGCTATTATGTAGTAGTGACGCGTATAATATACATGAAGATTTTTAACAAATGTTCAAAATTAATTATAAAGTGTTATTTTTTATTGCACTACTTTTCTTGTATAATATTTTTTGCTTACAGCATAACAATTTTTTCTTACAGTATAAACATATATGATATGTATGCTTATTTAAAAGCGAGTATTGTGTAATACTCCATATAACTTTAATCAATTTATGTAACTTAACTAAAACGATTTTTACATTTTTAAATCATATGATTGATTTGTAAGATTATGACATGCTATTAGTATGTCATTATCGTCCACTATTTGAATTGTAGGTTACATGCACATAAGTGTAGTCAAACAATTCAATATTATTTGTGAATGTTCCTAATGGTACATAAAGTCTTGACCGTTTTTTATTTAACTAGTATTGATGAACATACTAACTACTAAGGCTATATATATATAGTCCTCTCTCTACCCAAAACACACACTAGTAGAAACAATATAGCTATCCATCAAGATCCCTACACTTAAGTTGGGTCAAGGAAGAGAAATTATATAGGTTATAAGGGTTGCCTATATCATGTCAACATCCACTACGGCTACCGGTATGTCATCTCGTTTCATCTTATCTATGTGATTATTATCGTATTCTAAAATCTTGTGGCATAATAGTTTAAGTGTTCTTCATGTATGTCTTGATGTTAATCTTTACACTTACAAAAATGCTTACATGTGGTATCTAGAGCCAAGGTTTTAAATAAGATAATAATTCTCATCTTATTGATCATAAATAATATATGTGTTGTAAACTGATTATTTTGCTTAAGGTTACAATTTGGCTTAACTTGATACGCCTGGAAGTTGAAGGATATGATGAGATTAAAACATATACATTGAAGTTTTTTATTTATTTGTTAATCTCTTTAACAGTTAACATATATGTTATAATTATATGAGTTGTTTGTATGACTAATAGACTAAAAAATATGCATTTGTTTATATTGAGAAAATTAAAATACACTAATTTAGTCTTTTAATGAGACAAATAAATTTACTCATAAGTTTTAAGTTACACTTAACTAATCATTTATTCATAAATAAAATATAACGTTTTTGATTACGTTTGTATGCATGAAAATATAAATGTTAGTATCGCTTCCGCTCGATAAAAGTTGATTACATATTGAAAGAGAGATTTTTTTATCATAAATCTCTTAAACTTTTCAACATGCATATGACACGTGATTTTTTTAAAGTCACATTTATTAAAAATGATAATGGTTGCATGGTGTTTTTTTCTTTGGATAAAGATAGTTGATCAACATGAATGATTATTTGTTGACGTATTTTTTATGATATGAATAAATGATTTTATAAATGATTTTATGATTGATTGTAATCAATGAATGGTTTGAAGTTTGAGTGTCTTCTTGTAACATTTTTTTCTTATAGTTTATTATTATTCAATTAATTGGGAATAAATGTGTAATTACATTGAATGTTATTTTTTAATTATTATGATTTTGTAACATCTTTATGTTTAAATTTTAATTAATGACTTTAAAGTTAACCGTTTATTAATTTGATGTTACATTATATCAAAACTATATTACTGATAACATTCATATGTTTTTTTTAAACTCAATATTAAAGTTTGTTATTTATTATATGACATTAAGTGATATTAATTTGTTTATCACCAAAGTGACCAAATTAATTTCAATTGTCTAGTCATATAGATTATGTTGTCTTAAAGCTATTTATCCTTATATGACATTAAGCGAGGTTAATTTGTTAGTCACCAAAGTGGCCAAGTGAATTTTTAAAAAATATAGTCATATAATTTATGTTTTTTTAATAGCTATTTATTTATTACATGACATTAAGAGAGGTTAATTTTGTTAGTCACTAAAGTGGCCAAGTTAATATCAAATATATAGTCATATAACTTATGTTTTTTATTAGTTATTTGCTTATTATATTACATTAAGAGAGATTAATTTTGTTAGTCACCAAAGTGGCCAAGTTAATTTCAATATTTGTAATCATATAATTATGTCGTGTTAAGAATGCTCTTATGAATTTTTCTTTTTTATTAGTTGATAGATATAATGAATTTTTTCCAAAGGAAAATTATTCTTCTATGACTACTAATGTTAAAGATGAAAAATAGTAAACTTTTGTCATATGTATATAGTTATCCAAAGATGCTTATACATTTGACCAAGTCAACTTCATTTTTTTATTGTAAGTTTCCGTTGCATTCTAATAATGATGATGATATATTATTGTGTTTACCCAAAGGAAATCTATAATATATATTTTGAAGAAATCATCGTTGATCGATGTATATATGGCAAGATTAGTGTGAGCAAGTTTGTATTTTTGGTTCTACTTGTTAAGGATATTTTGCTTCCGAGAATGACTTTGGTTTATTGCCAAGACTAAAAGATATCTCTCTAAGAATTTCAAAGATATGGATGAGACATCTTATGTTATTGGGAATTTAATATTCCGTATCATATCTATTGGTCTATTAGAACTATCTCAAAAGGAATATATCGATAAAATTAGATTTATCAATAATATGAAAACATAATTTGTAGCTTGTTATGAGGTTGCTATTCATGCATTATGGTTGCGGAGCTTTATTTTAGGGCTTGGGGTTGTCGACACTGTAAGCAAGCCGCTAAAAATGTATGGTGATAACACCGTAACAATATTCTTCTATAATAACGATAAATACTCTAAAGTTACAAAACATGTGAGTTCAACGTTCTTTATCGTGAAAGAGGAAATTCAGAAACAAAGTGTATCTCGAACATATTAGTATGTATCTTCAACCAAGGGTTTACCACCAAAAGACTTTTAGGTAATATGTTCTTAGGCTGGGTCTTGGTTGTATTGATAACTAATTATGATGTTCTAAACACTTTTTAGCTCAACAAAATGTTTTTGATTTTATTTCTTATTCATTATGTTATGCATGCATTTATGATTGGAATAAGAAATTTTATGTGTTTTCATAACACGAATGTGGACTGTATGTTATTTATATATAACTTACGAATCTAGCATGATGAACTCATAATGTTGTGATATATGGAAGATAGTATACGATAAATATTGTATATGATCGCCATACTCCCCATCATGTGGTTTTTTATGTTGAGATACTTATGATGATGGTTAATAAGATTTAATTGCTAGTCTTATGTTGTATCATGTAGGAATATCATGTCAAGTAGGATAATGTAAGATTATGACATGCTATTAGTATGTCATTATCATCCAATATTTGAATTGTAGGTTACATGCACATAGGTGTACTCAAACAATTCAATATTATATGTGAATGCTCCTAATGGTACATAAAGTCTTGATCGTTTTTATTTGACTAGTATTGATGGACATACTAGCTACTAAGGCTATATATATATCTAGTCCTCTCTCTACCCAAAACACACACTAGTAGAAACAATATAGCTATCCATCAAGCTCCCTACTCCTAAGTTGGGTCAAGGGAGAGAAACTAGATAGGTTATAAGGGTTGCCTATATCATGTCAACATCCACTACGGCTACCGGTATGTCATCTCGTTTCATCTTATCTATTTAATTATTATCGTATTCTAAGATCTTGTGGCATAATAGTTTAAGTGTTCGTCATGTATGTCTTGATGTTAATGTTTACACTTATAAAAATACTTACATGATCGTATGGCCAAACGCAACTAAGCATCTTAAATGATTAACCTTGATCAAAACCGTGAGTAGTTGCTCATTTCAAGTACTTACAAGTCTGTTTACCCGTTTAATACCATCCAGTTTCAAGTAGTGAAGTGAATTACTTTCCCCGTAATAAGTAGATTAAATCTTTCAGCTAAATGAACCGAACCATCATATAAATACCCTACATAGTATAGAATCCGTAGGGATTTACAAAACACCAGACCCTACATAGTATAGAATCCGTAGGGATTTACAAAACACCAGGACTTAACCCAATGTTTAGATGGAAGGCTAATGTTTTGATCCCACATATGTAACACTTGAAGAAGAGGTTAATCTCATTTCATTAAGAAGAATAGCATGGGGCGTAACCATCCTCACTCCTTCGAATTCATCTTGCCCTCAAGGTAATGTTTTGAAAATTACTCTTGATTCCTGGATCTCATATTCTTGTTGAAGACCAGGTTCGTAAGACAATCATATTTATCTTTTTTATAAACCACATAAAAGTTTTTAGACCACATAACAACATCGAGTCAAGTTGATCTTTATCCATACACAGATCCTGAGGCATACCAAACTCTTCCTTCACGGACCCTAGACGCATCAAATATTGGTCACCATATAAGTATGAATTTTTTTCTACCAATGAATGACCATCATTCGATTTAGAGACTTTTTTACCTTCAAAATTCTTGTTTACTTCATCCTTAACATTTTTGAACTCTTGATCAGACTTTTCCACTTCATGATCTTCAAGGTTTGTAACTTCTTTGTTAGCTTTAAGATCCTTTGCATCTTTTTTTACGATCACCAACAATAATTACAACTGCTTTCTCCTCGATCTTCTTAAACCCCTCCCCAAGTTCTTGAACCTGTATTGTTACATTGATTTCGTTTAGTTCGATGACAATTATGGTAGACCACTCGTCCTTAAGACAAGCCTCATTTTACTCATATACTTCTGTTTGTATAGTGTGTTCTTTTTTAATATATCTGCTTTCTAAGAAAAATAAAAGAAATTTGCAAACTTAAGTGGGTGCATTAAGAATATTTGTTTTGTACACAAAAAGGGTACAAATGAAGCGTTAAGAATGGAACTATAGACCATGAGGATATATGCTAGTTCCTTTGCTAACACACCACCTAAACCCACGACCCAATAGTTACTAAAGTATTTATTTATATAAATTTTGTATAGCACTTTACCTATGGTTTTAGGATTTCAGCCGAAATACAGAAAAAAACTTGAAATGGATCGCAAGATATGGCAAACCGATCTTCGAGACTTTAAGTCCAAAATCAAGGGGCTTTCATTGGTTTAGTAGTTGTGTTCTTCGGTTTATTAGGTTCAGATATTTTTGTCATTTTTTCAGCAAAATCAAAATCCTTATTAATTTGGAATAAATCGAATTGAATAACTCAAATTACATAATTTTAATTATTTATTCTTTTCCTTATATAGTTTTTTAGCTAAAAAATTGTAAGCTTAAATAGGTATATAGATTTGCCTAAACCAATATCGAACAAAAAATTGAATATTTACAAGTTCTGTTACAAATTCGGTTTGATTTGATTCGTGTGGGTTTTAACTGAATTACAAACACCCATAATTTACTCATCGTTTTACTTTCTCTATTTTGAAATTCTGCATATCTATTTTTAGATTTAAAAAGGTTTATTGGTAATTATTTACTTTTTCTCTCTTACTTTTTTAGACTGTTGGTGTCTCCAAATGATTTATCATATCATTAATTTCGGCATAGAGATCAAAACCTATAACTCAACTCGTAAACACTCTTTTCATCATCCAAGTTATATGACACCCCTAGAACTTACCCCAATAAAAATTAGATACGCTATTACAAATTTGACAAAGTTGTTGATCAAATATGAAAATAGAAAAAGTTAATTAATCATACAAAGTTGTCAATCAAATATGCTGAGTCTGATTTATATCTGCTTAAGAATCACCTTACCCAACCCATGCCAACCACCGCCATATGCAGGGGTGGCCGCCCTTCGGCATCTCCAAGCCGTGAGGCGTTTAGCACCTCCGCCACTCGTTCTAAAATTTATACGGTTTCTTTCTACATAGTCGTCACATACAAGAAGAATGGAGTAACTTATAAAAGAGAAACATGTAAACAAGCTTGAAACATATTGTGAGATACAAAATACACCGTATAAGTGCTAGACTTGAATTCATATTGAATCTTTAACTGGCTTGTGTAGCGTCTACGTGCTAATATCTATGTAATGGCCAGCCATGAAAGTCTTATCTGACCTCATTTCAATTCATACCTCCAACGATTAATCAATGGTGATTGTTTTTCTAGTTGCACTTGAATTAAAATTACAACTAAATGAGTCTAAAACTAATATTTAGATTGCTCCCTAATTAAACGAGTCTACTAGTACCATCTATTTCCAAATACTCTTTACTATTCAAAACTTTTTACAAGTTAATCAACGTATATCTTGTACTCGTAAAGTTAATGCACCTGAATCATACCATTTGCCGGCCGAAATCTTCTAGCTAGGCTACAACTTGGTCTTGATTTGCAGAGTTTTGGGCTGAAATTTAGCAGTTTAATGATACTATATATCTTGTTCTCTTTGTGAAAACACATACAAAGAGAGATAAGAATCTCTCGTAATATTTACAGTTACAACCACGAACTTATTATCTGTTTCGACCAAATATGTGTAGTTGAGCATATGTCAATCATTAGAAATGAGTCCAATATTAAAGGTGTTGAGATTTTTCCTATTCAGGTTATTTGAGGAGAGTTAATCCATGACTAAGGAGTCTAAACCAAGTAATTCAGGGCCGTTTTTGAGGACGTACAAAATGAGTGACCACACAGGGCCTCAAACTTTATAAGGGCCCCAAAATACACCTATTTTTCAAGAAAATTATTTCTCAAAATGATTCAATATGTAAGTTCAATATTAAAGGCGTTGAGATGTTTCATATTCATAGGCCAATCCTTAAATAGGAGTGGCGAAATATTTTGGTAACCATTACCCTTTTTCCCAAATCAGATACATGCGTACAGATTGAAGAATAACACATGCAGAATATAATATATATAGTTGAACAAGAACACACCATAAAGCTCTTCTAGTAAACACAATACTTAAACAACCAATCTAGGAGGATTATTTTCTTGTTAATACAACGTGTTATTTCCAGACTCAGATAGGAGGAGTATTTTTTAATGTTATTTGGTAGTAAAACATATATAGAAGTACATGCCTAAATATACCATAGGCATCGTAGAAGTGTCAAATACGAGATCCGAGAAGCTAAGTGAAACTCCTTGAGGCACCTTTTCTAAAACGCCACAATATTTTTAGTTTGATTTTTGTTTCAGAAAGAAAGTTTTTCTTTCCAACTAATGTGCAGTCTTACATGGATAGAAAACATAAAGACCTTCGAGTTAAACAATCCAAAGACGCACCCCTTGGATCATAACGACTAGAAGCAACCCGCAAAGAGAAATCATTATAACGCACGGTTCCCGAAAGAAATCTAAAAAACTGTCACGGAACTAATTATGTTCTTATGTTGTTGGGTTGCTAATCGACCCATACTACTTTTTGTTTCGAGTAATGATTGATATAAAAACAATATTTAATCCCATATCGGCACTAGAAAGAAAAACTTTATAGCTTATATACTAAATTCGTGTAGGATGGGTAAGTTAAAATTAATATTAAGTTGTTGATTAGGTCATCCGTAGGTGGGTTCACAAATCCACGAGCGGAATTCCATTCAACAACTTTGTATGAAATATATAAACTTTTTTCTCAAAAGTTTTTGTTGATAATATTTAAAATATCATTCATGGACGTTAAATCATTCATGGTTAAAAAAAATAACTATTTGGTCTAAAGCATCAACTTAACTATTTTTTCTTTTTGATTTTAGGATGTTCCTTACCAGTTTACATCCAATGACCAATGTTATCATCTTATATTATTTTTACCGTTTAGACTTGCTAGAAATAATTTTTATGTAGCTTTTAGAAATGATGTGCTCGCCACTGTCCCCGCTTCCGATGGAACAAAGGAGTATCCCGGACCTACACCGGGGCGTTGACGGTGATTTTCAAATCTCCCACTACAATCTTTGGTTGTTTGGATGGTGTTGATAGTTTCATTACTTCCTCATGTGTTGATCGGGCGTTTTCATTTGAGAGGAATCATATGCGTTTTTCTCAGTTAGATTCGAATAATGGCAAACCGGAAAGATGGTATTGCTGTGTTGGTTGATACTAAGTCTTATAATGCTCATCACACTGATTTTTCGTAATTAAATTTTATAATATATGGAACAAAATTTTAATTTGCTAATGTTGTCATCAGTCCATTTAGATTTTTCAGTTATTTCAAATTTCTTTTACCACGCATAATATATTTAGTGATTATTATATTGTATGGTTAAACTTGTACAACCATCTTTTATATATATACTATACTTAGATATAACGGGTTCTAAAACATTATTACATCAGACTATCTAGAAGTTTAATTAACCGAAGTCTTTTCGTAATCGTTACCCTTTCCCAAGCCATGGTAAATATGTAAGCTAGGGAACTTTGAACCATAGTCATATTGAGAGGTATATATTTAGATGCAGCAATATTACCATTTGATAAGAATTACAAATGTAACGAGTATCTATATACATCCATCAAATTCTTCTTTTTAATTTAACTAGGTCTCTTCCCGTCCGTTGGACGGTTTTCTCAATAACTGATTAAACGCGTAAACGCTATTTTGAGTGTCAAGTTGCACTAATTATAGCAGAAGGCACATACTCTATGACGGGTATTAAGGAGTTTTAAAAGAACAATGCGAGATTTTTATTGCATATATAATAAATGATATGTAATACGACTTAAAAAGCAACAAACATAGATTTAGATTAGAATAACCGAGACAAAAAAAACATCAAACATCAAATTTGATTAACACTATGAAAACATAAAAGATGGTAAAAGTGGCTTAATAAGTGTGTAAACACTTATCCTTTTGCCACTAAAATCAAGTAAAAACAAGACCTAATCATGTGTTTAATATCGTAAAAGTCGGAATTACGCGTGGTTTTGTGTTTTTGTGTTAAATAGGTAAAAATGATCAAAAGAAGAGAAAACACGGGATTTCACGGTCAAATGTTGAAGAAAAGTCCAAGAAAAAGACGAAGACAAAGTCAAAAGACCAAAAGTGTGCCCAAGTTCGCGAAAACTGGCAAATTCAATACGACTTTGAAGAAAAGATCGACAAAGCCGAAATCAAGCTCGTTCTTAGTGGATTTAATATTATTTGAGTTTAATAGGCCATGTGGGTCCCACATTTGCTTATTGGGCCCACAAGCCCGTTTAAGAAAATGGTTAACTCATGACGGATCAAAAAATGGCCCACCTAAAGACCATTTATAAATTAAAGACGGATTGAAATTTGGGCTTTCTAGCCCAAATTGTTTAAGCAAGCATAACAAGTGGGACGGTTATTGGCCCCAAGCCATTTGCCATTGTTGACTAAATAAACAGACGTTTATTTACTTGTCAAAATAGAAAACAATGTGGAGTCAATGTTTATTGCCTGGTCAACTCACAAACACAAATATACCACTCACCTCACACGTTTTACCTCCCCACACACGTACCCTACATCCACGCACCCCACACATTTAATATTTATTTACCCCACCCCATAATCTCGTTACAAACAAAGCACAAGTTTTCACCCACATCCACTTCTTCTCCCTAAAAAACGCAGCAACACCACCATTTTTTACAAACCCTAAAATTACCCTAGATCAAAAATCACCATTATTTTTTGGGGCTTTTTACACATGCGTGTAATTCACATGGATGGGAAATAAATCCCCAAGAAAAACGGGAAGAACACCAAGGAGTGGTCCTCAATCCTATCCGACGTGGCTCATCCTTCCCATTTGATTGGTTAAAACACACCTCCAATACCAATCCCACCAATTATAGCCTGCCACATCACCTTCAAACAAACACAAGAAGCACAAAAACCTATCCAGGCTGGCAATCGGTGGCTCTAGATTGATTCTTAGCCGAAGATTTGAAGAGAAGAGAGAGAAGAGAAGATTTAAGGATCAAGATTGAATGCTTAATGATGAAGCTACCCAGAGGGTTTTCAGGGTTTCTCCTATAAAAACCCCCAAAAATCATTGTGTAATGCTAGCACTTTTTTTTAGCACTTTTTCTTTATTTTATTTTTCTGCAAATTAGATTAGGTTTAATATTGTATTTTTTTAATTTTCAGTAATGTAATTTTTTATATAATTAATGATAAAGTTTATTTCAGTTTAAAATTCATCTCGATTTAATTTTCTGTCAGTTTAAATTCGTATCAATTTACTTTCTTCCAATTTTAATTATCCACTTTAATCAGTTTTTTATTACTGTTATTATTGATTTAATATAAAAAAAAATAAATAAAGAAATAAAAAGAATCTGTTCAAAGGCTACTGTGAGTAAGATGTTCTTGTTCGAGATGTTGATGATATTCGGAGGGGTTCGAATCGGTTTTCGATAAGTACGCTCAGCGCGCTACTTCTTCTCAACGGAATCATCAATAGGTTCATCTTCTTTTTAATTTCTTGTTAAGTTTTAATTTAGTTTATATTTATTTGCTTATTTGTGTTTAAATCTGCTTTATCTGCTTTTTGTTTTGATGTTATTCGGTATCTGCTATAGTTAGGATTGGTGTTTATTTTAATATGCTTATGTTATTTTATGCTTAAAACTGTTGATTAAGCTTATGTTCATTTTAGTTTATTTAGCTTGAGTTTTAAATCTGCTTATTGGTTTAATCTGTTTATTTTAGTCTGCTTATTTGGTGTGACTTTTGATTGGTATTCTGTTTTTGGTTGAGTTTATTTTTGAGTAGTAATAGGTTGGGATTCGAACCAGTGACCTCTCGTACACAAGTCATACGACACAACCAACTCATCTAGACACTTTCTTGTGTTTTGTTTCACCTAAGTTAATTAATATTAGTTTTTTTACTAATTGGCAGTTTTTATCATTAAGTTTTAATACAAGTTTTTAAGTTTTATTTATATTTTAATTAAAAGTTTTTATTCAAGATTTATTTTATAAAGTTTTAAAAAAAATACAAAAAGACAAGAATATATTTTATTACTTTTATAATTTTAAAGTAGTTTTCAATTTAGTTTTAATTTCATTTAAAGTTTTTATTAAGATAGTTTTTATAGATTAAAAATAGTTTTAAATTCTTATTTAAATTTTAGATCTAAAATTAGTTTTCAATTAAGTTTTATTTTAAAATAGTTTCATTTAAAACCTTTTACTTTAATTTAGTTTCTCATAAAAGTAGTTTTAAATTTTATTTAAATTCAAAATATTTTTTATTAAAATTAGTTTAAAATAGTTTTTAAAATTGTTTAGATAATTTTTAAATAGTTTTATCATTAAATACATTTTATTTTAAAATTCCAAAAGTTATTTACCAAAAACAAGTTAATCTTACGTCTAGTCCGATTTCAATTCGAGTGAGTCGAGGAAAAACGAACATTAATCGATAACAAGAGTTTGCAAAAACCCTAGTATTATGGCTCCACAGAAAAAGAAAGACAAAAAAAACAGTGGTTCAACAATATATTTGAGCATTATTTAGTGTTTTTGCAATGGTTACTTGATTTAACGTTTTATATCCTTTCCTAAACATATTAGAAGAACATGTTAGGTTTTAAAAACTTCGATTTTTTCACCATTGAAAGAGTAAATAATCCGACAATTAGTGGATTATAATAACAACTTTGCCTTGCAAAAAAAAGATATTTAAACACATAACGACTTTAAATAATGCGGAGTAACTTTTTGGGTTTTATTTAATCCTCAACACATTGTCACGCAATCTACCTATTTATATGTAAATGAGTCGATATCTCTACAAAGGTAAAGGGAAAACATTGGTACACAAATGGAAATTTAACACAATTTGCAAATCAAAAAGTATTCTCACCCAAATGTAAAATATAACTTTTATCACATGTAAAATATAACTTTATCACAGATTGACAATCATATATGGACCATGCGTATTTTATTCAAAAAATAATAAAAACTAAACATTCAAAATGATTTCAATTGTTTTTTACTATCCTTAAAAGTCAAAAGGTCAACTATAAACCTATTACATCACTTGCTAACCCCATTAGTACCCAACTATGCTGGGTATCTTTCGTAGCGTGACTCGATGCATCAGACATCCAAAGAGCGCCTTTTGAGATGTAACCATTGTTTACAACAATAGTAGCAGCAGGAGCGGCCTTTCTCCCAGTAGCTGTTGGGTCAAAGTTGATGAGTCAAAACACTATGGAAACAAGAAAGACCAAATAGGACATTATCACTGCTAGAATCCCACTGCTGGAGATCCTCCTGCTGGAGTTCCCCCTGCTGGAGTACTTTCCCCTGCTAGAGCAAGTTTCCCCTGCTGGAGTACTTGCCCCTACTAGTGTACTTCCCACTTCTAGTGATAAGTATGAAGATTTGGTCAACACAAGATAAGAATGAATAAGTTAGTTTTGATTTAGTCACTATTACTTTATTTAGTTTCCATGTATCCCGGGGTTCCTTAAGTTATAAAAGAAACCACCAGGCATATGTTTTATTCATTAGTTCCAACACACAAAATGTAACCTACTGCTTTTATGATCTCTAGGTGTGGGATTCAATGTACACACACCTAGAGTGGTTTGTGTTAATCAAATGATACAAACCCTTTGGGAATTCTTCGTCTTTGTTAAACATCTTTATTCATGTTAATTGTGCAATTCCGCTGTGTTCATCACATATATAATTATCATCCTAGATAAAACGGTTTTTACTGTTTGAGTCTAACGATCTTGGATTCAACAAGTGATATTAGAGCGGGTGGCTCTTGATATCTAGGAGAATCAAGATGTTTTTCATATTTTTGTTGTTGCTGTGAAGATGATGATCATGTTTAGGGTTTACTGAGAGGGTTTATTCCTCAAAGCCTTAAAATTATTGGAAGTAATTGAAGCTGCATGATGTTCGCTGTATTCAGTTCGTATATTATTTTTGTCTCAGAAATAATAATATGGAATGACACAGCCGTTTTTCTTATTCAAAGTCTAAGAAAGATTGTGTGTGGTTACTGGTCCAATGGTGCGTTCACACGAGAAAGTAGCAGCGAAAGAAAAGAAACAAATTGGTGACTTATATTTGTTTAATGCCAATACATAGCAAGTTGAATATGTCTCGATGATCAAGAAAAAGAAAGTGACGTGATATTTTATTCATTCATCAATTGGAATTTGATGAATTAAATAAGAATGGGACATCACCTATTTTAAATTTTTATATTGCAACATAACGTGATGGTTCATGTTGTTTTATACTCCCTCCGTCCCAAAATTATTGTCCATCTTTCCTTTTTCGGTTGTCCCAAAATTATTGTCCACGTCTAAGAATAGATATAAATTTAATTCGAGTTTGTGGTTATTATTACAAATATTAAAGAAGTTTTTAATTAATTGGTTAAGGGTAATACTGTCATTCTACAAAAAGTAAGAGAGAGAAAGTTGTATTAATTATGTTTTTCTTAAACTGTGTGATTTTTGTCTGGTGACAATAATTTTGGGACGGAGGGAGTATTAGATTAAGCTTTGTATTGGTTTACGCAATGACCAAAAGGTGGGACCGTGATGTGGACATATGATAGTCAAATAGATAACGAAGTATATGATGCGTATGATCCTCAATTTGATAAAAGGAGACGAAACTATACACAGCAGGTATACTTTAGTTGCCTTTGTTTTTGTTATTAATCCCCCTGTTATAAATTCATTCCCACTTTATATGGGTTTGGCACAGTTAATAACAAAATAGTGGCATTAAAAGTTCCCTCTGCTTTCTTTAAGAGTTTCCCCTGCTACGATCCCCCTGCTTTCATTAATCCCCCTGCTGCCAGAAAAGTTCCCCCCTGCTATCAGATTTCATTTTTTGGGACAACAATGTTTTGGAGTATGGGTTATTCATAGCAACTGGTTTAAAGGTATAAAGGCTCGTTTTATCTTTATTTATTATGAAGAAAAGTTTTTATCATTTATTTAAGGACGAAGTAGATTTTCGCGGGTATGTGTTTTATGCTTAAACACCTAGTGACAAAGTGATACAAATATCTAGGAGTGTGTGATTTTTCTTATGGTACTCTATGCACATATTTTCTATCACTTGAAGGAGTTACATTATAGTGCTCAGTGTCTCATTTTCAGAAAAAATGAGGATTTTGTATATAGGACCATTTTGTCATGTGGTTAGTGCAAGATATAGAACGCAAGTTCGGGTTATTCTTCTTCATCATCAAGTAAGTTATAATAAGTTTTCTTCATATGTAATCATTAAATAAAGCCTACAGAATTGAAGATTCATCAATGACTAGCACACTTTAAGGGGAAGCTCATTTGATAAAGTGTTAGTCATTCACATATGACATCAAGGTGAAGATTTTTGCTACTACTCATTGGTATTACTACAACTAGTGTGAGTATCTATTGCTCAAAATCATTTTTTGTTAGGATCTGGTCCCTATGTGCTTCATGGAGGGTATTTTGAAAAGTGGAATACTTGGGTTTGATGTATGATATTGGTTAGTAGTAGTTGAAAATCAAGGTTGTTCATATACAAGACCCCTGTTTGATCATGTCAAAAAGGGGAAGTTGTCTACAGAGAATGTTCAGCCTGTTGATCTTTGATGTTGTATGTTTAAGGGGAAGTGTTTGGACATCATCAACTAGGGGAAGATTGTTGGGTCAAAGTTGATGAGTCAAAACACTATGGAAACAAGAAAGACCAAATATGACATTATCACTGCTAGAATTCCCACTGCTGGAGATCCCCCTGCTGGAGTTCCCCCTGCTGGAGTACTTTCCCCTGCTAGAGCAAGTTTCCCCTGCTGAGTACTCGCCCCTGCTAGTGTACTTCCCACTGCTAGTGATAAATATGAAGATTTGGTCAACACAAGATAAGAATGAATAAGTCAGTTTTGATTTAGTCATTATTACTTTATTTAGTTTCCATATATCTCGGGGTTCCTTAAGTTATAAAAGGAACCACCAGGCATATGTTTTATTCATTAGTTCCAACACACAAAATGTAACCTACTGCTTTTATGATCTCTAGGTGTGTGATTCAATGTACACACACCTAGAGTGGTTTGTGTTAATCAAATGATACAAACCCTTTGGAAATTCTTCGTCTTTGTTAAACATCTTTATTCATGTTAATTGTGCAATTCCGCTGTGTTCATCACATGTATAATTATCATCCTAGATAAAACGGTTTTTACTATTTGAGTCTAACGATCTTAGATTCAACAGTAGCTGATACTATAGATTTAGTAGTATAAAAAATATGGTGATCCGATATCTTTCACTAAATTCAGCAACTTTAGCAGCTGCACTTGCTGATACTTGATGAGATTCATCAAATGCTTTGGATTTTGCAATGCTTCTTTACTTAGAATGTACCCTCTACCTAACATTGTCTTGATCATATCTTGAGCTACAATCACCAATTCTCTAACTAAATAACAATATGGGTTTTCTTGGTGTGAGGCATATGAACTTTCCCATGTCGTGGTTCTATGAGGCTATGTTCCAATTCTCACACTCTGATGAGGTTCGCCCCCAAAACGTTATGCATATTATCTAAAGTTGTTTTATAACTTTAAAAGTGTCCTTAAAAGCGTCATGCTTTTTGTAGTAATATCTAAAAGCATATTTTTTTCCTATTTTAAAACTTCAGGGGGTGTTTGGATCAACTTATTTAATCTGCATATGTCTTATTTAAGTTTAGTTAAGGCGAAAAGCTCACTATTTGGACCTGAAAGTGTATACACCGAGCACCCGACATGTCTTTTTTTATGGCATTTCTGTATATTACATAAAAAACATTTTACTCAAGGTGGAAACCAAAACACTCCATGTCAAAGTTGAACCTCAGGTCTATGTTGAAAAATCTAAGCAAATTGGTCGAACTTTTAACTATCTTTGTTTCATAAACTGGGATTCATCACATTATTTTTTTCAATATAAATCCTGAAAAGCAACCCACTGCCAGCCCGTATAGCCTACCCTTTAGTAACACACTAAAAAGATTTTACCTCAATGTCCCGCTTATGGATTTCTTTTGTTTTAACTTCTATCGTAGCACAACCTTGCAAATCAAATACTACAAAAGCACTTGCCACCTAATAAGAAAACTCAATATCGAAACCACTATTAAATAAATTAAGCTTGTGAGACATTATGTTTATACCCGCACATCCTTTTCTAGACTGAGATGAATGGCTACGTATAAGCCTTTAATCCACATTCTTCTTGAAATTACATTACCAACGTCTTTGATTGGCTTATCATACTTAAGTGCATGAAAAGTTACCTGAAGTCAGCAAACAGGAGCATAAGACTTAGTCAAAAAGAGTTGGTAATGTTATTAGAATAACACCAAAAGAATCGCTAACATTAGGCTTTACAATTTATCTATACAACCATTTAAGAGATTAACCTACGTAGCTCCAAATAAATGTTCAAACATTTTAAGATGCTTAATTGCTTAAAAATAAGCAGTTAGGGTTTGAGTGGTTAGGAAGAATAACTATCACCATTAAAGAGCCTTTGTTCTAACTGTAAGGACCGAACTCAAAGATTGCCTTGTTCTTGAAAATGGAATTATAATAATTATGGTGAATGAGCCAGCAAAAGAACCACCAAAGTTTGAAGTAAGCAGATATTGCTAATGTACAAATTCTTAGTTATTAAGAAAAAATCATAGTTAGGTTTAATACAGCTTATTTGTCAATTATAAATATTATACAAACTTCTTCTACCGTGCGTCATTTTTTGTCTATCTTGCAACAATTATTGAAAGTAGCAAAATATTCATAGTTTTATAAAATCAAAGAGTAGAAACTAAACCCTTGCAGAATAGGATCTTGCAACAACTAACCCATGTCGTATCTCCTATCACTTATAATATCCTTTTATGTTTAATAAATTGATCAATGTCATGCACAAGAGGATTACTCATGGGTATAATTCTATGAGTCTCACCCTAAAATCACTTGAAAAAACACTTATGGCTCTTGTTAGGTCTCTTATACCTATAAACCCATCTTGACCAACATTCAACTAAGATGCAGTATAGACATTCTTTTAACAAAGGAAATACAGAAACTATATCAATGAATTCTTACATTTAATCACAAAAATCAAAAATTAGTTAGACATATTATCAAACACTTGATATGTATATATTACAGAATTTTGCCAAAATAGATAAACCAATAAAAAATATAGCCAAATCTAAAGAATCAAACATAAGAAGTCAAAATACATACATATAAGTAATTAATTGAAGAAAACATAAATCTTACGCAAACAATCCTAGAGTCGCTTTCGAGGATTGATTCCGCATAAGAAATCGATTTGTTTCTATAAGTTTTGAGATATAAGAGATTGATTGAAAGCAGTTTCTAAGTGATAGGATTTTAAGAGAGAACTGACATATGGTTACTGATGTGTAGTGAATCTAAAGAGGAGAGGCAGGGCAGTTTAAAGCATTGACAGTTATTTTTTCTGGAACGTGGGTTGTTTTTACTAAGCTTTAATTTTTCTTTACATTGCAATTGCACCCCGAAAATTTCTCCTTGAAAGCTACGTAGGATTTTTGGTAAATGTTTTTGTCTAGAATTATGACAGGTGTATCAAAATTATCTTGATTTAATTATAAGATAGATTTTTCCTTAAGAATATTCTTTTACCAAATGCGACCATTTTTCCGTCAAGTTATTGTTCTTTGAGTAATCATACTTATTGATCATCTAGATAAAGCAAAAGCTTAAATAAAAGTAAAAAGTATGTAATTTGCACAAAGAGGTTAGACATAGTGTTTAGATATCTTGAATAGAGTAAAACAATGATTTGAAAAAAATTGAGCCAAAACGTGTTCCTAGTTAATAGGGTTGAATATTTTCTTCTTTAAGTATCCTCACAAAGTTGAATGTTAAAAAAGATAGTCTCTAAAAGAATAGTTAAATTATATTGAAATTGAATATATTTTATGGTGATTGATGGATCTCATGACTATCATCTTCAACCTTTATATAAGATGTCTAAGTATCGAGTCATGAAGTTTTCCATTTGCCTTTTTTTTACACTTTAGTTTTAACAAAAAAAGATTTTTATTAAACTCACTTAACAATACTTACATGTCTTTTTAGATGAAACTAGTCCAGATTATTCATATAAATTTTGGGACCATCTCTAGTTTCTAGTTTCTGGTCCATGAGTAGTATTTGTGTATTGATGTCAGCATAGTTGATCACTAGACCATTTGTGTTTGTGTATTTCTGTATTACATATATTAACATCATGTAGCCGATAATTTAATACATTTGGCCTCGATAAAACTTCAGACCAATGTTCGCAAAAACTCGCCAATGCAAGAGCTCCAAGGGGGAGGTTATAGTGCGAGACCAAAATGTCTCTGGTCCATGAATTTCTTAACTGACACTTTCACAAATTTATTATTATTTGATTTATAGTTAGTCTCACTAGTAAATAAGAAGCATCATTAGAACACGGTCGATATTTTGAATTCATTTGTCAACTAGAAACATAAAGAAAAAATAAATATATTTTTGGGTATAAAATGGTCAAAGTACCACTTGGAAAGCGAAAGACTTATACCATGAATTGAACTTGGGTCTCTCACTTTCCAAGGAAACACCATGACCATTAGTCCAAACCCGGAATACATCATTCATGTGATATTATTGATATTTAGATATATACAGGATTTTTCACATGGATGGTTGTTTCAGACATTTCTTTATATATATATCTATATCTATATCTTTACTTCTATACGATTATATAAAGAGGCTAACTCCAAACCTAACTCCGATTTAATCCCGAACCTAACTCCAAGCCAAGAATTAATATAAGAATGTTAGATTTAAGCTATTAGATCATATTTGGTAAATTAATCTCATCCATTCATTTTTTGAAAAAAAACTTTTGTAACATTTGTAACAAACTATTTAAAAACTTTTATTTTTAAAATAAAATATCTTTTTATTTATTTATTTTTTTATAATCTAATTTCGTAATATTTTTTAGGATTTCGTGCTCTTCAATTTAACATCCATTTTAATATATTTTTGTTAAATTTTAGTTTTTTATTCATATTGAGTTTATTTTAATTTAATTTGATTTTTTTTATAACTTTCATTTTACTTTGAATATACATTTGATGAGTTAAAAGGTAACATTTGTTCCCTAAAAAACAATTATCGGTTACCCGCCACTGTATTACGCGAGTACTATGCTAGTATTATAAACTCATGTATAATTTAATTCGATATTTCCATTTCAAACATTCTATTAGGGTTCTCTATAAACCTAAGAAACTGATAAATGAAGATGAACTACACTGATAAATCAAGATGAACTGCTAAAATGGAAGTCGAAAAAACCCCGCTTGTAGTGGTTTAATTTCAATATTTATTTTTATATATTTGTGGTTAACCGAAGCGAATTTATGTATTGTACTTTTATCACATCTTCTTATAAAAGTATTGGTGAAAATATGCAATGAGCCAATGAGCAATTTGAAGATAACAAATACGTAGTACAACCTTAAAAGTTAAAACATAAAACTATAGTGACATTTAACTTTACACATACAAAGAATTGTCAACTTTGTACCATATGTCTAATATGAAAGAAGTATTTAGTAGTTATTGTTTGACGTAATGCTTGTTGTTGTTGGTATGACCCCAAAGTTCCCGCCATATTACTCGGGGCCATGCCGACACGATATAAAGAGGCTCATAGTACCAAGTTAGAGTAAGCCCGACTGGGGTCTCACCATTGGGCCGTTTCTTCATGACTTTGAATAAGTTTGGACCAAATGGATATTGGTACATCCTGGGTATCATTCATGATACATATAAGAAACATGTGTTGTTTCTCATTTGAGGTTCATTACAGGCGCCTCCTATAGTTTTGAACAAATTGATCACATAATCAACTATCAATGAATTAAACATTTCCCTTTTGGTGAAATCAGGATTATTATCTACTATTCCAATATAAATTAATCTTCAAAATAAAAGCCAACCTTGATGTATAAATGTTACCGTTTGACAATGAGGTCACCCTTTTGACAGAATTTAATCCATCGAAAAAGTAGAAACAACATAGGAAAACAAATAGGAATATGTATCACATACATTAAAGGTGGGATGGTCCATGGTTGAACATCTTGAAAGAGTCTTTTGAGGGTCTTTTTCATCTTCATATATCTGGCAAGTCAATGAGCGTAAGCAAATTGAGTTAATTATGATCACGCGATCCGAAATATAAGTATACACAAATCTCAAAGGTGAAAGACATGTTTCTTATATAAAATATGAAGAACATGAGATTTGCAGCACTTAGCTAAATGGAAAACTGGCTTCTTTAACAAAAGATATAAACATGAAGTTCCGTAAAGTATATGCATAATATTTACCCAACAGATCAGCCTGCTGATCCAACCACATAGCGGTCTCCACAATGAAAGTAGTTTAGTGTTTCAAGCGTTAACTTCATTTTCTGTGATTCTGGTCCGGATAACGTTGTATCTTTTTGATGGTATGGCATAAATAGAGCCTGCAAAAATATATAGCAATTTATATCAGCCTATGTCATAAGCAATCAGAACCTGTAAAAAATAATCCATATCTAATAAATAAGCACAAAATCACTCATCTTTTTTCTTTGTAAAGCAAAACCCAAACTAGGGAATTTTTCAAGAGATTCTTTCCTTAGTAAGAAATAATTATTTTATTTATTCCTTTACAAAGTGATTCTCTTCGTTAATTTAGTAATAAAAGTCTGATTTTCGTATTATATTTAATGTTATTTTAAATTTCGTGTTAAAAATATAGGTGTCAAAAATGTAAAGTAAAAAACTTACATAAAAAGCGGCTGAAAATGTTTAAAACTTTAAGGTTAAGTGTATGAGTTATAAAACTTTAGGGTTATAAATTTCCTTTTTAGTTCTTTTATCCCCGAAAACTAAAAAAAGTCAACAACCCAGTATCATCAGAACACCACAGAACTTGAAACCCCATCCGTGGAACACCACCACAACCTCAAACGCGAAACAACCATATATTGTTATGTTTTACAAATCCTAAATACTCAATCCCCACTTTTCGAATAGTTCTTATTCATGTCCAACCACCTGAAAATATCATGAAATAGTTTTTTTACAATTGTGAAAAACCATCGTCTTTTGGTTCATTATTTGGAATCGAAATCAATAATATGTTTTTCTCTAAAAGGATAATTAAAGGTATGTTCTCTACTAGATATTGGGTGTTATCAATTTGTATAAATGATTAATTTGTAAATGCTACTAGATCTGGTTTAAGTTTATTAGAGTTTGCAATATCGACCCATTTATGAATAAACATGATGACTTGGCTATGTTTGTGTGACTGGTCTAATAACTTCAATTTAATTTTAACGATTGTTTTAATCGGCTGATGTTGTAAAATGTATTCTATTTCATTTTCTACAGGTTGGAAGTGTATGCTAAAAGTTCAGTTGAATGTTCTGTGTTGGTGTAAAGGCGATTTGTTTCTGCCCCTCGCCATCAGAAGCAGAACCACACAAAATTTCAGAGGGTAAGTACGTCAGCTTGACTTCTTACACTAAACCCAGATACACGTTTGCAAATACGCATTTTACACAGTTTCCTATTTGTTAATTTGCAACCGTGATTACACCCATTACTTAGCTTACACAGATTAGATTCAAGTAAGGTTTCTTTCGTGTCGTTTAGGCTTTTGCTTATCTTAAGTAAGCTGATAAGCAAATCCAAACACGTTGATCAGTTATCTTTTTAATAAACATGAGTTGTTTAATATAAGGTTTCCCAAAATCCCCCTTCGAAAAGTTTTGGATTAATATTTAATTTTACTCACTATCGAAAGGGATTTTTTACATGATGCTGCTAGAAGCTCTTCGCCGTTTGGTGATCCAAGTTCTTCAACATTTGGAGATTCATTGAACTCGTGGGCTGATGCAAAGGAAGATTATCTTGGGAATGGTTTTGGAAATGGGCCTTAGAAGTCTAGAACTAGAGTAAAAGTAATAATCAGATTAGTAATGTAATCTTTATTCGAGAGGTGGCTTTCCTTTAAAAATAATATCTATCTGGAAGAGGGTACTTAATGGGAAAGAAACTTTACTTATACTTTATATATAGGTAACAGTACTTTGGTGATGAATCAAAAACAGGTTTGGCTCGAACATGTCATTTTTGGTCGACCCATTACAGGTCAAAACAGGATTGGAGTGATACAGGCTGAATAAACAAGCGAATTCGGAGATGAACTGCTGCATGACAATGTCCTAAAGGGGTAAATGTTTGAGTTGAACATTGGTATTCGTCCTTTCAGTGCATATCATAATCAGGTATTGTCTTCATTTAATATTTTTTAGTGTGTGTATGTTTGTTATTACTTTAAATGTAATTAGATGTCTCTGGAAAGGTCATGGCAGAGAGCCTGTAATAGTTTGTATAGACCGTGTTATAATTAGCCCTGCATTCTTATATGAGTATCCTTCAACACAGATTCTACTTCAAAATCTCAAGTAACTATGCATAATGTAAAAGCCAAGGTCTATATGAGATAGTATGCCTTTGTGTGCGTAGGTGTATCTCAAGTGGGAAATACATTGTTTTTGTGTTTGTGGTTTAGATATTTATATTATGTACGATGGCGAGGCCAAGTTTAGGTAAGAGGCCAATATTTTTTCATTTACTAAATACGAAGTATGTGCTATTCCTATTTAGTTGGCATAATATTCAACAGTTAAATTATTTGTTTTCTTGATCATATGTACAACGAGCAGGAGTTTCTAATAAGAACATTGGGTATCAAATAGGCCATTATTATGGTGATAGTCTTTCGGTAGAGTGGACCATCTCTCAGACATGTTGCGTGTACTTTTTTTAATTGTTTTAACATTTGCGTAAGGCAACTGTATTTACCTTGTGCCTAATATGAGAATAAGGAACTCGAGAAACATAGGAATAGGTTCACTTTAGATGAACAGCTTTCTTAAAATCCATTTCGGTATATGGTAAATATTTTTGCCACCTTTATCTTTAATCACTTTGTAATACTCTTATAAAAATAAAAAGGACTTCAGCTGTGGTTATCTAGATATAATATTTCTAGTTTAAGTGTTATTCATTTATATGTTTGTAAAATTTTATTATTCAAATTCTAAGCTTTACTGTGATCCATGTTACATGGGGCCAGTCTACACGTCAAGGAGCTGCAACTGACTTTGCTGCAACTAGGGGTAGGTTACTTGGTAGTATAAAACTTGCAATCATTGTCGCATGAACCTTCAACCAGTTGTAAAAACATTCATGTGTGGTGATTCTGGGCCGGTTACGCTACCTAAACATCTGTGAGCAACAACAACCATTACCCTCGTGTCAAGCAGTTAAGAGTCATGGTTTTTATAATATTATAGATATCTAATAAGCATCTTAATAGGTATTTCTTGGCTGAAAACATAGCAGATCCGATAGCCGATAGAGCAATATTATTTGATGATGATGCTACTACGCTCATTGGAACTGGTTTAAAAATTGATCCAATGAACTTGGATACACTTATCCAAACACACTCCTTCCAGGTATCAGCATCAAAAGAGGCACACCAATAATATTCAGATGCATTTTAGTAGATCCAACACGTTTGGGAATATAGACTTCGTTGTAGATCAAATCTTGATAATATGGCAGCTCAAAAAGAAATAGTTGGAGAAGATATGCCAACTCCAAAAGAAATAACTCAGCCACTTCCATCAACATTTGCTACACCAAAATCTGCTGCAACACCGCCTCTACCACTCACATCAATGCCTGCTACATGACAAAACCTGCACAGGCTCGAACCAAACACCATATCCTCCCGTGCTTACATCTTCTATGCACACTCAAACGAAACACGCTCGCTATACATCCGCTAAAAGAGGACTTTTAGAAGCAAAAGCAGTATGTTGATGTACCTAGTGAGGATATTGAGAAAGCCCACTAAATAGTTGTGGTTTATGGCATGCACCTAGGTAAGACTTTGTTTTAATAAGATATGTTATAGAGTTAAATCTTGAACTGAGTTTCTGATAACGGTGATTTTGATCGACGTTTTCTTTTTGCAGAAATTTTAAGTGCACTATATTTGGCTGATAGATAGTCAGCAACATCAAAGACTAAAGATACCTTGGTGATCGCCTAAGAAGACCCTTGCTACCGTTTTATTTTGTTGAAACTTGGTGCAGTGCCTATATAGAAAGGTTGGTTGGTGATGTATTTTATAACTATAAACTTTAAAGCTTTGGCAAGGTGGTGTATCAACAGTGCTTGCATAACAAACTTAGCGAAGTGCAGCCGCGCAGTAAACGCTACTTGTGAAAAAAAATATTGAACTGATTCTCCAAATGAGCCTGAAATGGGGACACCTGCACGTACTGTTGACCATAATTCATCAATTCCTGATCATGAAGAGGTGTCTCATGTGGTCAACACACCTGGAAGAACTGATCATGAATTGTCTTTGAATTATGCTGAAGTGCCGGCTACCCCACCATCCGCCTCACCAAACCCGAAGACGAAAAAATTTACAAATAATTCAGACAGTGGTGATGACAGCGACTCTTCCAAGTCAGCACCTAACCTGTCAGTGGTCCTTTGGCATTCATCTGATCTTTCACTGAGGCCTGTGACGCCAAGAAAAATGACAGACAAAGTGTCAAAAGTGTTGCCTTCTCTTCCTTTTGAGGCAATTCCTGCATTAAATTTTCTGAAAATACCAAAGGACCAGTTTAATGAAGAATTCGTCAAATCGTTTTCTGCCACATGAAGTAGCCGAAGAGAAGTCAAGTTACGGATGCTATCAGTATTATTACGAGGTACAAGGCCGTGAAAATGACAAATAAACCCTAATTAAAAATAAAATTACACAGATTAAACCAATTAATTGAAAGCAATTGATGAAAACCAAGTACAGAAGCTTTACTGTTACTAGCCTTAAGAGATCCTTAACACGGTTTAGATCCCCATTTACACAAGATATGTGCAAACAGTGTTTTCTTGAAAAAAATGGGACTTAACTAGGGATGAGCTTTTCGACCTGAATCCCGAAGTCGAACCGGAACCGTACTGATTCTCGGTACCCGAATCCCGTTCGGGACGGTACCGGGACTACAAAATAAGGTGAAAAAAATTCGGGACGGGACCGGTACCAAATCGGAAAATTCCCGAAAAAAAGAAGTAAAAACCCGATTTCTCAGTACCGGTACCAATACCCGTCCCGAACCGTCCCGGTACCGATACCCGAATCCCGTTCGGTACGGTACCGGTACCACTAATTTATGCTCGGGAAATATTTGGTACCACTAATTCGGGACGGGTTCGGGGCCAGACCGGTACCGTGCTCATCCCTAGACTTGGAAATACAAACGAAAATAACAATCTTACCAATCCTCTTTCACAATTTGACACTTTCGACCCTTAAACTTTACTCACATAAATCATAACAAACATATAACATTCAGGGAAAAAACATATAATATTAAAATTACGCAAAAGCTTAATAAAAAATTTAATACACAATTCATTATAACAAAATTAAAAAAACCCGTGCGTGCACGGGTATTATACCTAGTTCACGTAAAATAACATTTTCCCACAAGCTACTCCATTTCACAAGTAAAATTAAAAACGTAAATATTATACCTAAAAAGTACACCATATCCGAAGTGGATGGATAGCTGTGAATAGCTTCACAGGAAAAACCAAATAAACGACAACGATGATGGGTGTTTTTGGGAGGGTTTTTGTAATGGTTTGGGAGGGTGTGTGTAGTGTAACTCCACTGATTCTTGGTATGCATGAGGAGAATAGATTGAGTGGTTGTTTATGAGTCGATTATTATTATGTAACTATTGATATGCAACCGGATGGAAGTCTTTATATCATTAAGATTGCTCATCAAAATAGTGGGACTGAATCTTATATATAAAGTGTGATTTATAAACGGTTTGAATTGAACTAAACTGTCAATGTCAGTTTGAAGAACGTGGGGAGGGGGGCTAAATTTCCGGGCTTGTAAATTGATAGTTGTGAAATTTTTGGATACTTACTTTGCAAATACCGAATTTTGCTCTGAGACATCCACCTCGGATTTTTTGTAATTTACTATCATAGACTTGTGCCACGTATTTACTTTTTATCCTGATTTAATTTATAGGATAGATTTAGAGATGTCATATTTGATGTCAGTAATGAAACTTCATATTACAGACTTTTAGTACATATAAGTAGTTGTTGAATATAGTTAATCATATAATGTAATTACAATATATATACATATGCTCGTATATAGATAGTTTAGAATATTCTCACCTGATGATATCATTTTCAAGTTAACATCGTATGTAACATGTGAAAGTGATTTTTGTTAGGAACATGTAAAGTTCTTGTCCCACATCGCCAGAAAAAGAAAACCAAAACATGTTTATAAGGACATTGAATCCATTGCTACTAATTACTTAAATTCCATACTAATGAACATCCTAGTGAATGGTAAGCCTTATTGTGCTTGATAGGCTTAATATATGAATAATTAATATACATATTAAGGTCAAAAGATGGGTCGTGAGCCTTGGGGCTCTTGGGCTAAATTAAGAGAAATTGGAGATTACTTTTTAATTATCCAAAATTAGGTTTTCTTTGCATCTATTCATTATAACCAAACCAACACAACGTTTCTTTTTTTATAGTTATTTTTCCAACAGATATAACTGCTTTATGAAGAGATGTGATGATTGATTGGTGTCGGTTCATCAACTATATATATCACATCAGAATCTATCGAGAAGGGCAAGACAAATTCGTCAGATTCAAGTTTATCTTAATTTGATTGTTGTATCCTCTAAACAGTTCGTACTAGAGACGAATTTCTATTTAAGGAAACTGCATATTCTTGTAGGCCTCAATCTGTTGTTTGTAATCTACGATTCTGTACAATACCAATTGTATTACGTTTATTAATTCCTAACAATTTAGGGGTCATGTTGGTTGAATGTGTTCGTATGGTTATTGTATGTTTTTTAGTTTGTTGGGTTAAAATCATTATTTAGATTCGTCGTTTTAAATTCTAGCTTTCTACAATTAGTTGTTTCATGTTTAACTAGAATTAGTTGTTGGGTTAATGCCCTCTTAGTATAGCGGTATTTGAGCAACCCGACAACTTATGAATTGTTCGTTTTTTGTAACCATTCTTATAAATATCGGTCATTGCGGTCAATATATCGGTTGGCAGCGATCCACTACAATGCCATGCAAAATATGGACTAAACTTGGCGTTTTGGTCAAACGGAGATCCAAAATTACTAGAAAAGAATACACTCTCTGTCCCAAAATTATTGTACACAAACAAAAAAACACATATTTAAAGAAAAATAATATTATCACAACTTTCTCTCTCATACTTTTTACTTTTTGCAAGATGACAATATTACCCTTATGTAACTAAATTAAAAATTATTTAGTATGTATAATAATTACATAAAGTTAGAGTAATACGGTAAACTCGAATTAAATATTCTATCTATTTTTTAAAGTAAACACTAATTAAATATTCTATCTATTTTTTTAAAGTAAACAGTTGTTTTGCGACAACCAAAATGAAATAATGGACAATAATTTTGGGAAGAGGGTGGTAAGAACTTAATAAAATTATTAAAATATATAAATTTTGTAAATTTATATCAAATAAATAGTAAAAATAATAAAAATAATAATAATAAATAAAAAATAATGATAAAATTATATAAAATAATAATAAAATTTTAAAAATATCTAGTTTAGGGCACCACTGAGAAACCGAAATATCGTCGCCAAAACCAATATGTAGCTTCGTGGTGGTTTACCGTCGACTGGTACATCGGTGTGTATAAGTGACGAAGTTACTTGCACGTTGTATTGACATTGTTCTGAATGGACCACATACGTCGGTGGCTGATCAAAGGGATCGCTTCACTTATCGTTGTATTCAGATTTCAACTTATATCATTTCACATCGGAAACATATGTCAACAAGGGTATCACGCACAATGTTATGTCGATGTTTGACACCAACAATACCAGCACAAGATACAACATGGTCACCATAAATATTCCCCACAAAAACCTTCGAGCATGTTGAGCATGGCTTCTATACAGAGAATAAGGGAACACCCAACCGATAACATAATACACACCTGTAATTCCTACTGTTCATAGTTTGTCCCAACCCATAGATCGGAACCACGCTATGCTAGTCGAAATATGATCCTCCATTTGAGATTTCCATAAAGCCATTTGTCGAGTAGATAGGGAAAAATTAAATTCAGCCGTTTGAGTAACACGTGTAAAATATATGTCTGTCATTTTCTTCATGGTTTTAGGGGCAGCGACCTCACTTGGATTACTTGAAAGATCAATCTTCATTTTCGCATTAAAAGAACTCAATGCATTATCAAAAGCAGGTTCAGACATTACAATACCATAATGTTGTAGAACCTTAGTTTTCAAACTAGCAAGCTCGAGTCTCGAAGCAAGAAATGCATAGTTTAAGACATCACCTGCACAACAGACACCAAACCCCCCTAAATGAAAAGGTTAGGGTAGAGAGCCTCCACTGCCAATCACCAAATCCCCTGTTTAGAACATGTACGCATGGCGAAATATAACTTGAATATACCTGCACAAGCACGTAGGAGCAGCAACTCACACTGAGGGTCATTAATATTAGCAACAACATTCATAAGCACAATGGATTTGGCAACCCTCTTCATCACAAACTCACTACTAAAATTAAAATCCGCACTAGCGGGTCCACCTAGTAGTTTAACACCTTGCAAGGGTCGGGCAATATTAGGCGGGAAAATGCCAACAAACCTGCTTCTTGGGTCCTCCTTTGGCAAAAAAACATCAGTTTTATCAACATTTAGATGCAAGCCACAATGAGGTCCATCCTCCATAACAAACTTTAAAACCTCCCCCGCAACCAAAGTATCTCTAATAATAGTGTCATCATCTAGATACCAAGCCTGGAGGGAAACATTAAAGGAGTCTCTAATCTTACATACTAAAGGATGCAACACTAGGGAAAAACGTAGAGGTCCAAGAGGCTCACCTTGTTGCACACCCTGATACGACCTTATGGTGTGTTCTCCATAACACAAATAGCTGGGTTAGAGTAGCAAAATTCCACCCAACGTGAAATAGCAGGGCATCGAGTACGAACTTCTTGTAGCATAACCTCACGATCCACCAAGTTAAAAACATTTTGGAAATCCACCAACAACTTCAAAAAGCCCACATCATCCCCCTTATCCTCAATCAACCTATTTACCGTATGAAGTATAGCCTTCCCTTCTCCTGATACTCCAACCCCAAACTGCAGATCATTTAAATAATCATCCATTGAATAACCAATCATATTAGCACTTACTTTGGAAACCAAACACGACCAAACGACACCCACAACAATAGAACGAATACCACCCCCAGGTTTGACTAGTGGCGTGAGAGGGGCACTAGCTATATATTCACCCAATAACACGGGCATTTCCCATCAAGGAAGAGATTAACAACTTGGGCGATAGAATAGACTAACTCATCATAAATAACCACAGCAGCGCCAGCTAAACATTCCATGAGGTGTTGGGCACGCAAACCATCCCGTCCACAAGATGTGCCACGAGGGAAACTCTTGATCATGTCAAGACTAAAGCAGGATATGCAATGAGTTGATGGTGATCAATAGGGATATTTGGCATGGAAGGGGCGAGTTTGAAAAGATGCTTAGCCTTTAATTCTTAAGAGTAGCATCATTATATGGAGCAACACCAGAAGAAGAAAGAACTCAGACAGCTGAGATACTAATTAAAATTTTAAGTTGTTATTATTATTATTATTATCATCACTTAATTAAAATTTTGTAATATTACAAGACATTAGTGGAAGTCGAGATACTATCTGGGCTCCCACACAAGAAATTTAAAATATTACAAGAAATTTGGAATATTATTGTTATTATTTTTTATTATAAACATTACTACAATCGAATAATAGGATTTACAAAAGTTAGTGGGAAGCCGATATACAATTTAAGCTCTCACTCCTTTAGCAATAGTGAAACTAATTTTATTATTATTATTATTATTATTATTATTTTATTTTTTATTTTTTATTTAACCATCACTTTATTAGAAACAAAAAGGGATTTACAACAAATTAGATGGGAGTCGAGATACTATCTGCGCTCCCACCCCTTTAGCAATAGCAAAACCTATTCTATGGAAAATATGTACAGCAGCGCGCGCTCCAATGTTTTGAGCCTTAGAAAATCTCTGGATCCGCTTCAGCAACACAACTGCATCTTCTTGTAACTCACTTAGAGAAGAAAAAGAGAGCTGCACACTTAGCCATATACTTGCATCGTTTACATTGTGCAGCATCAATCACAGCTCGACCGGGTACAAAGTCATTCATCCTCGTTCGAGTCAAAGGAGACGAACCAGTCAGATCAACACACACATCTTTACCTCTATCCCAAGAATAAAACAAAATATCTTCCGGATGTAAGGCATTATCTAGTCCTCCATCTAATCCGATATTAACTTCCTTTCCGACAGATATCCCAGAACGATAGCATATATCAGTAAGAGTATCACGTACCAAATTGTGATGATGCGTAATTGTAGGATCGTGTTTTTCTAAGGATTAGGCCTTGTTTGATTTACCTATTTAGATGGAAGGGAAATGGAGGACCTTAGAGAGAGAAAGGTAGAGAGAGAAAGGAGAGAGATGAAAGGAAGATGGAATTATGATGAATGAAAGTGTTCAACCCCTCCTAACATGCTAGGAGGGGGGTTTATATAGCCCATCCTACATGTGGGCTATATGGGCTATATTGGATCACGAGCCCAATATCATTGGAGTGACCGATCCTTTCTAAATACGCAAAAACTTATTTCCAACAATCTCCCCCAAAGGGAGGTCACTCCAAGTTACAATGTCCTAAATAGTCTATAGCTCGTGATCTATGCAAACAATGATGTGATCGAGACTTTCCTTGGAAAACGTATTTCCAACAATCTCCCCCAAAGGGAGGTCACACCATTTTACAAAATCTTAAACCTAGCATACTATGCTTGGGTCTTCGATCTTGTTCTTGTGAATATGCTGAGGAGATCTTTGACTTTAGTCTTGAGCATGTTCTCTTGCCTTGACCTTGTGCATTCATCACTTGTGATATTTGCCTCCTTGTGACTTCATGTTCCACATACTTATACCTTCGTATTTTTTGAAAGCTTCAGAGTTTGATACAGCGGAAGACTTGACTTTTACTTTCTAGAATTTGATGAAGTATTAAGTGCATATAGTATTAGCATGTGGTGACGACTTCTTCTGGATTGTACACCGCAATGCCACCTTCTTGTTATGCTGCATAAGACAGTTAGCAACAAAACATATACACGGATGAAATGGCCTTGAACATTTCATTCTAAATCG
Organism: Glebionis coronaria; assembly: GCA_025667525.1. Classification (NCBI taxonomy): domain Eukaryota; kingdom Viridiplantae; phylum Streptophyta; class Magnoliopsida; order Asterales; family Asteraceae; genus Glebionis; species Glebionis coronaria. Next base: position 156,446 of record JANFOE010001481.1, on the reverse strand, counting down.
GTATCATTTTACCTCCGGTCGGTGAAGATCGTTGGACGATATTAACTATCGTACTTGTGGCAGGTAGTTTCAATTAAGAACCTCCTTGACAAGATTTCGCGGGTAAACCCGTTCTCTTTATTCGACCGTCCAAATCTGACTGCGAAAATAAAGAGTGAATCATTTGGATAATAATATCCGCATGATTTGAAGCCGTCAATTCATGTTCCTGGAACAAGTGAAATTCAATTAAGAACCACACCATCGTTGCTTTCCAGTTGTCACGAGCTTGATTCGTATAGAATCTTGCAAGTTACCTACCAAGTGTTGTTTGAGGTTAACACTAGAAGGATTTCCACTCATCACTGTGAACACTAAGGTATCACTCTGAGTGTTCTGGCAAGATCACTAAGATATTGCATAGAGGCCTGGAACGTGTTTAAATTCATTTAAGAATTAAACCTCTGTTGCTTTCCAGTTATCACAAGTTTGATTCATAAAGAATCGCACAAGTCACCTACCATGAGCTTTTTGATATTCGCTCAAGAAGGATTTCCATCTTCATTGTAAATACTTTCGTATTACTCGGATGTTCAGGCAAGATCATGAAGATTTTGCATAGGACTCTTAAGATCTTTCTTACTTTTCACAGTGTGTGAAGAAGCAAGGAAATATGAAAGTGTGTCCTAATGAGATATTTGATGATCTCAAATGGCTCTAGACTCAATCGTGCATTTTGGATTTTTAGTGATCGGAGGCTGGAGAGGAGTGCCACCATTTCAATACGAATTTATTCGGAGTGAATAAATCAATAGATAATATGTTGTCTCCGTGTGATTAAAAGAAATATCTTTTAAGAGATATCTGAGTTAGCTGGGATGGGTTGTGCCTTGCATCACTGGGTCCATGATGTCTGTCTTCAATATCAAGAATCATTAAACAATGATCTTAATAGCATATGTATTGACCCAATTTCTGCCAAAGTTGTAAGGAGGGCTTCTTTCTTTACACCCTTTATCTTTACAATTCTTTTTCATTCTTCAATCCCTTCAACGCTTACCAATACGTCATCACTAGCACCTTGTTGTGATTGTTCCAGTGCTAACTTATGTACTTGGTCGGCATTCAGCTACGTTCACAATCTTAAGTACTTGGACTACTATTTCTAGCTATGGAATGTCCTTGGGAAGATTCCTCCGGTTCTAGAGGAATCATTGGACTTTAACCTATCCTACCATCCTTATGTCACCACAATCTTCACCGTCGTGAATAGAGATGTTTTGGGTAAGTATATGTCACCATGAAATCCATTTTGAAGTGCAAATCCATTTTGCTCCCCCTTAACATATGCCACGATATCCGAAAACATTTCGCACATGTCGGGATGAGCTAGCACGTTAAGTCAAACCATTTGTGATTAATCATTTCCCATATTAAATCACATTTTCTCCCCCATATTAAAAATATTAACCCAATCGATGTTTTTAATATCAATTGATTTAATAGCATTTTAAGAAAATTTGGGAAGAAAGATGCAAATCCAATTATCTTCATGAATTACACAAGCTCCCCCTCAAATTAATGAGGGTGTACTTGAAACGTAAATTAAATACCTTTTAAACACAAGTGTAAGGTATTTATCACGTGCAAAAATCATATATGATAATGAATTCACAATATTAGCAATTTATGAGGTTGGACCTGAATAATGGAGAACATCATATGAAAGAAGCACATGGTTCTTGTTCACGAATGTTGGTCGCCTCATCACATCTGAAGTTATCTCTTGACTCTATGTGTATGATTGATATCGTTGTCTTGACACCAATATGTGAACTTGGCACTCTCGGCATCAAGGATTCTGAATGCTGGACAATTGCTCCCCCTCAAATGTTGACCCGTGTTCTATTGAAAGAGTTGTAGTCGCCGTTTGAGTAGTCGCATCGTCGAGTATGTAGATATCAATTGTAAATTTCTACGGTTGGTGGATATGATAACTTCATAAAAAACAAGATTTCTCTTGTTTTAACAAATAAATGCACTGACACGTACATATATTCGGGTTAGATTGTGTTATTACATAAACACAATCCCTTACATGGTTATAAAGTAAACCATGCCCGAGAAAATTAATTCCCGTTGTTGAGTCAAAGCTTTCCGGTGAAATGCTTGACTTGAGTATGAAAATCGGGTTACTATCTGAAATAATAGCAAGCCATTTTGAGCATGTTTTAAAAGGTTTGAACTTCTGCTCGAACTTTATTTACAACCCCGTGTCATTATTGAATGACATTTCTAGTATCGTAAATATTATCGATTCCAGAAGACATGCTCTTTTTATCAAATCATTTTTTGAACACACAATTTTTAAAGATTTAGAAAACCTTTTTGAGAAATTCTCGAAAAATTGTGTTCAACGTTTTGAAAACCAATTACTTGAGCTTAAGATGTTGAATATCTTGCAAAACGAGCTCAAGTCCGAGAAGTTGTAAACTTCCCGTTGTTAAGGATAAGTTTATCATCGGCGATAAACTTTCCTTTTAACTGAAGAACGAGTCCTAAGTTGACATTTACTTAGAAGTCGTTTTCTTGAGCTTGAAAAACTTTGAATGTTTTGACGTAAAGCTCATGACCGAGAAAGGTGAATTTCTCGTTATGAGGAAAAGTTCTCTTATTTAAAAGATTCACTTTCCTTTCTGAGCTTAAAACTTGGAATGTTTTAATACAAGCTCATGACCGAGAAAATTTAATTTCCCGTTACGAGGATAATCTATCTTTAAAGATAAGCTTTCCTAAAATTACGGTCCGAGTTACAGTTTGATATTTAATTATAAGTAATTGTGCATGAGCTTAAAAACTTCGAATGTTTTTATTATTAGCTCATGCCCGAGAAAAATTAATTTCTCGTTTTTGAGGATAAGTTTATCATCGGCGATAAACTTTTCTTTCCTTGAAGTCCGGGGCATAATCTGAAATATAATTATACGCCATTGTGCATGAGCTTAAAAACATGGAATGTTTTTAATATAAGCTCATGCCCGAGAAAAATTAATTTCTCGTTGTGAGGATAAGTTTATCATCGGCAATAAACTTTCCTTTATTTGAAGAACGAGTTATAGTCTGTGATGTGACTATAAGTCCTTGACACACTGCAAGCTTAACTGCAAATCCCCTGAGACACTTGTTTCTTAGATATCAGCTTCTTCAGCAACCAAACTCTGAGAGTGTCCTTAATTGAATGGTATACAATGATTGGACCGCTTCGTTCTTTTGGAACATCCTCTTTGGTACCTGCATTCTCATTAGGAATTTGCATGCTTTGATATGGGTTAGCGATATCTATCTTAGAAGCAAGTGGGGGTTCGCAGTTTTCTTTTCTTGTGCTAGAGGTGTTTTGAGAAGATGATTCACTTGTCTTAGCTGGTAAACGTTTCCTTTTATAGAAAACCTTAAGTTCAGGCTTAGGTGATGCATCCTCCTTTTCAGTTTCCTCCCTAGTAGTCTTAAAAGAATCAGACACTATCCTAGTTAAAGGGCACTCGTTTCCTACAAGAGTGAAAGTTCTACCAGTGGGGCGCCACATTTTACCAATGGTTTGATTTTAGCTACCCACTGGGATTTAATTCTAGCGCGGGAGTTCACCTCATTAAGTAATTTTTTGATACAGGAATCATGATTGGCTTTAAAGACACATTTCCTACATGTTTTACAGGTAGCATATTTAATGTCCGAGTAAGATCTAGAATTCCTAGATGATTGATTGATGCTCCTAGGATGTGACATGCTACGGTTAGCAGTGTTGGGTAAACTAGAAGGCATCTGACTAGGTTTGAAATTCCTATCTCTTACGTGTGTCTTTTGCATAGTTTCCCTTAGACCAAATGTATGGCGAGCGTCATTTGAACTAGTTCGAGACGTGTACTTTGGACTATGTCTAGGGAGACTAGAGGCAATCATGTGATTAGGTCTTGCAAAAGCTGTTTTAGTCACATTAGACCTAGATGGTGGAGTGACTGTTCTAGAAGTATGAGCCATATCAACTTGGGAGGCAAACCACGGTCTCGAGGATTGTGAGCGCTCGGATCTAAATGCAGTTGGTTGTCGAATGAACTGATTTGTAGGCGGTTTCCCCAAGATTGATGGTTTTTCAAGCTTAGTGTCCACACTAGTTCCTTTAGTTTTCCTCAAATCGTTTTTCAACGCAGCTATAGCAAAGACCTTTTCCTGAACTTGAGCCTTTAAGGTCTCATTTTCTTTGAACAATTCATCTTGGGATGCCAACTTAGATTCAAGCAACTTAATTTTTTTCAAAAGATTATCCTTTTCAGCTTTAGAATCTAGAACAGTTTGATCCAATTTTCGTTCAAGAACAACGTTTGACTTTTCAAGTTTTTCAAAATATGTTTCAAATTTCTCCGTTTTCTTCGAAAATTCAATTTTGGCATCCTCAAGATCTTTTAATTGTTGAGCTACAATCGTTTCGAGCTCTCTAATCATGGAATCAAAGCAGTTAATGAAGCAGTTATAAGACAATTATCATGATGTTTAGCATTTTGAACACTTTCTCCCCCATTATGACTCACATCAGATGAATCAGAAGTGGTATTTCTATCACTCTTTTCCATCCCATGTTTGTCATAGTTAGGTTCAGAATGCTCAATATGTGGTATTTCATCTACACATCATCAACATTACATTGTACCATGTCCGCAGGCTCTTCGTCATTAACGGGTAAGGTGTCATCAAAAGAGATCTCGTGAACATTGCCTGACGTGCCACTGGTGTCATGTTGTTCTCCTGATTCGTGCTCTTGCCATCGTTAGGCTCCAAGTTGTCAACCGTATGACCATTCTCCTTTTGCATCTGCATCATAGATTCTTGCACTCCATTATCATACACTTGCTGAAGTCTGGATCTTTCATAAATCGAAGACGAAACCGATGTCATAAATTTCAACAGTTTATCACGTAAATCTTTAACATCGTTCTGTGTATATTGAAAAAATGACCGGCATATCCCTGAATTGTCAGACTTGAAGATATTGAATTGGAGGAAAGGCGTGAGTTGTGTCACAAGAGCCTGATATGCAGTTTCTGATGCAGAGTGATTAAAGTCTTCTTTGTGAATTTGCTCAGCTAGGTGGTTCAAGTTGAGAAATAGTGAATCGATGAATGTATAATGATGTTGACCAAAGAGTGTCACAAATTCGCTTCCTCCTTAAACCCATGCAATAGTCCTAAGATGTGACTGAAGTAGTCGACATGAAATTATACCACTTTTTCTAGCTGTGTCTTGCATGTGATACAAGTCTCCCTCTTGAAATTTCGAATTCAAAGACTCCATTGAATTATGATGAAAAATGATCGTGATTGTAGTTGTATTCGGAATCTTACTATTCGTGACGACACTTAGAAATAGAAATTCTCGGGATATGACAACACCAACAAAAGATCCGTTAAAAACCTCTTAAAAATCCTCAATTGATGATATAACTCTCTTCTCGGTTCAAATATTGTTGACGGTTCAAACGATGATAAATTAAACGGAGTCCAATTCAACCGCGGCCCACTCCAAAAAGAAAGTCCGTAAACTAATAAAACCAACCTTCGGTTAAATTGGTAAACGGCCCTACAATTAATTTAATATCACAAAATTTTCCAAAATAAAATTTGAATAAAAATAAAAATATCAATTGTTTATCAAAATAAAAATGAATAACGAAAAAGAAAATTTTCCAAAATAAAAGATAACAAACTTAACGTAACGTAAAAGACTTAACTAAAAATAAAAAGTAAAAAGATTTGATTTGTCAAATAAAAAGTTGATATGTCAAACTGACACTACACGTGGCCAGTCACCAAACCCTAACAAAAACGTGGCAGACAATGTGACCACTTCTTGTAAACTCCGCCTGACAAACCAATATATTTAACCACTTGGTTTGTAAACTCCGTCCCTAGACAAACCCTTCCCCCAAAACTGTATCTCTCTCTCCTCAAATCCTCAACTGAAAAACTAATAAACTCAAATCTCCTCAATTCATTCTGCTCTCAAATCTAATCATCAATATTGGACCGCCTATTCTCCTAATCCTACCGTCTGGAAAACAATTCAATCTTACTCCAAATGACAGAACATAAACAACAGGATCAAAATCACAGCCACCAAAAACTTGCTCTCTCTCTATTCAAATCGGCTTCAAGATCTTAAAAATGGTCTCGGGTAGGTACTTTAACTTTGTTGCATGCGAGGGTTGACCGTTTTAAAACTATAATCGAAACATATAATAGATTTTAACACGTTTTGAATCTTTATTTTATTTCGAATATATATAAAAAACTGGTTTTAAAAACAAGTCAACACAGATCTGTGATGATGAGAAAATTCGTGTGTTTCGATATGTATGCACGAAGAAAATCTGAGATCGTGATAGTGTTGATTCGTGTGTGGTTGAGTCTAGTTTGATGGGTTTAGGTAGATGATTGGTGTTGGAAAATGAGTCGAGGGTGAGTGGATGTGGCAGTTAAGGGTCTTTTTGAGAGTCAAAATTTGTGTGAGTCTCGGTTTGGGTCTAAAAAGAAAGTTGTGGGAGTCGAGGGTCTTGGTGAAGTTAAATGTCGAAATCTTATGTTTTGGTCAGTCTGATGGAGTAGTGATTTGAGAGTCACGTCAAAGACAATTGGTCTAGTTTGTTGAAAGTCGTTTGGGTGAGTGAAGTCAGATCGAGTCCTATTGTTGTCAAGTCTTTGAGTCAAAACTAGGACAATCGCAGTCTAAAAGTTTCTATCGCAATATCTTAAAAGAAGTTCCATCGGAATATAGTCCAACCCATTGCAATATTCTCAAACTTTCATCGCAATAATAAAAAATTTCATCGCAATATTTGAAAAACTCACCATCGCAATGTGAAATTTTCTATCGCAATGTTTTCATTCCATCGCAATATTTATCAATCCATCGCAATATAGCGCATAAAAATTTGGCTGAGTTTCGTCTCAATGGTCCTTAACCCCGTCGCAATCACGATCGCAAAGTGCTATCGCAATCACGTCGGAATAAGGGTGTCGGAAAAATTTGATCGCAAAGTAGAACCACTTGGTTATTGCGATCGATGTACAAACCTGGTGACCTTATGATCGGAATACTGATCAGAATCCCAAACCCTTATGGTATTGTGATGAGATGACAAACCTGGTGACCTTACCGTATGGAGTATAGATCATAATAATACAAGACTGGATTCTTGACGAACACCGAGAAAACTGATGATACAGTTGATATGCCAATTTGCCCTTTAAAAAGACTCAAAAGATGACTCAAAAGATGACTTTATGATTTTATCTAGATATGACGTTATGTAAAAATGATATGACTAAAAAACAAATAATAAAATAAAACCAATTTATTCTTAAAAACTTAAACTTAAAGAAAGAAATATACGAAAGAAGAAAAAAAAGTGTAAAAGAAAGAAAATTTTATCACCAAATCAATAAATAAAAAACGTGATAATCCAAAGAATCAACCAAGCTCTTGATACCAATTGTAGGATCGTGTTTTTCTAAGGATTAGGCATTGTTTGATTTACCTATTGAGATGGAAGGGAAATGGAGGAACCTAGAGAGAGAAAGGTAGAGAGAGAAAGGAGAGAGATGAAAGGAAGATGGAATTATGATGAATGAAAGTGTTCGACCCCTCCTAACATGCTAGGAGGGGGGTTTATATAGCCCACCCTACATGTGGGCTATATGGGCTATATTGGATCACGAGCTCAATATCATTGGAGTGACCGATCCTTTCTAAATACGTAAAAACGTATTTCCAACAGTAATCCCAACGATACCAGCACACAATGCCGCATGATCCCCAAATATATCCCCATCAAATACTCTCGAACAAGCTGAACAGGGCTTCGAAACAGAGAACAAGGGAATACCTAAGCGATAACACAAAACACATCGATAAGTCCTCCCGTTCATAGTCTGACCCAACCCCGAGATAGGAACCGTCCAAAGCCAATCAGAAGTATGATCCTCCCTCTGAGATGCCCATAAAGCCATCTGTCGAACAGATAAAGCGAAAGTGGATTCTGCATTCTTAATAACCCGAGCAAAATATATATCTGCCATTTTCTTCATGAGTTTGGGGGCAGCGACTTCACTCGGATTACTTAGAAAATCGATCTCCATAACTGAGTTAAACACATGTAAGGCATCATCAAACTGCAAATAGTTATTATTATTATTATTATTATTATTATTATTATTATTATTATAATAAAATAACAGGAATTTATAATAAATTAGTGGGAAGCCGAGATACTATCTGGGCCCCCACTCCTTTAGCTATAGCAAAACCAATCTTGTTAAAGATATGAATAGTAGCACGAGCCCCTATATCTTGAGTCATGGAGAACTTCCGGATCCGCTTGAGCAATGTAGTCGCATCTTCCTCTAATTCTCCCAAAGAAGAGAATGAAAAAGGAAGAAAACCATACCCAATAGCTGCACACTTGGTCCCGTACTTTACACGTTTACGTTGTGCCGCATCAACCACCCGACGACCAGGCATAAAATCCGCCATCCCGGTTTGTGTCAAAGGTGAAGACCCGGTCAGATCCACACACACATCAAGTCCTCTATCCCATGAATAAAGCAACATATCCGCTGGACGTAATGGTTTCTCACGCCCCCCATCCAACCCAATATCAACCTCATTACCAGCTGAAATGCCTGATCGATAACATATGTCAACAAGGGTGTCACGAACAAGTTTTGGCGATGCTTGATACCAATAATACCAGCACATGATACATCATGATCTCCATAAATATCTCCATTAAACACCCTGGAACAAGTTGAACAAGGCTTCGAAACTAAAAATAAAAGGACACCTAAACGATAACATAACACACAACGGTAAGTCTTACCGTTCATAGTCTGTCCCAAACCAGAAATCGGAACTGCCTTAAGCCAGTCAGAAGTGTGGTCCTTCATTTGAGATTTCTATAGTGCCACCTGTCAAGGGGATAAAGAAATGTGGATTCTGCAGTATTAGTAACCCGTGTGAAATATATATCTACCAGTTTCTTCATAAGTTTGGAGGCAGCGATCTCACTTGGATTACTCAAAAGGTCAGTCTCCATAGACGTGTTAAACACACACAAGGCATCATCAAAATTCGGTCCATAATCTATAATACCAGGATGCTGAAGAAGCTTAGTCTACAGGCTAGCAGACTGCAATCGTGATGCTAGAAAGGCATATTTCAAAACATCACCTGCACAATACACACCAAGCCCCCCAAATGCAAAGGGTAAGGTGGCAAGCCTCCACTGCCAATCGCCAAACCCTGGACCAGAAGCAGTGACAATAAGCTCCAAAGCTGAACGAAGAGCCACGTCAAAAGAACGTTGAGCAGACTCAAAGAAACGGGGAGGGCATGTGCGAATAGCAAAGTAAAGTTTATAAATACCCATGCATGCACGAAGAAGCAACAACTCACACTAAGGATCATTAATCTTGGTAACCGCATCCATAAGCCCAATGGTTTGTGACACTCTATTCTTCACGAGATCACAACCAAAATCGAAATCCACAGTAGCAGGTCCACCTAATAATTCAACACCATGCTTGGGTCGTGAAATATTTGGCGGAAAAATATTATTATTATTATTATTATTATTATTATTATTATTACTATTATTATTATTTTATTTATTTTTTCTTTTTTTTTATCGAAATTCCAATTTTATTAATCACACAAAATTGGAAGGGAGCCGCGAAACAAGCTGCGCGCCCACCCCTTTTTGAATACAAAAACTAAGTCTAGACATCAAAAAACCACCACTCCTCGCGTCATTAGAATGACAACCAGCTAACCGCTTAAGACGCGAGAGAGTACCCATCGCCTCCTCCTCAAACTCCCCAAAAGTCGAGAAGGCGAATGGAATAAACGAGTAACCATGCTCAACACAAATAGAAGAATACTTCCTCTTCTTCTTCTGAACAGCCGACTGCAAAGCACTCCCAGGAACCCACGAATCCAACCCCGCCCCTTCAAACGGAGAAACCCCTGTAACATCTAAACACGCATCTTTGCCCTGGGACCAATTGTGTAACAATAAATCTGCTTGCCGAAGATCACGCCCACCATGAGAAACAAATCCCATATCAGCTTCTTTCCTCACCGACACACCAACCTTAGAACAAATATCAAACAACACATCACGAACAAGATTGTGCCGAAACTTAACCCCCAAATCACTAGCGCAATGAACAGCATGATCACCCCACAGATCCATCTGATGTACATGGCAACCAGAGCACAAAGAACCATCAGGAAATAAAGGAATCGACAAACGATAACACAATACCGCACGAAACTGTCTCGGGTTCATCCGCTGTCCCAGCCCATCAATCGGAATAGTGAAGAGGTAATCTTGCGCATGAGGAGCACGCACACAGCTGAGAAGTGCCTCCTGACGACGACTCAACCCGAAACGTGACGTCAAACAACCATCAATGAAACCAAAGTAACACTTTGCCAAAGACTTCATAAACTGGGGGACAGGAGAGCTAGTGGTGACAGAGAGAGGATCGACACCACAACAGGTCGAGAAAGCATCAAGAGCAGACTGAAAAATAGGGCCCGGCGAAACAATCCCAGACCTCGCCAAAATCCGATCCTGCAAATCACCAGACTGTAAACGAGAAGCAATAAAGGCAAAGCACCTGACATCCTCAGCACATAAGAACCCTAGGCCACCAAGACTGATAGGAAGAGTAGCAAGACGCTACTGCAAATCACCAAACCCAGGCCCTGAACCCGTAACAATCAACTCCAAAGACGCGCGTAACGCCGGATCAAACTATGACAAAACACCCTCAAGAAACCCAGGAGGGCAAGTCCTCAAAGCATACACCAACTTAGAAACACCAGCACAATAACGAAGGAGAAGAAGTTCACATTGCGGGTCATCAAGCCCCCTAATAGCCTCTATCAAAGAAATAGCCTTAGAAACCCGACGCGCAACAAAATTACCAGCAAAACCTAAATCACGACTTATAGAGCCACCAAGAAGCTTGACACCAGACCTCGGACGAGAAATAGAAGCAGGGAAGAGGCCATCTACCAACCCCCAAGGATCCTCCATCGGCCAGAAAAGCTCAGACTTATCAACGTTAAGATGTAGCCCACGAGCCGGTCCCTCCACACTAATAATATCCAAAGCCTTAGCAACCATAAGAGTATCACCAATAATAGTGCCGTCATCAAGGTACCATGCATGAAGGGAGAGCTCACACGCCTGATGAATAGCATGAACAAGTGGATGCAGAGCAAGAGAGAATAATAAGGGACCCAATGGATCACCCTGCTGAACCCCCTGAGAAGACCAAAGAATAGAATCCCCATAATAAAGCCGAGCTGGCCGAGAATAGCAAAACTCCACCCAAGGCGAGATAGCCGGACACCTCAGCCGAACTTCATGAATAATGGTGCTCCTATCAACAAGATTAAAGGCATTCTGAAAATCCACCAAAAGCATAGAAAGTCCGGCCTCATCCCCCCCTCTCCTCCACAAACCGGCTGACAGAATGAAGAACCGCCTCACACCCACCTGGCACCCCCACACCAAACTGAAAATCATGCAGATAAGAGGTCATCGATTCCCCAACAGAAGAAGATGCAACCTTAGAGACAAGCCTCCTCCACACAGTACCAATAGCAATAGGCCGAATGCCCCCTCCAGGCTTAACAAGCGGAGTCAAAGGGGCACTGGCAATAAACTCACCAAGCAGACTAGGACACTTACCAGAAAGAAACAGATTAACCACACCAGTGATAGAAACCAAAAGACCATCAGCCACAGCAGAAGCTGTTCCTCCCAAAACATCTAAAAAATGTTGAGCTCTAAGCCCATCTCGACCACAAGAAGTACCTTTGGGAAAACTTCGAATCCGATTCAATACAAGATCCTTGCGAACAAAAAGCATGTCCACCCCACAGGGAGAAGAGGGCACAACAGGAGGAGAAGCAAAGGGATGCTTAGCCTCCAAATCCCCCAGGGTGTCAGGAGAATCAGGGGCAACACCCGAAGAAGTGAGGACCTTAATAGCCGCCGAAAAGTGGCCATCACTCAACTTACGCTTGCACTGAGAAATATTAGCCGCCATAGCATCTTTCGACCTCAAGTACCTACGCGAAGAAAAGGAAAGACCACCTAAACGATCTCTAATCAAACCAATCCTCTCCCCAGGATCCCTTCACCGAGCAATGGCACTAGAAATACTAACAAACTGACCACACTCCCTCTCACCAGATCGACGCTGAGCCCTGCAAGACGGTACGAACACCGCCAAAATACAACCCGGTAAGATGAGAAGTTCCACCCACGCTGCAATATCACTTGGGCTAGATAAAACTTTGTCAAGAGCACTAAGAAAAATCCTAGCAAAACCAAGTCTCAACTTAGGCGGGATGCACTTGACCGTGAACCCACCCCTAAGCCAGTTCTAACAGAATCCTCATCACAATCTGTGGGAGGCCCAGAACCTGACAACGAAACCTGACCTCGATCAACATCAACATCCGCACTAGACGAACAAACCGGCAAACCAATCCCCCAAATCGCACAATCCTCAAAATCTGGAGAAAATTATTATTATTATTATTATTATTATTATTATTATTATTATTATTATTATTTATTATAATAAGTATTTGCATTAACATAAACAGTTTATATGAAGTTTAATGGGAGTCTAGACACAAGTTGTGCTCCCACTCCTTTCCGAAAACAAAAGCTTACTCTGTGAAAGATAAATGCACCATTCCTAACATTATTATTATTATTATTTTTATTTTTTTTTATTATTATATTATTCTTATTATTATTATTATTATTATTATTATTTTTAAACCACATCACTTTATTAGAAACAAAAAGGGATTTACAACTAATTGGATGGGAGTCGAGATACTATCTGCGCTCCCACCCCTTTAGCAATAGCAAAACCTATTATATGAAATATATGTACAGCAGTGCGTGCTCCAATGTCTTGAGCTTTAGAAAATCTCTGAATCCGCTTCAGTAGCGCAACTGCATCATCCTGTAACTCACCTAGAGAAGAGAAAGAAAAAGGAAGAAACCCATATCCGAGAGCTGCACACTTAGCCATATAAATAGTACGATATTATTATTATTATTATTATTTAACTGAAAGATAAATAGTACGATATTATTATTATTATTATTATTTTATCTTTTTATTTAATAATAATCTTACTAGAATGATAGGATTTAAAAAAAGTTATTATTATTATTATCACTTTATTAGAAACTTAAGAGATTTACAAAAGCTTAGTGGAAATCTGAGATACTATTATTATTATTTAATTAAAATAATAAGATTTACAAAAAGTTAATAGAAAGCCGAGATTCTAACTTTAGTTATAGCAAACTCAATTCTATTTAAGATTTGTACAACTGCACACGCCCCACCATTTTGACTTATAGAGAATTTTTGGATTCGCTTAAGCAAAACAACTACATCCTCCACTAATTTTCGGATTCACGTAAGACAATCCTGATAAAGATATTGTAAGTGTTTTTATTATTATTGTAATGTTTCTTTTTATCATTAATAAAATTTTAGTCAAGAAAATGTTCGAAAGTCTGTAGGGTCATTATACGGACGCTTGATATCTTTGTAGTCTTGGAGAAAAAAAAGATGACCTACCGCTGATGTATGGAACTTGAGCTTCTAGTATCTTTACTACTTATAAAGTAAATACCCCAAAACCTTGAATGTTGAAAAACCCATTATATAAGGAAATATTGAAAATAAGACTATCTTAGGAATGATTGAAAAATGTAATAAAGTGATGGTTAAAAAATTCAACAAAACTTCTCAAGTAAGGAACTCTAAAAACAGGAATGTATTGTATAGAAACTTTTAAATGGTGGTTATTGGTTGTACACGTGTTTTAATTCGGTGTTGAATTAAGAGATAAATAATTTTTTTTAAATAGAAAATGATATGAGATGAAGTTGAAACTGCCATGCCTTACATATATATAAGCAGACACCCGAATGGCAGAAACACACATAAACTCTCATTCTCTTCTTTTCTCTGTTTCTAGCACATACAAACCCCTAAATGCAGTCTTCATAACTACCGCCACCATACCATGCCTATACTACTAGATCTTGCTTATTTCGGTGATCTTTGAGTCTATGTAGTTTCGTTGGTGTCCTGGTGGTTTTGGTGGTGTTTCAAGTCTATTATTTTGTTGCATGTGTTTTGACCCGATCTACAGGTATTTTCTCTTTGGATGCATTTATGTGACTCTACATTTATGGTGACCTTGTACTTCTGGAAATTACTTCAAATAACTGCGTCTTTATATTGAGTTGAAAGATTATGGTTATTGACTGGTTTACATATATTTCCATGCAGATTCAGGAGTTATTTATGAAACTTGCTTTCGATATGATAATCCAGAGGTCAAAACTCATGTTGAAGGCAAGAAAAGTTATATGTTCAACTCATTCTTGCTATGTATTTGACTTAGGTTTTGGTGCTCTTATGTCAGCCGATATTCATGACTCACTTTTTTATTATCATATCTAATGATATAGAGAAGTTAGATGACGTGTTATTCATGTTATCGATCTTAAACGAAAGAACACGACTTAATTAACCATAATTGGTTGCTTTACATATTTTCGCCTTGTTTCAACTATTAATTAGACTAAAGCAAGAACTACAATAAAAGGATGGCATGGTAGATGATAGTAATGATACGATAAAGAAGATCTAAAGGAGGATGTTATAAGACGGATATCCATAATGAAAAATTATACTAATAATCTAATTCAATTGCCTTTGCATGTTTCTTTCTTATTGTCATAGTCGCAAGAGAAACACTCTCTGCTTAGAGATGTCTAATTCTTTACAATACGTACATTTACATTATGTCTTAATGTACTTTATTCTTCTCTTAAACATATCAGCTGTTATTGGTCATCAAATGGAAATAACAACACATCATTTTATG
The DNA here is from genome assembly GCA_025667525.1 of Glebionis coronaria. Lineage (NCBI taxonomy): Eukaryota > Viridiplantae > Streptophyta > Magnoliopsida > Asterales > Asteraceae > Glebionis > Glebionis coronaria. The sequence goes on along the minus strand of JANFOE010001481.1, from coordinate 141,407 downwards.
TCATGCTTTGAATGGGACCGATAACATAAGCCTGGCGATCTTTGAAAATGATTATTACCTACTACATATGCATATGTAACTGTGTGAATGAAGAGATATATATTCCAATTACTATGATTTAACCATTAGAGCAACTCGCTTAGCTTAGATGAGTACTTAAGTTATGTGATTTAGTTCTTTGTTAATTTATTATGGAATAGAGCTTGAGTGAATAAAGAAAGTTTTGCATTTTATTGTTGATTCATTTTTTGTTGGAAAATGTTTTGCAAAATATGGTTTTTGTAATACTTTGGACATAATTTTATATATGTATATGTTATATATATTCGTAGTACTTATTAGCTTTGCGTTCTCCTCGAAGAGAGCTTCGCAACAAGCTAAAGTATGTCCAATATGGAGTTAATATGAATGAGATATCGTGTCTCAAAGTGACTCACGTGAAATACAATATTTGGAAAAATATTTGTCCCACATCGCTTGAAACATGAAGTGAAAACATGTTTATAAGGAAATCCTAGTTTCTACCCTACAATATTCATTTGTGGGTTTTTACTCCCACGCCTACGCGCGCGCGGGGGGGTGCAGAAAGTGTGATTTCTAAACCAAAAACGGGTTCGAAGCTATTGAACTTGTGCACGAGCGCGCGACCTGCGGACACGAATGCAGCTCCGAAAACTGGCTTGGGTGCGGGCAGATTTCGGTTTCTTTTTTGCTGCGAATTCGATTTGTTTTTCAAGGAAATTCTGTACATCTATTTTAGGAATAGATACAGAAACAGAATATTTTTTGTTAAAAAGACAGACAGGAAATATGTTTTAGTTATAACAGATTTTCCTGACTGTGGTTTATATTTTCTTTGAGAACAAGTAAAGTTTTCAGTATAAATATAACCCATTCTCATTGAGTTTTTATCATCAGAAAAACACAGCTTTTTCCTTACTCCATTATCAGACAGTTTTCCAGCAGCTCGTCGATCAGAAACACGCAAGGCTTCCGTGATCTTTCAGGCAAGTTTATTAAGTCCGGCTGTACAACAGCTTTAGACGTTGTACCCTGGGAAACAGACGGCGAATCTGTTTTAAGGGAAGCGTGTTAAACACGTGCCTCGTCTTTGTTTTACTGCTTTCTTCATTATTGTTAATTACTTTCTGTCATTTAAATTCTGTCAATTTAATTTCTGTTATTTTATTGTAAATTCGATTTTATAATAAAAGTGTACACCGTTTTCTACAATCTTAAAACGGATTCTGTTTAACAGAATTAAAACTTTTATTAAAATCGGATTAATAATTTTATCAGATTTATTTATAAACTGTTTCTGCCGAAACCAAGATTGAGTTTCACTAGAAATCAGTTTTAGTTACATATTTTTATTAACAGTTAACGTTTTTTTAGCAGTTGTTCTAATCAGTTTATTGAGACCAAGATTGTGTTTCTGTTAAACTGATATTTTTAATAATTGCATCTGATTCATTGAAACCAAGATTGAGTTTCTTTGAAGCAGATCTACTATAAGTATATAGAGATCACGACTGAATTTCTTATATAAAGATTTATAAAAATTGTCTAACTGTTTGTGTTTTGATCTTGTTTGATCTTTCAGAATGTCTATTAGCACTCCTGAAATTCCTGCAACTACTACTGTGAAAGTAACTGCTGCGCCAGTTACCCACACAGTTGCTAATCATGTTGAAAGACCAGAAAAATTCAATGGACAGAATTTTAAGAGGTGGCAGCAGAAGATGTTCTTCTATCTCACTACTTTGAACCTTGTGAAGTTCTTAAAGGAGACTGTACCTCAGGTGGAACCTCCTAAAGAAGGTGTACCCGAAAATCAACAAGCCGTGCAAGCTGTTGAAGCATGGAAACATTCAGACTTCTTGTGTCACAACTATATTCTGAATGGTTTGGTGGACTCTTTGTACAATGTGTACTGCAAGACTAAGACTGCCAAAGAATTATGGGAGTCGTTGGAACGCAAGTACAAAACTGAGGATGCTGGTACAAAGAAGTTCGTGGTAGCTCGGTTTTTGGATTACAAGATGGTTGATTCAAAGAGTGTGATAACTCAGGTTCAAGATCTGCAGGTTTTGCTACATGACATTCATGCTGAGGGTATGACTTTGAGTGAAACTTTTCAAGTTGCTGCTATCATTGAAAAGTTACCTCCAAGCTGGGTAGAATTTATAAACTACTTGAAGCATAAGCGAAAGGAGATGACTGTTGAAGACTTGGTTGTTCGTCTTCGTATTGAAGAGGACAACAAGCTGGATCAGAAAAATACTTATACACCTGATTCTGCCAAGGCAAATATGGTTGAGCATGGTTCGTCTTCTTCAAAGTCTAAAGGCAAGAGCTTTGGAAAAGGGAAGAATGACAAGAAGAGCAAAGGGAAGTCTGAGTACCTTGCTCCTAAGGCTGGAATTGCGAAGCAGAAGTTCCAAGGAAATTGCTTCAACTGTGACAAGCCAGGTCATCGTGCTGCTAATTGCAAAGCGCCAAAGCGGGTGACTCCACGTGAGGCTAATATGGTGAATGATAATGTGGACATGATTGCTATGGTGTCTGATGTCGTTACCATGATCTCTGAAGTTAACCTGGTAGGTTCTAATAATAATGATTGGTGGGTTGATACTGGGGCAACCCGTCATGTGTGTGCTGACAAGAGTATGTTTCACTCTTTCAGAGCGGTTGACAATGGAGAGAAGTTGTACATGGGCAACTCTGCAACTGCTGATATCAAGGGCGAAGGAGATGTTTTTTTGAAGATGACATCCGAGAAAGAGCTCAAGTTGACTAAAGTCTTGTATGTTCCGGAGATTCGCAAGAATCTTGTGTCCGGATGGCTTTTGAATAAGTTTGGTTTTTGTCTTGTTTTTTAGTCTGATAAAGTTGTACTTTCTAAGAATCAAATGTATGTTGGTAAGGGGTATGCCCTGAATGGTATGTTTAAGCTCAATGTAATAGTTGTTAAGAATGATATCAATAAAATGAATTCTTCTGCTTACTTGATTGAGTCTTCTAATGTGTGGCATGGCCGTCTTGGACATGTTAATTTTAATTCAATGCATCGTTTGATTAAATTTAATGGCATACCAAATTTTCATATTGATTCAAATTATAAGTGTGAAACTTGTGTCGAAGCCAAACTTACAAGATCATCTTTCAAATCGGTTGAACAAAAAACCGAACCACTTGATATGATACACACAGACATATGTGATTTGAAATCACTACCCACAAAAGGTGGCAATAAGTACTTCATCACGTTTATTGATGATTGCACAAAGTACTGCTACGTTTACTTGTTGAAAAGTAAAGATGAAGCTATAGACAAGTTTGTTCTATACAAAACCGAAGTTGAGAATCAACTTGGTAGTAAAATCAAGGTTGTACGAAGTGATAGAGGATGTGAATATGTGTCTCCTTTTGTTGATCTATGTGCGAAACATGGAATTAGACATGAGTTTACTGCTCCTTATTCACCTCAGCAAAACGGTATTGCCGAAAGGAAGAACCGTACCTTGAAAGAGATGGTTAATGCCATGTTGTTAAGTTCTGGTTTGAGCCGGGACATGTGGCGGGAAGCCATTCTAACGCGTACTTATCTTTTAAACAAGATACCTCGTAAGGATAAAGAGGAAACCCCATATGAACTGTGGATGGGAAGAAAACCATCATACCAGTACTTACGAGTGTGGGGGTGTCTAGCCAAGGTAGCTGTGCCGACACCTAAGACCTAAACGGTTGGACCTAAATCTGTGGATTGTATATTTATTGGATATGCTAAGAATAGTAGTGCGTATCGTTTCATTGTTCATGATTCGAAAAATCTAGATATACACAAGAACACAGTTATGGAATCAAGGAATGCGTCCTTCTTTGAAAACATATTTCCTTGTTTAAAGAAGGAAAATGGAAGCACATCTAGAATAGATGATGCAGTTGTCCAAGATAAGAGACAAAGCGATGATAATTATCTCCAAGATGAGAGACAAGATCAACCCGAGGAAGAAGAGGTTGAACCTAGAAGAAGAAAACGGGCGAGAACCGAGAAATCATTTGGACCCGATTTTGTCTCTTTTATGGTAGAAAATGAACCCAATTCTTATCAAGAAGCTGTAAATTCCTCGGAAGGGCCTCGATGGAAAGAAGCGATTAATAGTGAAATAGAGTCTATTTTACAAAATCATACTTGGGAGCTCGTGGATTTACCTCCTGGTTGTAAACCACTAGCCTATAAATGGATCTTCAAGAAGAAGATGAAAGCTGATGGCACCATTGATAAGTACAAAGCAAGATTGGTGATCAAAGGTCTTAGACAACGCGAAGGTCTAGATTACTTTGATACTTATTCGCCTGTTACGCGAATAACTTCTATTAGGATGATTCTTGCTATTGCCGCATTAAGAAATTTAGAAGTTCACCAAATGGATGTGAAAATGGCTTTTCTAAATGGAGATTTAGAAGAAGAAATATACATGAACCAACCCGAGGGTTTCATGGCTCTTGGACAAGAGAGCAAAGTTTGTAGGCTTGTAATAAGTGTGAAAACACTTATCCTTTTACCACTTATTTCCAATAAAAACAAGACCAAAACGTGTATTTTAGGTCGTAAAAGTCGGAATTATGCGTGGTTTGTGTTTTTATTGTGTTTTAGGACCAAAATATGAAAAAGGAAGAAAACACGGGCTTTCACGGGCTTTTATCGAAGAAAAGGGGAAAAGACGAAGTTAAAAGAACAGAAGTCCAAGACCTATTCTGAGGATTTATCGAAGAAAAAGTCTAAAGACGGAAGTTTAATGAAGTCGAAGAACTTAAGTCTAATAGAAGAAGAAAATTAAAAGACAAGTTCAAATCCCGAGACTACATCGAGAAAAGACAAAGAATTAAAGTCGAGTCGAGAAGACGTGAAGAAAGAAAGAAAGAAGATGCAACACATGCACTCCTCCCACCTTCCCTATAAATACCCTCCTAATACACATTAGGAGGGAGTTAGTCTTTAATTTTTAGTTTTTCATTTTTGCATTTTTTTTCTTTCTAGTTTTAGAGAGAGAAAGTTCTAAACTTTCTCTCACTAAGTTTCATCTTTTCTTTTAATCTTTCAAGATTAAACATTTGTGTATTGCTTTTTCATTAATCAAGTTATGTTTAAGCTTTTAACCCTTCATCTCCTTCTACCTTTCTTTGATATTTAGATTGATTTTGGTGCGAATTTCATATGATCCGTGTTGTTCTTAATTATTTCGTGCTTAAAAAGTTAATCTATTTATCATTCCATAAGCTTTCATTTGATTAAGCTTTAAGATTCTTATGCTTATTGGCTTATTTACATGATTAGCTTATTTACTTTATAAAAAGTTTTCTTTAAAAGTTCATATTTTTATGGTTTGATTTAAAAAGTTTGTTTATTTTAAGGTGGGATAAGTTGTTAGTAGTGCTTATTTGATCCGTTCAGTTTTGGTTCGTTCTATTTTTGGGAATAAGCTCATCATAATAGCTTATTTCTTGGCTTTTTACCGAATCCCACATATTTCGGAAAGGGTTTAAACCCCTTTCCGAGCAGTACATTCCGACCAACGCACCGTTATCCCTTATTCCGATCGAGTGATCGGATTAGGGTTTATGCATTCCGATTAGTGATAATCCCTGTATTCCGATTGGCATCATTTCTGAGTTATTCCGATTTGGCCCTTGTTCGTACATTCCGATTTAACTTGTTAATCCCAGTATTCCGATTGTGCTTGTTGTTATATTCCGATGGTGTATGTTTAATAACATTCCGATTTGTCCACTTCCAGCATTCCGATCACCAGATCGGAATATATTCCGATCTGGACCTATTTTGCCACATTCCGATCGTGGGTTTTAAGTGATATTCCGATTAGTGTCTTTCTCCTATATTCCGATTAGGGCTTGTTTAGTTTATTGTTTTTATAAAATTTCCAAGTGTTAGATTTATTTAGTGTGCTAGTATTTTTCTAATATTGCCTTTAAGTTTCCAAGCATTTATTTTAACTCGTCATTTTAGTATTAATCTTTAAACTCCTACTTTACTCAACGACATTTAAATTACTTGCTATTAGTTTAAAATTAGATAAACAAAACCAAACCATTCTCTTGTTCACCAAAAGACGATTGAGTCGCACTTTAGACCGGTTATCAATTCGAAAAGACTTGGGACTACGAATTTTGATACATGGTGTAAAATCCAAGTATTAAATGGCGCCGCTGCCGACTCTTTTCGTTAAGATTAACGGTTTCTAGTGAGAGACACATTGAATTTTGGGATCCGTTCTTTGAACGTTATTTTCCTTGCTTCAAAAATTTCCAAAAATCCTAAAAAATAGAAAACTCATCAAAAATACAAAAACATTAAAAAACTATTAAAAGCAATTCTTTTCCAAAGGTTTTGCACCAAAAAGATTATATAGATATTCTCTTTGTGTATATTTTTCTTCTGCAGGTGTATGCGTACTAGATCTTCGAACTATTCTGAGCCCGAGACTCGTGAAGATTTAGATATGGCTGGTGTTAATAACAACAATAACAACCCACCTCTACCCAATTTGAATAACAACAACAACAACAACAATGTCCTCCTACCTGATTAACGAACAATGGAGGAATTGTGTCAACCCACCATGAACGGACGCGGAGGCCCGATTGCGCCAATGCACGTCACGGCTCAGGAGTTTTCGTTGAAGCATCACATGATCCAACAAGTGCAAACTAACCCATTTCGCGGAATTCCGGATGATGATGCCAACAAACACCTCGACAAATTCATTACCATAACCCAAAGCATGAAGTGCCCCGGTGTTTCTATGGATGACCTTCGCCTTCAACTTTTTCCCCACTCGCTTTCTCACCATGCCGAAAAATGGTTTGACCGTCTCCCGAAGAATTCTATTCATACGTGGAATGACATGACTCAACGTTTTTTGTCGCGCTACTTCCCACCATCCATGGTCACAAGCCTTCGTAACCAAATCAGTGGATTCATGCAAGACAATGATGAATCGCTTTTTGATTCTTGGGAACGATACAATGATTTGATCGACCGCTGTCCAAATCACAACATGCTCCCCGTCACTCTCATTGATACCTTCTACAATGGTCTCACTTTTCGTGATCGTGACACGATCAATGCCGCCGCCGGTGGTACTTTTATGAAAAGGAGACCGGAGGAGTGTCGTGAGTTGATTGAAAACATGACTACTCACCACAAGAATTGGGATTCATCCTCAAGATTAAACTCGAGAGTCAATGTTTCATCTACTACTTCCAATCCTGAGATGACTGAAATTTCTCGACAACTCGCTGAAATGAACAAGAATTTCATGACCATGGCCACAAACCACTTTCAACAAGCTAAAGCCGTTGCTATTTCTTGTGACACATGTGGTGGTCCTCATTCTTACAATGATTGTCCTTCTACCCAAGGCAATTTTTCTGAAAACGTTAACACAGCATACGGTACTTATCCCACGGGAGGCTATCAAGCTCGTCCTCAAGGAGACCGTAGCTTGCTAAGTTATCGTTCAAACAACTATCTTTCTCCACCCGGTTTCCCTCCTACCAACCAAAACCAACAACAAAGCTATAACCGAAACAACCAATCCCAACATCGTGCTAACAATCAATATCAATCCCAAAGAAACCCATACCCAACTCAAGGAAATTCTCAAGCTTACCAAGCTCCACCTCTCAATCAACCGATGGCATTAAATCAAGACGCCGAGACGTTCATGAAGACTAATCAAGAGCTGGTGACGAATCTTTAGAGTCAAGTCATCAACTTGAAGGGCGAAATGGCGAAACAAGGGAACGATATTCGAGCCGAGCTAAGGAATGACATGGCAAAACAAAGCAATGAAATCATGCCGACATCAGAGACTCTTTCAGCACTCAAGCGCTTAACATTCGTGATATGATTGGTTCGCTCATCCAAGGTAATCAACCCTCTTCTTCGGGTACTCTTCCGAGTAACACCGTTGCGAATCCAATAGGGGAGATGAAAGCAATCACTACTCGTAGTGGAAAAGGTTATACGGAACCCGAGCTTCCTACACCTCCACTCGTGATTGTGAACAAGGAAAAAGAGCAACTTTCCCCACCTCCTTCACCTTCTATCCCCATTTCCCCACCACCCGTGGTTGTGAGTGATCCTACTCCCCCAAAGCCTTCTTCTTCATCCAATATGCCTTTTCCTTCAAGGTTGAGGAAAGAGAAGCAAAAGAGCAAGGATGATATTCAAGTTTCAAACTTTCTAAAAATGTTTAAACAATTGAATTTTAACATCTCCTTTGCCGAGGCTCTCGCTCACATGCCCAAATACGCGAAAATGTTTAAAGACCTTCTAAGTGACAAGGAGAAGCTTCTTGACATTGCTCAGACCCAACTTAATGAGAATTGCTCCGCCGTTCTCTTAAGGAAATTTCCCACCAAACTTGGTGATCCGGATCGCTTCTTGATTCCTTGCAACTTCCCGGGAGTAGAGAATTACATGGCCCTAGCCGATCTAGGTGCCAGTATAAACTTAATGCCTTTAAGTGTGTGGAAGCAATTATCTCTCCCCGAGCTAGTCCCCACCAAAATGACTTTGGAATTAGCCAACCGTATGGTTGCTTATCCAGTGGGGATAGCCGAAGATGTCTTTGTTGGCGTTGACAAATTCACCTTCCCGGCGGATTTTGTTGTCGTTGACTACGAGATGGATCCTCGTGTTCCATTAATCATTGGACGTCCATTCCTGAGGACCGGTCGCACTCTCATTGATGTATCCGCGGGCGAAATAATCATGAGAGTTGGTGACGATAAAATTGTCTTCAACATGGGTAAGATTTCTAAGCAACCTTACTCATATGAGAGTGTTAATGCTATTGATGTTCTCGATGAGGCTTGTGAAGAACACTTTCATGATGCTTGAAAAAGTACTCTCTCTTCTCTACCCAATGTTGAGACCGTAGCCTCAATTGCTCCAGCATTGACTCCTTTTGGAGAAAGTGACTTGGATGATTTCGAAGCTATCTTGGGTCCTCTCGATATTAAGTATGATGATTCTTCCACTGATTGGGATGAAGACATTCTTACTATTGAGATACTTCTCAATGAAGACCCGTTTTCTCCTCCTTCTCCCAAAGAGGTGACTAATGATGATCCATCATTAATTTCACCATCTATTGAGGATCCTCCCACTCTTGAGCTTAAGGACCTACCTCCTCATCTAGAGTACGTTTTCCTTAAAGACAACGAGAAGTTACCGGTCATCATCACAAAGGACCTGAAAGAAAAAGAAAAAGCCCGAATTATCGCCGTGTTGAAAAAGCATAAAAGAGCTATCGCTTGGAAATCTCCGACATTCGCGGAATTGATCCTCACTTTTGCACACATAAAATTCTCATGGAGGACGACTTTAAGCCCACAATTCAAAGCCAACAAAGGGTGAATCCTAAAATCCATGAAGTCATCAAAAAAGAGGTTATCAAACTTCTTGATGCGGGTATGATTTACCCTATTTCGGATTCACCATGGTTAGTCCAGTCCATTGTGTGCCTAAGAAAGGCGGAATTACCGTTGTGCCCAATCAAAACAACGAGTTGATTCCTACCCGTCTCGTTACTGGGTGGAGAGTTTGTATAGACTACCGCAAACTCAATGATGCCACGAGAAAGGATCATTTCCCTCTACCTTTTATGGACCAAATGCTTGAACGTTTAGCGGGTAATGAATATTACTGCTTTCTTGATGGTTTCTCGGGTTATTTCCAAATACCCATCGATCCTCAAGATCAAGAGAAGACAACATTCACTTGTCCCTATGGCACATTTTCTTACAAAAGGATGCCTTTTGGCTTATGCAATGCCCCCGGGACTTTACAAAGGTGCATGTTAGCTATCTTCCATGAAATGGTTGAGCAAACCATGGAAGTCTTCATGGATGATTTCTCGGTCTTTGGGGATTCCTTCTCTTCTTGCCTTGCCAATTTGGAACGTATGCTTAAGCGGTGCGAAGACACTCGCCTTGTTCTGAATTGGGAAAAATGCCATTTTATGGTAAAAGAAGGCATTGTGCTAGGACACAAAATCTCTAATGCCGGTCTTGAAGTCGACCGTGCTAAAGTAGATATCATAGCCAAATTACCTCCACCTTCAACCGTGAAGGGTGTGAGAAATTTTCTGGGTCATGCGGGCTTCTATCGTCGATTAATTCAGGATTTCTCTAAGATCGCTCGCCCGATGACCCACCTCTTGGAAAAAGATACTCCTTTTATCTTTTCTAAAGAGTGTATCGAAGCCTTCAATCTTCTTAAGGATAAGCTAACTAAGGCACCGGTCTTGGTTACCCCTAATTGGGAGCTGCCATTTGAATTGATGTGCGATGCTAGCGACTTTGCTATTGGTGCGGTTTTGGGCCAAAGAGTGAATAAACACTTCCAACCAATCCATTATGCTAGCAAAACAATGACGGGGGCTCAATTGCATTATACGACAACCGAAAAAGAGCTTTTAGCTGTTGTCTATGCTTATGAAAAATTCCGCCCCTATCTTGTTTTATCCACCACCATCGTATACACGGACCATTCCGCGTTGAAGTACTTGATCACTAAGCACGATTCTAAGCCAAGACTTCTCCGCTGGGTTTTACTCTTTCAAGAATTCAACATTGAAATTCGTGACAAGAAGGGAGCCGAAAACCTGGCCGCGGATCATCTGAGTCGACTTGAGGATCCATACCAAGGGGATCATCCGAATAAAGAGATCAATGACTCTTTCCCCCTTGAGACCTTAATGTCTATAAATCTCAATCTTGATGACACCCTATGGTTTGCCGACATTGCAAACTACTTAGCGGGTGGAATTCTCATCTAAGGGTTAACATCCCAACAAAAGAAGAAGTTCTTGAATGATGTTAAGACTTACTTTTGGGATGACCCTTATCTATTCAAACAATGTGCTGATCTGATCATTCATCGATGTGTTGACGGACCGGCAGCTTTTGACATTCTCCAGGCTTGCCACAAAAGACCCACCGGTGGTCACTTTGGTCCCAACTACACCGCTAAGAAAGTGTCTGATTCTAGATTCTATTGGCCCACCATTTATCGTGACGCTCACGAAATGGTTAAGCATTGTGATGCTTGCCAACGCCAAGGCAAGATCACACATAAAGATGAGATTCCTCAAAATTTCATACAGGAATGTGAAATCTTTGACGTATGGGGAATCGACTTTATGGGGCCATTTCCATCCTCAAAAGGGAACAAGTACATCCTCGTCGCCGTCGACTACGTTTCTAAATGGGTTGAAGCTAAGGCTCTCCCTACGAACGATGCGAGGGTGGTTGTGAACTTTTTGAAGCAGCTTTTCGCTCGATTCGGCGTTCCTCGTGCTATTATCAGTGACCGGGGGACTCATTTTTGCAATGATCAATTTGCAAGAGTCATGGCTAAGTATGGTGTTAATCACCGTCTTTCCACCGCCTATCATCCCCAAACCAATGGGCAAGCCGAGATTTCCAACCGTGGATTGAAGCGAATTTTGGAGCGTACTGTGGGAGAGCATCGCGCCGCGTGGGCCGATAAGTTAGATGATGCTCTGTGGGCTTTCCGTACTGCTTATAAGACCCCGATCGGTTGTACACCTTATCGTCTTGTGTACGGGAAAGCATGCCACCTCCCCATCGAGCTGGAACATAAGGCGCACTGGGCCTTGAAGTGGGCTAACTTCGACATCAACAAAGCCGGTGATCATCGCAAGATTCAACTCAACGAGCTAAATGAACTAAGGAATGAAGCTTATGAGAACTCGCTGATCTACAAGGAAAAGACCAAGATCATCCACGATGCAAGGATTAAGAACCGAGAGTTCCACGTTGGTGATCAAGTCTTACTTTTTAACTCTCGGTTGAAGATCTTCTCTGGCAAGTTGAAGAGCCGCTGGTCTGGTCCATTCACCGTCGCCAAAGTCTTTCCATATGGGACCATTGAGCTTTCTCAGCCAAATGGGCCCAATTTCAAAGTGAATGGCCAGCGTTTGAAGCTGTACTTTGGTGAGGACATCTCCCAAGAGATGGTTCCATCCCTCACCATGTTCTGTTGATCCCAAACTTAGATCGATTAAGCTTTGTGTATACGAGATTAGATCAAGTAATACACGTAGAGAAACCTTTGCTTATGAATAAAGTAACTAAGTGTTATGCGGAATTAACACTTAATCTAAAACACAAAGATGTTAAACAAACTTTCACTTGTATTAGAATGATCGAACTTGATTACAATGAAAGAGGTTTAACTTGTGAAAACTTATGAAAACTGATAATTAACTTTAACCTAAAAGACCTTCTTTTATAGATTAAGAAGTCTTGTACAATAAGCTACGAATCAACTATTCTAGGTAAAGATAATAATAGAAAATACAATGTCGAGCTTATCTTTACCAAACATAAATAAAGAAACAAATAAACAAAAAGATTCGTATGAAGATATATTCCATCAGTGCTAATCTTCAAGGCTGTCAGCGTTGACTTCTTCAATGTCAACGCTTGGCTGTCAGCGTCCAATGTCATCCTATCAGCGCTTGTATTCTTCCTATCAGCGTCTAGTGAACTTGACCCATATTTTATTCCCAACAATCCTCCCCTAAACTTGATATCTATTCCAATGATCAAGTTTCTGAATAAAAACTTAAGGCTTAGGAGGAATCTTGCAAAAACTTCTTATGTTGGTGATAAACATATCTAATCAAGTCCTTGGCCACGTCACTAGTATAATCAATCTCCAAGGGTGTCTCCATCATCTTCTCCAACACTTCTTTGGACAAGAAATAGTCAGCATCCACAAGTAGATATTCTGAAAACTTTGTAGAGCTCAAATGAAATACACCACAAGTAGAATAAAGCCTCCAATGAAGATTACTGAGATCATCTTCAAGATCCTTCCATATGGCAGGATCTGCTTCTCTTGGACCACACAAAGTCAAAAATGTGTTCCAAAGTCTTATTCCATTTGCTGAAGTAGGTGCTTCAGCTGTATACTTGGCCTCTATTAATCTCCATAGATGCACCAAGTCTTCTCTGTCTATGCTTGCAAAGATAGAAATACATGAAGTGAAAGTATGTACCTCCTTTCCAAACCTGCCAATCTTCCAAAATCCACACTCATCTTCATCAAAACTGATGATTGGATTTCTGTCATCTAGAGGTACTACATTAACCAAATCTGAAGCTTCCAATGGAGAAAGCTTGAGATGCTTCCTTATGACACCTTCAGTTGGATAATACACATCCATATCTTTGGGAAATTGGAGAGGATCTCCTTTCTTCACTGGTCTTTGAGCAATCCTCATTTCCTTTTGAATCTGCATTTCCTCAGCAAGCTCTTGTTTCCTTTCTTCTGAAAGAAACTGGTAGACATTATTTTCTTGCACATTCCTCCAAATAGGATGTGCCCTATACTCTAGCTCCTCAAAAGATAAAGCCAGCAACTTCTTGTATGTCCACCTAGGTTGATGGCATCTAAGCAACTTGTAGTACAATTGCCTTCTATCTCTTTTTAGCCAAGTCTTGACCTCTTGTGCATTAAACCTCAAAATCACCTTTATGTCATCTTGTACCCTGAGAAGAACTTCCAACCCCCAAATTTGATCTGATAAACTCATCCCTGGGTTGTCCATAACCTTGTCTTCCCAAGCATGGTACATTTTGGTGATTTCTGGAAGATCCCAATCAATCTGATTCTTCAAATCATTCAATCTTTCCCTTGCTAACTCATCCTCATATTCAAGTCTTTCTGGATCTTCAATAATTTGAACACTTGAATCTGAGCTATCTTCTTCCTTTTCATCACCACTCTCTTCCTCACTCTCAGAAGTGGCAACAAATGGTGATCTACCACTCCTCTTCAAATCTCTTTCCAAAAGTTGTGCAGCCAACTGTTCATCAAATGCAATTTGTGCTGCATCTTTCTTTGGAACCTCTTCTTCAACCAATTTTCCTTTACCTTTGTCTTTTGGATCAATAATAGGTAAGGTAGAAGAAGAAACCTGTGTGGACACATCTTTGATGATTGTTGATGACTGGAATACATCAACACCACCTGCAACTTTGTCAGCGTTCAAGTTACCTGTATCAGCGCCCCGATTACCTTTGTCAGCGCTGGATGTGTCAGCGTTCAAACCTGTATCAGCGCCCATTGTTTCTGTGAAAGATCCTTCCAAGTTTAATGGTGTCACCTTGGATGTATCAATAACAGGATGCTGCTTCAGACTTGTAAGAGCTTCAGCAATACCTAAAGATTCACTAAATTGTGAACTCTTCTCACTGGCTGTATGAATTAGCTCATCCTCTTCATCCTCCCCTTTGGAAGATTCCTCCATCCTACTCCTGCTACTTGGATTCTCCAAAACAGTTACCCGCTCCCTCAATACTTGGAGTTCACGGCCCTGTTTGTTGACAATTTGTACAAGGCTGACATTTTGCTTTTGCAAGCTAATGACAGCAGCCGTCAATTCAGTCAATGTCATAGGTTCCAATCTGCCCTCAGCTAGAATGGGGATTTGACCTCCCAAAATAGAATCATAGGGCATGGATGAGGTCTTAATGATGTTGGGACTGTCTTGACCAGCATCTAAGCTTGTGTCAATAGCCCCAGCCTCATCCATGGCACCAGCCACACTTGTGGAGGTGGTTCTCTCTGCTACAAGGCTAGGACCACTAGAGGAGAACACTCCAGTAGTCCTTTGGCGTTTATTCAACCTAGATTGTAATGGGGTGGAAGATGAGGTAGATTGTGTGGGTGTGGGTTGTTTAAGGGGTGTTTGGGATTGTTCAGGGATGTCATCAGTGTTGGGATTGGCTGTGTCAGCGCCAACATTTTGAGTGTCAGCGTTGACATTGGGTTGGTCAACGTCCATGTGATCAGGGGAAGGTAATGGTTCATGGATAGGCTCAAGTTGGGGTGCAGGGTCTGGTTGTGGTTGAGCAGCCTGAATTACTTCAAGCATGGCTTGGGTAAGAGGTATAGATCTGTTTGTGGAGCTCATTTTGGCAAAAATGGTTTTCTGTTGCTTAGGGATCTCATAAAAAGTGTCATGATCCCTAGTACAATACTCTTGTAAATCAAAGACCATTTGCAAAAATCTTGGGTAAGCCAAAGTCATTTTACTTCCCTTATTTTTACACATCCCTTCAAAAATCATTTTTGAAAAATTATACTTAAGCCCACGTGTTATACAAACCAAAGCACTTGCAATTGACCTGTTTATTTCATTAAAAGAAGTACATTTTGGACTTAAGCATTAAAGAAGGACATGTATCAAATATTTCCAGTCAGAGGGAAATGCCTGCTTATGATATTTATTTAAAGTGACATCAGCAGGAATAGGATAACCCAATTCCCTAAGACCTTGTTCTATTGTTGCAATGGCAAGGGTAGTCACACCATCAGCGTCATCAAGACGCAAAGCTTGGCGAACCAAGGCTTCAGTGACCACCCATGTTCTTCCATGAATAGTAGATGTTAATGTGGTCACTCCATTAGCTGTTGTGGAACTAGCATTATTCCAAAACTGTCTAATGTGTGCGACAGGGACTAATGGTGTATGAGAAAGTGCATACCTTAATGAGGATGCATTTAAAAATGCCACCATTTGTGAATACTGAGGGAACAAATCATTATCAGCAGTCAAGTAAGCTACCATATTATGTTGGCTCTTGAACTCCAATGTTAATTTCTTTGAGTTGAACTTGGGTGCCATGGTGAAAGCTGTTTAGGTTATGTGATATGGGAAAAATCTAGGAGAAAAATGTTAGACAAGAAAATATGAATACCCAGAATAAAAAGATTAGCCAAATTTATAGGAGAGATGCATGAGTGTGATTGGTCAAAAATGAGGCAGTTATATTCAAAGAGTAATGATGAAAATATTGAATCAAATATAACTTATCTCATGCATTAATTAAAAGTAACAACTCCGCAAAATTACGGCCAAAGATTAGTCAAAAATAACAACTGGGTAGGGCCCACTAGGTGTCAACGGTCAAAAATAGCCCATCAGCGCCCAACGGCTATATTTTCTTGTCAGAGTTTGCCTAAAGCCTTGTCAGCGTCACGATTGGACGTAACAGCGTTTGGAGAAAAACTTGTCAGCGTCTAAAAAATAAAAAATATTTAAAAAGAAAAAGACCTTAACAAAGTAATTTATCCTAAGGGAAATATCTTACAAGTTGATAATAATTACTGGGCGGCAAGCACTGTCCATTTATGCACACTTGCTTAAGCAAGATAGACACAAATGTCCTCTAGTGTCCCTTGCTAACCAAAATACTTACCAACAAAGTTATTTCATAAAATTCTTTGTAACTCCCAGGTAAACCCATAACAAAACTATTCCCAAGCCTCCCATCAGACCATAACCAATTCTAGGCCAAAAATGTCTTGGCAGCATGCATAGTTTGGCAACTTTGCATGCTACAGTGCCTCATGGTTTAGTAAAACTAACCCATACTCACCTGTGGACACAATCTAGAATTGTGATGAGAGCATTATAAGAATACCCAAAAGTCCTAAAGGTTCCTTAAACCTCCCCTCAAACTATGATACATGAGTTTCTCAAAATATATATGAACATTAAAAATTTATGTCAAGATAGGAATATAAATATTCCAACCATCATCCATAAACAAAAACATGTCCAAATAGCTCTTCAAAGATCCATAAGCAACTCTGTATCCAATGGCATAAAGCTACCACCACCTACACATTTAGATTGAAAACCACAAAACTAACATTTGTTGCTGACAGCGTCCCGACAACACTTATCAGCGTTGAAGGAACTCTTGTCAGCGTTAGACAATAATATCTCTAACAACGGCAAAATAACACTTGACAGCGTTACATTTACCTTTGTCAGTGTTAGAAAAATAAAGTGGAAAAATCTAAATCATCACAAAGACCAATAACAATGCATTATCCTGTACATACTTTTACAAAAAGGTTCCAAAACACATATTAAGTGAGATTAACCATTCCAATATTTGTTACCAAATATTGAAATCTTCCAGCATCAAAAGGTTTAGTTAATAAATCAGCCACATTATCCTCTGTAGCTACCCTATCTGGTTGTATTAAACCTTTCTCAAAGCAATCTCTTATAAAATGATGTCTAATTTCTATGTGTTTGGTTTTAGAATGATGTACAGGATTTTTAATAATGCATAAAGTACTGTTATTGTCTACAAAAATCTTGGTATGCATAAAATTATACCCATAATCCAACAGCTGGTTCTGAATCCATAAGACTTGTCCACAACAAGCAGCTGCTGCAACATATTCTGCTTCAGTTGTAGAGTTGGCCACCACTGTTTGTTTCTTGCATTGCCAAGATATCAATCTACTCCCAAGAAATTGACATCCACCAGTTGTGGATTTCCTATCAAACTTGTCACCACCATAGTCACTGTCTGAATATGCAATAAGCTCCAATAGAGAATCTTTTGGGTACCATAATCCAAGATCTGGATAACACCTTAGGTACCTAAAAATTCTTTTCACAGCAAAAAGGTGACATTCTTTGGGAGTCACTTGATGGCGTGCACAAGCACACACAGCAAACATGATGTCAGGTCTTGAGGCTGTAAGATACATCAATGACCCAATCATTGATCTATAGTGCCTAACATCCACATCCTTTCCAGCTCCAATTTTTCCCCAAGGGTGTTCCCTATCCATAGGAGTGGAAGCATCCTTTTCATGTGGAGAAAAACCATATTTCTTCAAGATTTCAGCTACATACTTGTCTTGGGAGATGAAGATACCATCTTCTTTCTGCTGAACTTGTAAGCCTAGAAAGAAGTTCATCTCACCCATTGCACTCATCTTGAATTTATCTGTCATAAGCTTGGAAAAGTCTTCACTCATCTTTGGATTTGTAGATCCAAAAATGATATCATCAACATAGACCTGGACAAGTAAGACATCCTTACCTTTCTTCTTTGTGAACAATGTCTGATCTATGGTCCCCCTTTTAAAACCATTTTCCACCAAGTAAGTGGACAATGTACCATACCATGCTATTGGAGCTTGATGAAGTCCATACATAGCTTTCTTCACTCTATAAACTTTGTCTGGATTCTCAGGATCTTCAAAACCAGGAGGTTGCATAACGTATACCTCCTCAACAATTGTTCCATAGAGGAAAGCACTCTTCACATCCATTTGATAAACAGTGAAGTTCATGCAAGAGGCATAAGCTAGGAAAATTCTGATAGCTTCAATTCTTGCAACTGGAGCAAAAACTTCTTTATAATCTATACCTTCCTCTTGTGTATATCCCTGAGCTACCAAACGTGCCTTGTTTCTGACCACAATACCTCTTTCATCTTTCTTATTCCTTAGAACCCATCTTGTCCCAATTGGTCTCACATATCTAGGACAATCAACCAGCTCCCAAACATCCTGTATAGCAAATTGGTGAAGCTCATCCTGCATTGCTTCCACCCAACTAGGTTCTTTGAGAGCATCAAAAATCTTCTTGGGTTCTTCTTGTGACAGAAAACATGCAAACAAACATGCTTGTATAAGAGGGGTATCAACCTTCTTGTGTATATTGGCAATAAATCCACCAAGACTTTGATGGGATCTTCTTGTCTGAACTGGAGCCATAACATCACCAATGATCTGAGATGAGGGGTGATCCTTTGTTGTGGAAGTGAGAACTCCTCCTTCAAAAAGTCTGGTGTCCTCAATTTCACGCTCCATGTTGCCAATATCTTCTTCATCAGACTCTCTTTGATCAACAGAAATCTCTTCATGGACATTGGAAGGTCCACCTTGTTCAAAATGGGAAGAGAAAAGATGTGCAAAGGTGTCATCAAAGTCTGAACCTTGTTTGTCAGCGCTTGGGCTAACAGCGCTTGAACTGCTGTTGTCAACGTCTGATCCATCAGCGTCTGAATTGCTCTTGTCAGCGCTTGATTTGCCTTTGTCAGCGCTTGAAGAACCATGCATGTTTGTATTTGGTGGTATTTGGAAACCACCATTATCTTTTCTAGCAGCAGCAGCAGCATAATACTCATCTGTCCATATAGGAAGTGTATCATATTCTTGTGTGGGAGATGATTCAACTGCTGGTGGTCCATCCTCCTTAGCAACCTGTATACCTGAAACATTACCAATTCTCTTTTCCAAAACACTTGAAGTTACCTTCACAATGTCTGGATCAGTAACAGGCATATAATTTAAAGCTCTAGATAAAGGTTCCAAGTCAAACAACCAATTTGGACCACTTTCAGGATCACTAGGTTTACTCTCTAAAAACCTAACATGTACTTTTTCAAGTATCCGTTTTTCCTTTTTAATGTAAACCCTATATCCTTTGCTCTGCACTGAATAACCCATGAAGTAGCCTTCATCACCTTTTGAATCAAATTTACCTAGGGCATCACTAGTTTCTAAAACAACTACATGACAACCAAAAGGCTTGAGAAAGCCAATATTTGGCTTCCTTCCCCAAAGTAACTCATAAGGTGTCTTATTATGTATTTTGTTGACCAATGCCCTATTTTGAACATAACAAGCTGTGTTAACAGCTTCAGCCCAAAAGGCTATAGGAAAGTGGGCATCAGCCAACATGGTTCTGGCTGCTTCAATAAGAGTTCTATTCTTCCTTTCAGCAACCCCATTTTGCTGTGGGGTTCTAGCTATGCTAAACTGCCTAGTAATCCCTTTCTTGGCACAAAAATCATCTAACAACTGATTTCTAAACTCACCCCCATTGTCACTTCTAATAATTTTGACCTCATTACCATTCTTCTTCTCAATCTGGGTAATGAAATTAATCAGACTTTGGGCAGTTTCACTTTTCTTGGCTAAAAAGAAAGTCCATGTAAACCTGGAAAAATCATCAGTGATGACAAAACAATATGATTTACCCTTCAAACTTTCTATATTAGTTGGACCAAAGAGGTCCATATGCAATAAGTGAAGAGGTTTAGAACTAGAGTGCACCTGTTTAGACCTGAATGAGACCTTATGCTGCTTGCCCTTAAGACATGCAACACAAGAGTGGTCATTGTGGAAAGCCTTTTCAGGCAAACCATCAACTAAACCAAGCCTCACAAGTCTATTGATATTTTTAAAGTTTATGTGCCCTAATCTCTTGTGCCAAAGATTACTTTCATCTACTGAGGCTTTAGCATAAAGACATGACATCATTTTATTATTTATCTTAATTCCATTAAGATTCACATTATATATGTCTTTATGCCTTGGTGTTCTAATTTCTATGTATTTCTCCTCAGGGAGCTTGTAATCTTTGCTTAACACCAAGCACTCAGTATCAGTGAAAAGAACCTTATTTTTGTTATCACACACTTGTGATACACTAAACAAATTATAATCCAGTTCTTTTACCAGGAAGACATTCTCAAACCATAGATTGTTGGTGACAAGGTTTCCTTTTCCTGTGATGGTGCCATAGCCCCCTCCAAAGTATACCTTATCACCATCTTGAATAGGAGTGAAGTTTGTCAGATAGTCTTCCTTTCCTGTCATGTGCCTTGAGCATCCACTATCCCAATATCCATAATCATTGATCTTCTTCTGAATGCCCTGCACATAAAGAAAACACATTAGTTTTCTTTGGGAACCCAAGCCTTGGAAGACTTGGATTCATCTGGTTGTTCAACAAGAACAGACTTGGTTCTCATAACAACCCCATTTTCATCCCTTTTTGAATGAAATTCCCAGTTAACCCCAATTGGTGTTGACATGGCTTTTGAAATATAATGAAACCTGTTGCATGTCATAGAAACACTAGTAGAATTAGAGTTTTGGTCTTGTTTTGGTCTCCATGTTAAGCTAGTAGAAGCTTTAGACCTATTTCCCTGTGGTTGCAAATACCTAGGTTTGGCAGTGTGTCTGTCAGCGCTGAAATTGTTCTTGTCAGCGCCCCGATTGCCTTTATCAGCGTTGAACCTAGGGTTTGCTACAGGAACCCATTGCCTATTGGACCAAGTGTTTGACTTTTGAAAAGGTCTTAGGCCTTGTGTGTTAGACCCTCTAGAAAAGAATGGGGCTGGTCTAACAACTTGTGAATTTTTGTTCACAAAGGTATTGGGTCTGACAGTGTTTGACCTATGTTGACTTTTGTCAGCGCTGAAATGGTTCCTATCAGCGTTGACATTGGAAGCGTTGACACATTTGTATGCCAAATGTGAAAAGCTACCACATGAGTAACAAGCTTTTCTAGACATAGTCTTAGGTCTAGAAGCAAAGAAGCCTGTTCCATGGTTACTAACTTGGCTTTTTGGTGACCTAGTATTCCTATACATCTCTGCATACTTAACACTAGGTTTTCTAACAGTTTGTGGGCCAAGGTCAACAGCTTTGCCAGTGGTAGGGTGTGTGATTTTAATAGGTGTAGGATCATTGGACTCCACAATATTATGGCTCGTGATTGGTGTGGGCTCATTTGGACTTTCACACAACAACCCTCCCTTAACAAACAAAGTGTGGTTAGCTTTCTTCCACTCATCTAGGTCAGTCAGTTTTTGTTTGCATTCTTCAACTGGGGAAGTCACTCTAGGTGGAGGAATGAATTCCTTCTCTTGAAGTTCTGGCAAGCCAGTCCAAGATAAGTCCTTTGATTGGACACCATAGAAATCCCCAGCTGGTGGTGGAACACCAGTATAATCTTTCATCCCAATCCCACTCATGTCCTTAGAGTCTCTTTGTTTACTAACACATTCTCCTAAGGATTGTGTGGCCTTATCAAATCTCTGGATTTTAATACTCACATTATCTTTATTTTTGTTAGCCTCCTCTAACTGAGCTATCAAATCAAGATTAACCCTGTTTACTATATCTTGAATATCTTTACTTTGATGTAACTCATGTTTTAAGATGTTTATTTGACCCTTTAAATCAAACTCCATTTTCTTATACTCAGCTACTGTCTTTTCTGTTTGGGTAAGAGCAATTTGATAATTAGATACTTTGCATCTTTCAGTACTTGCCTCATCTAATAATTTTACTATCTCTTGATTTAGTTTTTCAGTATTTAAACGACAACCCTTAGAACAGAAAGCATCACCATATACCTCATTATCTGATGAAGAGGAGGAGTGTGCCATGAGAGCATATTCAACATGCTCTTCTTTAACTTCAGCAACCAAAGCTCTGTCCTCTTCCTCATCCTTAGCCATAAAGTTCCAGCTCCAGTCCCATCCTCCAACACCATCAATTTGTTGAACAGCAACCATGGCCTTGGGATCTTGGCTCTTAACCATTTGGCTTGAGGGCTTACCAGCATCAGATCTTCTTGGAGATCTACATTCCCTCATAAAGTGCCCCATCCGATGACAATTGTAGCACTCAACCTTTGATTTGTCAAATCCAGCAACATCCTTAGCATTAAAGGTCATCTTCTTCTTGAACCTTTTATTAAACCTGTTTGCTCTTAAACTTACAAGAGCCATAGTCCACTTGATGTCCATCTCTTCCAATTGCTCATCACTTATCTGCTCAAGATCTTCATATGTAATCCTTGAATCACTGGGCAAAGAAGCAATGAATGCACACACAGTATCTAGATCTAAACCAGCAGGTTTAATTCTATCAGCGCCAAAGTTGTGTGTGTCAGCGCTAGAGTATAAAGCGTTGACAGGATATGATCCAGCGCTGACAGACTGTGATCCAGCGTTGACACATTGAGATCCAGTGGCTGGATGTCCATAGGAGTTCATGGAATCAAATTGGCCTTCACTTTGTGAGAAGAAGGCCATGTTGCTACTGGAAGATTTATTATCACTGTCCAAAAGCCATTCATTCTCCAACAGTCTTAGTTTGTTGAAGATGTCATCAAACCTGGAGGTCTTGTGGGTGTTATTGACAAGAATGGATCTTGTCTCAATCTTCCATACATCACCAAGGCTTTTGAGAAAAGTAGCATTCAAGTCAGGGTCATCAATCTGTGTTCCCATGAAGGAAAGTTGACTTGTGATGTCAAGCAATCTACTTCTCACACTGCTGAGATTCTCATTTGGTTGAGCCTTAAAGACAGCATACTCATGCATGAGTTGCTTCTTCTTTTCTTCTTTTGTGTCAGCATTGCCACCATGTGCTACTTCAAGAGCTTCCCAAAGCTCTTTTGCAGACTCAAAGCGTTTGTACTTGTGCTGATTCTCATGACCTAGGGCGTGTTTCATGATGTTCAAGATTTTCATGTCCACCCTTTTCTTGGCTACATCTTCAGCAGATACAGCTCTTCCATCTTCAGGCTTTTCCTTCTTATCAGCTTCAGGACAATTTGGAAGAGCTATCCTAGCGGCAATAGCAGCAGCAATCTTTTGAGCTTTGTTGAATGTGTTCCCATATTCAACAATCTCCCAAAGAGTGTAGTCATGGATGGCTATATATTGCTCAAAATTAGACTTCCAAAGCTCGAAGTTCCTGGCATCAAACATGGGAATTTTGATACTAGGGTTTGTGGAGTTGTTTTGTAGCAAAGCAGAAGGCTGATTTGTGCCAGACATGATGTTTTTAAGGTTTTGAGAGATTTAGGGTTTTTAGGGTTTGGTGTTTTAGGGTTCTTGCGTTACTTAAAGATCAAAAGTTTCTCAACAAGCTCTGATACCACTTGTTGATCCCAAACTTAGATCGATTAAGCTTTGTGTATACGAGATTAGATCAAGTAATACACGTAGAGAAACCTTTGCTTATGAATAAAGTAACTAAGTGTTATGCGGAATTAACACTTAATCTAAAACACAAAGATGTTAAACAAACTTTCACTTGTATTAGAATGATCGAACTTGATTACAATGAAAGAGGTTTAACTTGTGAAAACTTATGAAAACTGATAATTAACTTTAACCTAAAAGACCTTCTTTTATAGATTAAGAAGTCTTGTACAATAAGCTACGAATCAACTATTCTAGGTAAAGATAATAATAGAAAATACAATGTCGAGCTTATCTTTACCAAACATAAATAAAGAAACAAATAAACAAAAAGATTCGTATGAAGATATATTCCATCAGTGCTAATCTTCAAGTCTGTCAGCGTTGACTTCTTCAATGTCAACGCTTGGCTGTCAGCGTCCATTGTCATCCTATCAGCGCTTGTATTCTTCCTATCAGCGTCTAGTGAACTCGACCCATATTTTATTCCCAACATGTTCCCCATGAACTAAATGGGGTCGAGTCAGGTGACTCGGTGAACAAAAACAAGCGCTTCTCGGGAGGCAACTTTAATAATAAGTGTAGGGGGAGCCCCGTATGTGTTTGTTGTCTTGTTTCTTGTGCTGTGCAGGGATTAAAGCTTCAAAGAGCATCCTGATGACTTTTGACAAACCGTGATACCGTGTTCCCATCTTCCTGGTTCTATCCTAAACTCTTGTGATTCAATATTTCATATTTTATATGTTCACATTGAATTCACTTTAGTTTTCCTTTCCTTAGCAAGATTTAAACAACGTGCACAATGTCATAAGTGTAGGGGAGTTTACTCCCACATGCTTAAACATTGAGGACAATGTTTATCTCAAGTGTAGGGGGACTTCTATCGAAGTAAGTGGTCTTTTCAATGAATTTGCCCTCATTTTAAACGGAAAATTTAATTTTTCGACATTTTTTAAAATTTTTAATCTATTTTGGCCTAGTTGTATAGTTGTATTTTTCTTTGTTATGTTTATTTTCTTTCCTTGCTAGAATAAATTTTCAATAAAGTGGTTTTAAATTTTTCTTAGTCGTGAACATTTTGACTCAACCCGAGTTTACTTATATAAGTTTACTCTAGCTAGTATCCTTAACGTGTTTAAGTCAAGTTTTGCTAGGCTTTTATATAGGGAGCTATAAAACGCGAAAGTCTTAACTCTCACGGGTTAAGAACAAGAACTTTTCGCACGTTCCTATAATTGATCCTAGAGAGTTGTTTATCAAGGGAACTTTAAAATGCGATTTCTAAACTTGAAAGAGTCTAAGAATTTGCAAGATCCTATAGATGACTCGAAAACCCAAAACTTTGATTTAATAGGCTAAGCATCCACGAGTCTCATTCCTTGAGATTTTAAACTGTGGAGGACGAGAGATGATAGAGTCAATTATAAGTTCGGTATTCTTTCGTTAATTTATGTGAGTTAATTATAAGCCTATTCTCCCATCGCTTGTTAATAAATTTATCTGCAATAAATAAGGTTGTACGATTTAAAAAGTTACTTAGCTTCTAGCCCAAGATCGTTTAAAAGTTGTTCGGTACGGATTAGAGTTCATAGCCAAGGCATAACTTATTGAAGCGGGATGCGAAGATTGGCGAGTCCTAAAAGGCCCTAACAAGGCATGAGGGCTACATTTTGTTGCTAAAGATCCAAAAGTGATGTGAAGAATCATTTATCAGAAATCAATATGAAGGATCGAGACACACGACGAAAAGCAAATACTCCCCTAAAGATCATGGAGAAGTCTATCCAAAAAGGCCCTAACAAGGTATGAGAATAAATAGATCCAAGTCCTAAAAGGAGGCTGATCGATGTATATCAAAGTTCAAAATAAAGATTGGAGAAAAATGAAGAAGTCGTGGTCCAAATATGAAGAATCTCTCAAAACTTCAAGTGAAGAAATTCCTATTATGAAGAGAAGACCATAATTTCAAGAACGTCTCTCAAAGATTTGAAGTATGAAGTCGCTGCCAAATATCGGTCCGAGAAAGGTCTCAAATCGTGAAGCGAGTTATGCCAAGATATGAACTTTATGAGGTCTCGAGAAGCAGTTTTAAAAGATTTTGTCCTTTAGCTAACTATTGATTAAATGGTTCACTTTATTTTCAGCCTAAATAACTATCGAAATAAGTCAAACAATGCATCTACGTGATCATTCAAGACAAAAATAAAATATAAGAGATACACCTAGGAATAAGGGAGTCTAAGTGAATAATTGGCCCACATGAGTTCGTGATAGTTTGCTAACTTATAATAACAATGATCTCGTTTTTAAGCTTGGTATGGGGAACGTGAAACTTGAGGATGATAAACGTTCATGGCAGCCAAAACCCAATGTAAGTTTTTAATTTCTCTACTTGTTTTTATCTTTCTATGTTTAGTATTTAATAAAGGCCAAGGTGGGTTATTTATGATGGAAAATGTAAACCGTGCTTTAAAATTAATGCATTGCATGAGGGCATTGCAATGGTCAAGTGTAGGGGATTTAATAAGTGTGAAAACACTTATCCTTTTACCACTTATTTCCAATAAAAACAAGACCAAAACGTGTATTTTAGGTCGTAAAAGTCGGAATTATGCGTGGTTTGTGTTTTTATTGTGTTTTAGGACCAAAATATGAAAAAGGAAGAAAACACGGGCTTTCACGGGCTTTTATCGAAGAAAACGGGAAAAGATGAAGTCAAAAGATCAAGAGTGCAAAAAGAACGGAAGTCCAAGACCTATTCTGAGGATTTATCGAAGAAAAAGTCTAAAGACGGAAGTTTAATGAAGTCGAAGAACTTAAGTCTAATAGAAGAAGAAAATTAAAAGACAAGTTCAAAACCCGAGACTACATTGAGAAAAGACAAAGAATTAAAGTCGAGTCGAGAAGACGTGAAGAAAGAAAGAAAGAAAGAAGATGCAACACATGCACAACTCCCACCTTCCCTATAAATACCCTCCTAATACACATTAGGAGGGAGTTAGTCTTTAATTTTTAGATTTTCATTTTTGCATTTTTTTCTTTCTAGTTTTAGAGAGAGAAAGTTCTAAACTTTCTCTCACTAAGTTTCATCTTTTCTTTTAATCATTCAAGATTAAACATTTGTGTATTGCTTATTTCATTAATCAAGTTAAGTTTAAGCTTTTAACCCTTCATCTCCTTCTACCTTTCTTTGATATTTAGATTGATTTTGGTGCGAATTTCATATGATCCGTGTTGTTCTTAATGATTTCGTGCTTAAAAAGTTAATCTATTTACCATTCCATAAGCTTTCATTTGATTAAGCTTTAAGATTCTTATGCTTATTGGCTTATTTACATGATTAGCTTATTTACCTTATAAAAAGTTTTCTTTAAAAGTTCATATTTTTATGGTTTGATTTAAAAAGTTTGTTTATTTTAAGGTGGGATAAGTTGTTAGTAGTGCTTATTTGATCCGTTCAGTTTTGGTTCGTTCTAGTTTTGGGAATAAGCTCATCATAATAGCTTATTTCTTGGCTTTTTACCGAATCCCACATATTTCGGAAAGGGTTTAAACCCCTTTCCGAGCAGTACATTCTGACCAACGCACCCTTATCCCTTATTCCGATCGAGTGATCGGATTAGGGTTTATGCATTCCGATTAGTGATAATCCCTGTATTCCGATTGGCATCATTTCTGAGTTATTCCGATTTGGCCCTTGTTCGTACATTCCGATTTAACTTGTTAATCCCAGTATTCCGATTGTGCTTGTTGTTATATTCCGATGGTGTATGTTTAATAACATTCCGATTTGTCCACTTCTAGCATTCCGATCACCAGATCGGAATATATTCCGATCTGGACCTATTTTGCCACATTCCGATCGTGGGTTTTAAGTGATATTCCGATTAGTGTCTTTCTCCTATATTCCGATTAGGGCTTGTTTAGTTTATTGTTTTTATAAAATTTCCAAGTGTTAGATTTATTTAGTGTGCTAGTATTTTTCTAATATTGCCTTTAAGTTTCCAAGCATTTATTTTAACTCGTCATTTTAGTATTAATCTTTAAACTCCTACTTTACTCAACGACATTAAAATTACTTGCTATTAGTTTAAAATTAGATAAACAAAACCAAACCATTCTCTTGTTCACCAAAAGACGATTGAGTCGCACTTTAGACCGGTTATCAATTCGAAAAGACTTAGGACTACGAATTTTGATACATGGTGTAAAATCCAAGTATTAGCTTGTTAAGTCATTGTATGGCTTAAAGCAAGCTCCAAAACAATGGCATCAGAAGTTTGATCACGCCATGCTAGAGGGTGGATTCAAAATTAATGAATGCGACAAGTGTGTTTATGTCAAAGACACAAATAGTGGATATGTAATCTTGTGTCTTTATGTCGACGATATGCTTATCGTTGGTAGTAACGACAAGATGATCAAGTCTACTAAAGATATGTTGAAATCAAAGTTTGACATGAAAGATATGGGTTTGGCTGATGTGATCCTTGGAATAAAGATCATACGAACTCAAAGTAGACTTGCATTAAGTCAAGCACATTACGTGGACAAAATTCTTAATACTCATAATGCGGGGGATTCCGGCCTAGCTAGAACTCCAATAAACACCAGTTTGCATCTATCTAAAAATAGAGGCGTAGGTGTTGCCCAATTAGAGTATTCAAGAATTATTGGCATGTTAATGTATTTGATGACATGTACCCGACTTGACTTAGCATATGCTGTTAGCAGGCTGAGTAGATATACTAGTAATCCAAGTGATGCACATTGGAAAGCTATGACTAGGGTACTTCATTATTTGAGATACAGTCGTGATTATGGACTGAATTATGCTAGATATCCATCTGTTATTGAAGGATACAGTGATGCAAATTGGATATCTGACATAAAGGATTCTAGATCGACCAGTGGATATGTGTTTACACTGGGAGGGGCCGCTATATCTTGGAAGTCTTCCAAGCAAACTGTAATAGCTAAGTCCACGATGGAATCAGAATTTATCGCGTTAGATAAATGCGGAGAAGAGGCGGAATGGCTACGTCAATTCGTAGAGGACATACCCAGGTGGCCTAAACCGGTAACGGCAATTAGTATACATTGTGATAGTCAATCGGCAATTGGCAGAGCTCATAGCACAATGTACAATGGAAAGTCTAGACATATTCGTCGTCGACATAATTCGGTACGACAACTACTCTCAACAGGAGTTATCTCAATTGACTATGTGAAGTCAAAGGATAACATCGCGGATCCGCTTACGAAAGGCTTAAGCAGAGAGTTACTTAGTAAGTCGTCTAAAGGAATGGGACTAAAGCCCTTAAAGGAATGAGTTTCTATGAAGGAAAACCTAACCCAGTTGACTGGAGATCCCAAGATCTGGGTTCAATAGGACAACCTAATCATAGAAATGTGGGGGAAGTCACGTCAATGTGGGGGAGTTACTTAATACAGTAACTTTCCTAGTCCATTCTAGAATAGTGTGACATGTTGAGAGGTTAAACATATGGCTTAATGATTCAGGATGAAATCATAAAGCATAATGATTCAAGATGAAATCATAAAACATATGTTTTTAATGATTCAAGATGAAATCACCTATGTGAGAGAGAAGTGGGGTCGCTTCAAAGGAAATTGTGGGGGCGCAATTTCTAAGAGCTCTTGCAGAACCAGGCGAGTGTTCATGACCATAACGAACACGAATATGAGGACTTGACAAGGTCAGGGAGAGTCTTGTGTGAGTGTGTATTGTCGTCTACGTAAACAGAGGATGAGTTCAAGGACATCGCGTCTACTCAGATCTAGGAGACTAAGTGCATCTCACAAGGGAAGGTTCAAAGGGTTACACCTACCTATCCTATGCAGGACTTAACCGCAGAAATTTTGCCGAAACTTTCGTGTGTTTTCGACCGATTCCCATTCATGTGGGGGATTGTTGGAAAATGTTTTGCAAAATATGGTTTTTGCAATACTTTGGACATAATTTTATATATGTATATGTTATACATATTTGTAGTACTTATTAGCTTTGCGTTCTCCTCGAAGAGAGCTTCGCAACGAGCTAAAGTATGTCCAATATGGAGTTAATATGAATGAGATATCGTGTCTCAAAGTGAGTCACGTGAAACACAATATTTGGAAAAATATTTGTCCCACATCGCTTGAAACATGAAGTGAAAATATGTTTATAAGGAAATCCTAGTTTCTACCCTACAATATTCATTTGTGGGTTTTTACTCCCACGCCTACGCGCGCGCATGGGGGGTGCAGAAAGTGTGATTTCTAGGCCAAAAACGGGTTCGAAGCTACTGAAATTGTGCAAGAGCGCGCGACCTGCGGACACGAATGCAGCTCCGAAAACTGGCTTGGGTGCGGGCAGATTTCGGTATCTTTTTTGCTGCGAATTCGATTTGTTTTTCTAGAAAATTTTGTACATCTATTTTAGGAATAGATACAGAAACAGAATATTTTTTGTTAAAAAGACAGACAGGAAATCTGTTTTAGTTATAACAGATTTTCCTGACTGTGGTTTATATTTTCTTTGAGAACAAATAAAGTTTTCAGTATAAATATAACTCATTCTCATTCAGTTTTTATCATCAGAAAAAACGCAGCTTTTTCCTTACTCCATTATCAGACAGTTTTCCAGCAGCTCGTCGATCAGAAACACGCAAGGCTTCCGTGATCTTTCAGGCAAGTTTGTTAAGTCCGGCTGTACAACAGCTTTAGACGTTGTACCCTGGGAAACAGAGGGCGAATCTGTTTTAAGGGAAACGTGTTAAACACGTGCCTCGTCTTTGTTTTACTGCTTTCTTCATTACTGTTAATTACTTTCTTTCATTTAAATTCTGTCAATTTAATTTCTGTTATTTTATTGTAAATTCGATTTTATAATAAAAGTGTACACCGTTTCCTATATTTTTCATGTTTTTGTAGTTGGTTATATTTGAAGATTGGAAGATGGAGGAAAAGACGTACATCTTGAAATTTTTAAATGTTCGCAATGCATTTCTTTCATAAAATCCTTAATATTCTTCACTAATTCTTTGTCTTTATTTCTATAGTTTTTTAAAACATTTTTTGTTAACACTTATTGAATAAAATTTAAATGATATAGAAGAAAAACTATCTTAAACCATTTCATACAAGGAATATACGAAATCATGTTGCTTGACAGTTACTATATTGAAACGTAAATCAATCTCATTTAGTTATGAAATCACAGCTTGCAAATAAAATCATATTTCCATAATAATATCAAATTCATTTAACAAATTATTACACCAAATTATTACTATATATAATAAAGCATCTTTACTCATACAATCACACCATAACCTTTAAGTCAATGTAAATGCAAAATGTCTTTCAATTTATTCACGAATGATAATCAAGGTGTATTTACCAATTAACATCCCTTCATAATAATAATACATGCACATGCAAGAGTTGGTCATTTTCACCAACCATCTATTACATTGATAATTGATTTTCTATGTTTGGTTAAATAGTTTTTTATATTACGTAGTATCAAGTTGTACAGAAATCGATGCAATACTTTAACCCAAAAGAAACACACCAACATCGCTTTAACCATCTACTACTATATATTTTTTCTTTGTATCAAAAAAACGTTACAAAGATATTTTAAATTAACAAGATGTTCCAACTTCATTCTTAAAATTTGCAATTCGTAGAACAAAGAAATTCAACTATATCTCATTGCTGCAAAAGAAATAGACATGTGAATGTTTCAATTCACTCTATAGATGACAGCTACGAGGGAGTAACGGGTTATTACATGTTCTTTGAATAGATGCTGCAAACTATTATTTAAGTTGAATTTCTCGCATGTTATAACACCGCCACAATTGCATATTGTTAATTATATGCCGCTAAGCATTTCCGCCGCTATACGCGGATACTAGCCTAGTTTCATTCAAAAAATGAAATGAAATCTACAATAAATAGGGTCTGAACAGTGGAACTACATTCAATTTGTGTGTTTTGCACACAAAAAATGAAATGAAATCTACAATAAATATGGACTGAGAATCGAACAACAAACCTTGAGGATTATAATGTAGTTCCCATACCAATCGAACAACAACGAAGTTTTTTAATAAATTTTGTAAAGTACATTATGTATGGTTTTAGGCTTTCAGCCAAAATAAATACTCTTATGGCCACAATTGAAATCTAGAAAAAAAACTTGAAATGGATACGAGAGATGAGTTTTACATTAAACATGAACTAATAAAAGAAAAAAAAATCAATCTCAACCATTGATTTTTCCATAAAAAAAATAAAAACTCATTTTCACTTTTTTCTTTAAAAGATCATATCTTTCAAACGGATAAATCATCAGATTACGAAAAATACACTATTGCGACGAAAAAATTATTATCTTTGAGTAGACAGGCACTTTGATATATTTTTTACGATTTTTTATTATTGCGATTTTCGACTATAAAAATCACATGTGATTCGGAAAAATTACTTGTGATTTTTTATAAAAAAATTCCATTTTTTCCAGAATAAATAAATAACTTTTATTATTATTTATTAGTGTAATTATTTACATAGTTGAATGTAAATAAGTAACAAGTTACGCCACTAGCTTTTTCATATAGTTTCGATGATTTTTTTTGTTGAAATTTTCGTCAAAAAAAATACACATAATTTGTAAAATCACTAGTAATTTGTAAAATCACTTGTGATTTGTATTTCTAAAATGCATGTGTGATTCCATATATAGCATGTGATTTCATAAATTTACATGTGATATTAAAGTAACGAATCACGTGTGATTTCAGAAATCCATAAATTGTAAATGATTTTAAAAATTCACGTGTGTTTTATAAAGTAATAATCACATATGATCCGTGTGGTGGAAATTAAAAAAAAATCGTCGACAGTATATAGAAGTACGTATAAATAAAAAGAAAATTTAACTCTTTTTGCGATGGTATAATTTTTGACTACAAAAATCACATGTGATTTCACAAAAACCACATGTGATTTCATAAAAATCACATATGATTTCCCCAAAATCACATTTGAGTTCGCAAAAATCACATATGATTTCATAAAATCACATGTGATTTTAAAGCAATGACGGTAATATTTTTTTCGAATCACATTTAGATATGAAAATTATACCATCAAGAAGAGAATTAAATTATATATTTATAGATATCTACTTCTATATACTTTCGACGATTTCTCTTTGCGATGGTGTAATTTTCGACTACAAAAATCACATTTGATTTAACAAAATCACATGTGATTTCACAAAAATCACATGCGATTTCACAAATATCACATGTGATTTAAACCCAAGAAAGGAGAATGTTCAAAGCTTTGAGCGAGAAAATCACATGTGATTTTATAGTAATGACGAGAATATTTTTGGCATTTAGTAGACGATCATTTTTATATACTTTTGACGGATAATGTTGAAACTTTCGCCAAAAAATTATACGTGATTGAAATCATTTATAATTTTTGTTTTAAAATTCATGCGTGATTATATGAATTGCATGTGATTTCATAAGTTCACATGCGATTGAAAGTTAACAAATCACATGTGATTTTATAAATCTCACATATCGCATGTGATTTTACAAATTTAAGTGTGATTTTTTGAGAATCACATGTAATTTTTTTATGCGAAATTTTTAAAAAAAGTTTGCCGAAAGTATATAGAAATTCCTATCTATAGAAAGATAATTTAATTCTCGTCGCAATGGTATAATTACTTTTGCGTAACGATTAACGCTTTGAGACATATTTAATTTTTAAAATTTAGAGTGAAAGTGAGTTTTTAAATTAAATTAAAAACATTTAATATAGGTCAACAAATGGGATCTGAATGGATGGTTAAGATTGAAAGAATTATACTTTTCTTTGGAGAGTGTTACTTATATAACTTTTTTCATGGATACGATGTAAAGGCAAACCGAACTTTGAGACTTTAAGTCCAAAATCAATTTTAACTCAAAGTCAAAGGGCCTTCATTGGTGTAGTATAAGAAAACTTTAGGCATGTTATACAGGTGTAAATAGAATTATTTTTTTTACAAGAAATAGCTAAATTATACAAAAAGAATTAGAATTCTTTAAAATTGAGTCAAATATGACCCGTCATATTTACCAATCACAAATTAATTGAGTGTATTGTTTTTTTTAATTAAATTCAAGAGCCTACTTCTTTATTTAAATTTATAATGTGCTTAACATGGTCTATCATATTTTACCATAACATGAGAGGATACTTTTCCATACAAAACTTCAATGTCATCGTCTCAAAACCGAACATCTCATATATATAATATCATGTAGTTGATAATTTAAATACACTTGGACCCGATACAATTCCAGACTAACGTTCGCAAAAGTAGCCGATACAAGAGCTCCAAGAGGGGAGTTCATAGCGTCTGGGACCAAAATTTAACTCACAACTCACTTAAAAAACTCGAAAATGAATCTTTAAAAACGTTTTCTCTAACACTCATATAGTTGTCAACCTAGAACAAATCACATAAAAAAATAAAACCCCCCAAAACCACAAGTATAATTAGTTAAAGAGTAAAGTTCAAAAATCATCCAAACCGTTTATAAAAAGTTTGAATTACATCTCCGTTAATACTTCGCGCAAAATACATCTTTGTGGTTGTAAAATGGTGTACCATTTATGTTTCTGGACGGATGGTGCAAATAGTTTTCAGTTAAGGGTTAAAACTGTTTGACACCTTAACGATGTTTTAGTTCTTTTACAGCCTAATGATGATTTTTGCACTTAATTTTAAAAAATAAAAATCGAAACGTTTTTTTCAAAAAAGTTTTGAAATTTTTATTTCTTTCAAAAAATTCGAAAAATGTTTTTTTTTCAAATTTTTTTTATGGATTTTTGTTTTAAAATTTACTTTTTCTGAAAAAAAATCTAATTTTTTTATAAAATATCTTTTTTCCAAACAAAAACTTACATTTTTTATTTTCTTAAAAACGTAAAATGTTTTATATTTATTGTTTATCTTTTAAAAAGTGTTAATTTTTTTTCCAAAAAGATATATATTTTAAAAATAAAATTTTTTAATTATTTTGAAATTTTTTTCATAAATTTAAAAAAAAAACACTTTTGAGTTTTTTTTCAAACTTTAAATATTTTTTGAAAAGTAAAATGTAAAAATCATCCATGTGTTGTAAAAGGATTAAAGCACCCATATGGTGACAAACAGTTTTAACCTGTAACTGAAACTATTTGTAACATCTGTCTTAAGAGATGTATGGTGCACTATTATACAACTACAAGAATGTATACTGTGCGAAGTATTAATCCTCACTTTATTCATCAGATACATTGTTTATTTTTTTTTAGAACGGCAAATTTTAGTGGTTAGTGGGTCGAGTCGTGCAATAACATCCAAGCGGAAGAATGTATTCTTCGAACCCTCGTTAAGTTATGTTAGACTTCTTATCCGCTTGCCTGAAAGGCCTTTAGCAGGTTTTAAACCCAAGACCTCCAGGAATCCTTCCCTAATGAAACCAATTAATGAAACTTTGATGGTCATATGAGCTAAGTCAGTTGGTTAAACACATTGTTTAAAATTAGTAAGAACGTCAAACACAAAAGCTAATCTTTAGAAATCCAACAAAGTGGGTTATTACAAGACTTTACCCGTCTGTCAAAGCAAATATAAAGCCATTAGGTTGATTGATAATGGCTTAGAGGGCACGATATGGTGCATCGTCATTCGGCTGGCCACCACGAACCGAGGTGACGACGGCAATCGTACCGTTGCTCGCGTCGTCGGTTTTGGGCTGGCTACCAGCCGACGTCCTCGCCTACGGTGCGAGGCCATGGCGTAGCCAACCACACCGTGGCTCGCGCCATGGGTTTGAGTTATGGTTTTTTTTATTAATTTTTTTTAAATTTTCTATAAAAAATTAAAAATCCTACGGTTGGAATAACGGCTACTTTTTTTTGACCGTTTGAGGGCAAAAAAAACCCTATTTTTCATCTTTTTTACCTATAAATTCCCACTAAATTTAACCAATATCACAACTTCTTCTATAATTCTCTACATCTAATTTTTATATTTTTTTATCCACCATGAGTCAAAATTCAAATCCAAACCAATACCCGAATTAATGAAACATTTAAGTTTATGTTAATTAATTGTTGAAAAAAAAGTGGTGGAGTGACGACGACACGAAAATGTTGGTGTTAACCAGGGAGGGAGTTGTGTCGTCGTGGGGAATTTTGATGTCATGAGAGAAAAAGGTGATGTGGCATCACTTTTTGCCCACGACACGAGCACGACGACTCAACCGTACCGTGTGCTCTTAGTAAGACAACCATGGTACTAGTTCTCGTGAATACCGCAACTGAAGCTCCAAGAGTTTTGCACACTGATGTGGCAGCATGGTATGCAATCATCTCACTCATACGGTTTTGTTCATAATGTCAAAGAAGAGTTGTGTAAACTAGATACAATAAGAAATAGAGTTTTTGACCAACTAATTATACTTACAAAACTTATTTACCATTTCATGGCATGTTAAAAACTATTGACTATTATGTGGTATTTCTTTTTAACATACATTAAACTTTCTCCATTTCTTTTGAACTTTATAAAAAAATCTCGCACAAAAAAAGTAAATATTTTTTTATCGCAACATTATACTTTAATGTTTTATTTCATTTTCAATTAGTTAGCTAAAAGTATTGAAATCAGAACCAAACACTAATTAGCTATACATGTTGGTTGTCAAAAGCATCATAATGTTACACAAGTACCATACGTAGTCTGTAGCTAAAAAGCATTATACGCACAAACTCTATAGATCAATGAGTGTTGCAAAAAAATGTTTATAAGATTGATTAATCGATTCAAGGCTATCAACTTTGTTGATTTATGTAAAAAAAACAATAATGACAATCAATTATGGTCAACGACGGACAATGAAAGATAAACTTACTGAAAACATGTAAATCTTGTCGAAAATACTGAAAACTCAATTGAAACTTGTGTTTATCACTTATATTAACTATTTATATGTATGATAAGTTTGATTTAAAATAATTTTTTCTGAAAATACCTAGAACTTGTTAGAAGTACCCAAAACTTGTGGTAAATACTTAAAATTTGTTAAAAATACCGATCTAATTAATCACCGATTAATCTTTTCTAATATAATTATAAGTTTCAAGATGATCAATCGATTGACTAGCAATTTACGATTATTGCAAGCTTGAGATCAATAGATACACATGACGCGGTAATGGTTAAAGTTGCTACAACCAGGTTACTTTTTTTTCTTTTTTTCTTAAATTTATTTATTTATGTTGAATAAAAAAACCTTATTTTTAAACAATTCATACAATGGTAAACAAATTTACGAGAAACAATTGGTTTGCGACTAAAAACAAAAAATATCATACAATAGTCAATAATTTTAAACATGTCATAGAATCGTAATTAAGTTTTGTAAGTACAATTAGTTGGTCAAAAACTCATAAGAAATAAAGAGCAAAACAGCGAATGTACTGAATATTTCCCAAAATTATAAACGGCTTCTTTCTTTCCATTTGTTACATGTTGTCGTTGAGTTTAATTACAAACTCATTTAATTTGTATGATTTATTAACATTTTTAATATTTGGTTCACTTTAGCTTGCGTTTCTGTAATTACATAAATCATTGTAACTTTCCACTTTACGTTTCAATATTTCATGCTTCAATTTCTCGGTAAACAAACTTTCCAAATTTTAATCAATTTTATACGTAAACTAACTCCATAAAGTATATAAAAATGGCTGACCATGGTCCGAACTACGAGTAACAACAGCAAGTCTGCTACATAAAGTTACTACACTCGAATCATTCTATGTTCGCTCGAATTAACATATAGTTCGCTCGTATAATTCATTGCAGAAAGTCGATATATAATAAATATTCGTTTAAAAAAACCTCTAGTTCAAGGCAATCATCTTATACAAACGACCCACACCGAAAAACATCAATTTGTTGAAAAGCGGGTCACCTTACTGTGTCTCATTTGAAAGTTTATAACGTTCTAAAGGGTCAGTTCAGAAGTTCAACTTTATTCAAGGGTCTTTTGGGAGTTCATATGTTCTAAAAGGTCCAAATTTTAACCAAGATTACATGTAAACTAGTAGAACATAGTACTATAGTAGTATAAAAGATAAGGAAAACGTTATAAAATTGATTAAATTAGAGAATACGATGAAATATACTTATATACTTAAAACCACATACATAAAAAAAAGTAAAAGCAAAGAATTTTTGGCATAAAGGAAAAGTTAAATTATATTAAAAGTGAATATATTGCATGCTGATAGATGATTCAATTGGGTAGCTTCTTCAACCTTTATACAAGAGGTCTAAGGATGGATTCAAATGATTCCTCTATCCCTTTTTTTTACACTTTACTTTCAATAAAAAATTGACTTATCTTAAACTCACTTAATAATTCGCTTTATAAAAATTAACCTTTTTAAAACTCACTTCATCAATACAGCAGAAAGAAAACAAGATTGTGATGTGATTTGTGTTTCAATGAATTCATCGATATGTATTTTAAGTTAACTTTATGGAACCTGATTTGGTGGATTAGAATTTCAACATTCATAAATCTATAGCCGAAGTATAAGCCCGCGTCTTACCTTATTATTTAAGTTACATATGTGTTTAGACGGTTTCATGACGAGCGTTTTTTTTTATGATTTTGAGTTTGACTTGTCAAGAAATGAGGAGACACATAAAGTCCAACAATATAAAAAAGTCTGAGTTGTAGATTTGAGATGTAGTTGACGATCCAATGCACACCGCGGGAACATGAATGGAACTTTTTGTTGCCCTTCTTAAAATTTCACATCAAATGATCAATATTGTTATAAGAGCTCTAGGTATCGTGAACCAACATTACCTCCTCACTTGAGTCTTATGGGATGCCACGTCATTTGACACCCAAAACCCATGTTATCATAACATACCACCTCTCCTCACTTTGACCTCACCACTACCTATTTTATTTTATTTTCCCTTATTTTAAACCAAAATAAATTCATTTCATAAAATTTAAATTACAATACATACAAAAATAAATACATAAAACTAAAAAAAATAACGAAAAAATATAACGAAGCTGAAATACATTGATTTGGTTTAACCATTGAAAGTACTTGGGCATCACTTCATGATGTCTTGTTGCCTCGCTCGGATGAACGCGACTTTTTCTGGTCATGCGTTGTCGGGATCCAACATGAAGAACTCCAGCTCTCGACACTCCCTCATCGTCACTTTCTTGTCTTTTTTCGCCCAGTAAGCCTTTTGCGCAGCTTGATATTTTTTCATAATCTCCTTCTAAACGGTCGGACGCCACAGAGCCTGTGTTACTTCCACTGGTGCTCGCAGAAGTTCTAGATTTTATTTTCTTTGATGGACTTGGGTTTCTGGCAGGACGAGGTTGTGGACCTGGGCCGAATAGTT
Source organism: Glebionis coronaria (assembly GCA_025667525.1). Classification (NCBI taxonomy): domain Eukaryota; kingdom Viridiplantae; phylum Streptophyta; class Magnoliopsida; order Asterales; family Asteraceae; genus Glebionis; species Glebionis coronaria. The sequence goes on along the minus strand of JANFOE010001481.1, from coordinate 102,208 downwards.
CTTCAAGAGTGTCTGTGTCAATCGGTTCGGCCGCATCCTATTGTGGATAATTTTTCAAAACATTCCAACAATGGACGTATTAAACTTTCTACCTTCACTACGTTGAGCGAACGTCTTCTTTGCATTCTCGACGTGATCATGCTCATTTTTCACCGCTCTTACGTGGAAAATGTTTGTAGACACCATTGAATTTTTGGCGTTCCCCGTTAATTCGTGTCCATTTTCTGGTAGCCATATTCTTCATCCGTGGATCACCAATTGTAGTATGGTTAAAAACTTCCATAATTTGGGTTCAAAACGTATCCTCAGATTGGTCATTTTTTATTTCAACATTTTGCGAAATCTCGATACAAGTCTCCGTATGTAACTTTTCTTCAGCGGTTGACCAATGGGTCAAAACACGTGATGCGATCTCCTCGACCTCGTCATCATCTTCATCCAAATTAATCAGGGCTTTCTTTTCCGATTTGGATTGTTTCGAGGGACGTTTGCCTTTGCCTACTTCTTCTCGATATGTATTTGGTACTTTGAATTAACCTTGTGATTGTGTAGCAATTGGTTGTTGTTGTTGTGGAGGAAAAGCTTGTGATGGAAACTAGTTTTGGTATGACGGTTGTGGTGAAAAAAATTGTGGTGTGTTGTTTCTCGGATTTTAAAATTTTGAAATCCTAGTTGCGGGTTGTAATTTTGATAACCAAATTGGTAATTTTGGTCGGATGAAAATTGAGATAAGTTAGTCGGATATTGTTGCGAGGATCCGACGGAGTAGACGGATTAAATGAAGGTGAAAATTGTGGCGGTTGGGTGTTAAGGAGATTGGTATAAAACCCGTCATTTGGACTTTGAGATTTTTTTTATAGACTATGAAGAGACGATTTCAGAAAATTGTATGTAAAAATGTGGGTTAGTAGTAGCATTTATATTAGAAAGTAGGAGAAATAATAAATTGTAAATAAAAAAGTAAAAAAAATTCCGTTATACAATGGTAAGAAATTTTAAAAGAAGAGACGTTATGAATTTTTTTTTGTCGTTTACTAACTCACCTAGATAGCGAAATACCCTATGGCGAGCAAGTGACGAATGGGTGCGGTGTGGTGGCGGGCTATAGCGAGCTGCCAACTCGGATTGGCGAACACTTTGCATCACGATACCTTCTGCTCTAAGGTGGTTTATATCATATTTACCGTTTAGACTTGTTGGAAATCCTTTTAGGCACGTTTTTAGAAATGATACTGGCTACTAAAGTTTATACTCCTCGCATGGATGGTGTTGATAGTCTCATGAGTTCCTTCGGTATTGGTCAGACGATTTTTCTCACTTGACTTGGATAATGCTAAACCAAAAAGGTGATTTTGATGCGTTGATCGGTGTTGAATCTTATAATGGCCATCGCATTAATTTTTTATTTATCTAATTATGCAATCAAAATGTATATATATTCAATATAATTTTAACATTCTAGTGTTGTCATCAGTAAGTAATTCCCATCGTCGCAACATTTATTGCTATTTCTCACTAAATACTCACTTCTAATATATAGGTAAGAGTATTCAACTTAGAGGCAATTATATATATAAGCTACCAAATTCCTAGTAAAATTATTCACGCGTGGCGTTGTACAAGAAAACGATTAGGAATACATAATAACAAGTTCATACGATCATATGATTAGAGAGCATTAGCCACACTCGCCATGGAACTATTTGTGTACTCGAGTTGTTGGGTTGTTAATTTCCCCATTTCAATTTGTTGCTTCTTATGAATCTCTTCAAAAATCAATACGATAATCCACGCCAACGACTCAATTAACACCATGATGCAAGACGTAAAGCGAAGAGAGAAAACACAAAGTATAAGAATCCTTCATTATCAGCTAGAGCTAGAGTTTGAGCTTGAAATTAAGCTATGCATAATAAGATTATGGCCTTATTATGTCATTTTTACAACAGTCATGTTAACTAACTTGAATTTTGAAAACCTGTGTTAATAAGTTGAAGAGTAAATGACACGGTTTCTTCTATTTGTACTAGAATCACTCTTGGGCTCCTTTATGAAACAATTTCGCCCCTCTATGTCTCGAATGCTTTTAGGTGTTGTCAAAATCCCACGCAAAGGCTAAAATCATACTGTGCTACACACACCCTAAAATCGGGGGTCTTCCACTACTTGTAAGAGCGTGTGTCATGGAACAATTTTTTTGGCTTGACTACATCAGTCCCAACATTGTGAAACAAACTTGTATTTGTTTTAGTGGCTACGATTTTCATTGTTACCACACACCACGGGTATACAAAATGTGGTGCTCATGTGTAAACGTATTCTTTATATATTTGATACATCAAAAAACCATTCAAGCATAGCCAAAACGTCTTCATATATATATATATATATATATATATATATATATATATATATATATATATATATATATATATATATATATATATATATATATATATATATATATATATATATATATATATATATATATATATATATATATATATATATATATATATATATATATATATATATATATATAGTGTAAGGTTCTTTTCAGAACCAATAAAATGTACAGAACTGCGAGAACCATCTTTTATTCTTAATAATGCATATGTATTTTCCTCGTAATGTTTAAATTATACGTTTAATAATTGTTTTATTGGTTATAAATCCGAGTAGATGAGCGATATGAAGAGTGCATATGTATTTTTTATATTATCCATCGAGAAGGTAATTATGATACAGACGAAACAAAATACATGTGCATGGTCCTTGAATACATGTATCTAATGACCTAACACGATGAGAATCCATGCACGTCTACATTGTGAACTAACACGATAAAAATATATGTGCATTTTAAGAGTAAAAAGGCGGTCCTCGTAGTTCTATACATTTATTTGGTTCTGAAAAGAACCTCACCCTATATATATATATATATATATATATATATATATATATATATATATATATATATATATATATATATATATATATATATATATATATATATAGGGGAGAGATCAAATAAAAAGACTTTTTTTGGTGAGAAGGATAAGAAGGATTTTCAGCCATTGATTTTAAAATCAATGGATGAGATTAAACCATAATCCTAACTAACTAACCAACTAACTGACTAACCATTTAAATATAATTTTTAAAAAGTTTTTCAAAAATTCTGAAAAAATTCGAGAAAAAATTCGAGTAGATCGGGTATGTTGGTGCAAAAACTTTTGTGAAAAAAGTTTTTTTAATTCGAAGATTTTAACGTTTTTTTAATGCACAAAAACGAAATTTTGATGCACAAAAACGATAATTTTTAGGCTTTTTACGTTTTTTATGCATCAAGAATTCATTTTTATACCCAACTTCTTTTGACTTTTTGCTTTAAAATTTGATGCCGCATCAAACTAAAACAACTTGAAAATTTTGTGGATGAAAAGAATTTGTACACAAAATTTCATCTTTTTGTGCATTAAATTTCGTTTTTTGTGCATTAAAAAAATGCAAAAAACTCAAAATTAAGAAAACTTTCTTCACAACTTTTTTATGCACCAACATATCCGATATTATGGAATTTTTTCAGAATTTTTCGAGAACTTTTTTAAAATCATGTTTATATGGTTAGTTAGTTAGTTAGTTAGTTAAAAGTATGAATTGATCTCATCCATTGATTTTAAATCAATGGCTGAAAATCCTTCTTATTCTTCTCACAAAAAAAGTCTCTCTCTCTCTCTCTCTCTATATATATATATATATATATATATATATATATATATATATATATATATATATATATATATATATATATATATATATATATATATATATATATATATATATATATATATATATATATATATATATATATATATATATTGAGAAATCTTCTTTATATATTAAGAAGTAAAAAGTAAGGATTTATGAATGTTGCAGTATTGTTTGCGTCTTTGCAAAGATTCAAAGGCTAATATACTGAAAGAAAAAGAAGTCTATTGAAAGCCCAAATAAATTGTAGTACAAAAGTCCCCAAGTTTCGGCCTATGAGAGAACAGATTTGGCTCATAACTGTGAAAATACCATGTGTGCAAAAAATAGCAAGGTTGTCCACGATTCGATTAATGCCAAAGGAGTCGAAACTGAGAGGAATCGGATTTGTTAAAACCAAACCGAATTAGATATTCCGTTTAGATATGGTTTTGGTAAAATGTCAATGAAACTGAACAACAAATGATATCGAATTTTGCTCGATTTTTGGTTCAGTTTATATAAATTTGAATTCGGTTTGTCCTCTGGTTGATTTTTGGTTCAGATAATTCAATTTGAATTTGGTTCGACTTCATTTTCTGTGTTACCGAGAAACTTTTTTACCTGAACCAGATAAACTGAACAACCAGATAACAAAACACCCCACAAAACAGGCAAGTTGTATTATTCATACACTAACTACTTATGAGTTGAGTTATTTTGCAATTTTTTTTTTGCAACCTATAGGACTAATTATATCCATTCATTACCTAAGATTAAATCTCATAGTAAAAAACACCGAGGGACTATTTTTGCCAAAATGTCAAAAAATGCAAAAATCCAGCGGAGAGACTAAAATTGTAAAATTTTCGAACTGATTTTTATCAACGTTAATATTTAACTAGTAAAAAAATAATAAAATATAACCTGTCATAAAATGAAATATAACGAGTGATAAAATTATTTTATCACCGGTGATATTTCATTATTTTTTTCACTACACAATTGATAAAAATCAGTTCAAAAAAATTACAACTTTAATCCCTCTGGAAACTTTTAGATTTTTTGGCAAAATTGGCCCCTCTGTGGTTTTTTTTAATTTTAGGTTATTCTCCACTTTTAGATCAAACCAAAATAGATGGTAAGGATTTATCTCTGAGCTTGTATGAAAAAAAGTTGCATTTAAACTTTTGTCAACTGCATATACAAATTAAGATCAAAGAGGGAAAGTCATTGTTTGACATAATGTTTCGTGCCATTGGTTTTTTCAGTGATATAATGTAGTAATGTACTATGTATATGTAACGTTGTGTTCATGGTCTAAGTATTGGGTATGGTTAAGGTTCAAACTTGATTTCAAAAGAGAAAGTGAGAGTCATATAAGTTTGGTACGAAAATCTTTTAGCATCATATTTGAGGAGGGAAGAGGGGGCAGTGAGCTTAAGAAATAGTGGTGTCAAAGGATAAAAATATGGTATCATGGACTCGCATACATCCTACTTTATTAAAAAAAGATAAAAGAGAATCACAATATGCGAGCTGTTAAGTTTGGCGCCAACCAGTTTTACGTGAGACCTGATAGAGTGTGCCATTCACATTTTTGGACTGATGATAACAACCGGCTAACATCTCAGTGTACCCGGCCACCGCTCTCAGAGCATAGGGTATGGTTTGGTGTTTTCGTGCTGAGCCGTGGGAAAACACAATTTTCAGGGGTATGGTGAGTAATGGGTAAATGATCCCACAAACACGAAAACGCCACATTTTGACGCTCCTTGGTTTGCTTGAGCCATGGAGTATACATTGGGCCCACTTTTCAAAAAAAAAAATAAAAAAAATAATTATGCTCGAAAACGCGCGCCGTCCCCTCGGCGCGAGATACGAAAACGCGAGCAGGGGTGTAGTTTCTCACGTTTTCGTGTCGCGTTTTCGCACAACGCGAGGGTATTTCTACCCGTACCCTGTGCTCTCATAGTTGAAGTACAATTTTTTTTTTCGAAAAAAAAGGATAGTTATTAGTTAGAGTGAGTGACTTTATTGAAAATTAGATCTGTTGGTCTTCAAAGAGAAAATGGATGGTGCAAACAGTTAAAGTAACAGAAAGAAAATTAAAAAATCATGAGCCTAACGAGAGAGGTAGCTGACGATTAATGAGTTGGCATAAGGATCGAACATGGGGCTGCCAACTTCCCAACCAACAACTTCCCCACTAGTCCAACCCACAATTACATTATTTCTAATGATTTTGTTTGTACTTGACATGTAAATCATTTTTCATTGAAAATGACATAAAATATTTCTTGTTAAATACATCGAAGATATGATAGATGAAATCCTTTTTAGGATCTAATTGATCATATGACCAAACTCGATTAAGCATCTAAAATCGTTAATCTTGACCAAACCGCGAGTAACTGTTCATTTTGGGTGCCGAGAGTTTCGTTACACGTCTAGTGCGATTAGATTTCAAATAGTAAAATGAATTACTCGTTCGTGATAAATAATTTAGGTCTTTCAGTTGCCGAACTAAACCGACTCGTAAAAACATGCATAGTATAGCATTGACAGGTATGCATGTACTTACAAAACTCATAGGGTACTACTATATATACCCCCCTACCCCACTAAATAGTACACAAAAAGTACAAAATATTCCTTTTGTCCCCTCCCTGCTTCAGCCAGACACAGTTTTTATCAGTTTCTGTTTCGCGTTTTTTGTCTGTTTAATTTTTTTGAGTCACAAAAACTTATTATTTTTTTCCTGCACTTTCAGTTTCACAGTTTTATAACAAATACTAAATTATAAAAAAAATTAAAAAATAAAAAAAAGTAGAAATAGTAGGGGGTATAGCTTGTAAAAATGGGGGGATCTTGATAACCTTGCCCAAACTCATATGACTACATAGAGTGTACACATAAAAAGTACATGCAGTTTCATATTATTGTTGAAATGTTCCAAAAGGTTAATCTGAAATGTTCCAAAAGGTTAATCTGAATTCACAAACATACTCATAGGGTATGTTTGTGATTTTTAGGAGCTGAAGCGGATTATTGGAGCGGGTTGATAGAGCTGAATGCTAGAGCATGTATCTTGAGTTTATTATACATTTTATTTTAACTAGCATGCCATTTAACATGTTATTTATGAGTTTATTCTTTTAACAAGTTCATTCAAGCTCTGGCCGCCAAACGAAACTTATTTTTAATAGTAGCTTACTTTTTGAAAAACAATAACCTTATGTTACAATAAGCTCCGATAAACTCACGCACTAAACATAACATATATGTCATGCATTCACATGTCGAAGGAGCTAGTCCACTTTGGTCATGTTGCAATTAACTTACGACAAATTTAATTCGAAAAAAACAATTAAGACTTTACTTTTGTGGTTGATCAAAGGAATCCGGTTCCTAGGAAAAAAGGGTAATATTTCAAGTAAGATTAATGAGGAGGATGTAGTTGAACTTGTCGTTGTATCTTTTCTCTTGACAATATCCTTAATTAGATATTAGTCTCACTCTCAAATAGTTGCAAGTGTGTTGACACTCCTATGTTGATTTACTATATAAACACTTATGTCGTAGTTGGTCCATCTATTCCAAATGTAACCAACATCTAACAATATACGTTGTAGATTTAGACGCAAAATACGTATAAGTGGTGTTGTAAAAAAAGTAGCAATAAAAAGAAGAAGCAAACCAATTATACGGATTTTCTGTCTAATTCATCAACGTATAGGTTTTCTTTGTCTATTATTGTTTCCCTAAGCGAGTATATATATATAATCTAATTAAAACCTCATATGAGAACTTCATGTAAATAGGGTGAACTCCTTAATATAAGGCTAGTTGTACATTTTTTAAAATTAGTAAGAACGTCAAACAAAAAAGCTGATCTTTAGAAAACAAACAAAGTGAGCAGGGTGGAAAAAATCGCAAATAAAACCGAATAAATCAAAATTGAACCTGAGCCTAATTGAAAACAAAAGAACTGCACTGAATTACTAATTTTATTCTTGAGTTGGATATGCGTTTGGCAGTGAAATCCAAATCGAAAACCAAATTTATATAAATATATATGTTTTTTCATATGTTTTTTTATATTTGGTTCGGTTTAATTTTCAAAATGAATTACAAGACGTTCCCATTTGTGAGGGCAAATATATAATACCATTAGGTTGATAATGGGTTAGTAAGGGTTGTTTTTTTTCTCTTTGAGTCACTTAATATTTGGGTCCAACTTTTTGATCTTCTTAATGGGGGTGACCATTAAAACTATGATCCGTCCACTAAGAGGCTAATAAAGTGACTCAAGGGTAGCCACTTAATTTAGTAAACGACCCTTAAGACAACCATTGTACTAGTCCTCGTAAATACCACAACTAAAGTTCCAAAGAGTGCTGGAACTCAAAAAAATAAAGAGCAAAATCATCGACTGCTAGACCTACTTATGCGTGCATGAGTCACTCGCAATGGTGTCCTCAACTTGTAAGCGACTTCTTTCTTTCCATTGATTGCATGTTTTTGTTGATTCAGCTACAACCTCATTAATCCCACATCAGTAGTACAAGGAAAAACTTAATAGCTTTTATACTAAAGTCAAGTGCGTTGTGTAATTTGATATTAATACTATATTGTTGATTAGGAGATCCTTGGGTTGATTTGAAAAGCAACCCATAACTTTCTTGATTTACAAATTTGTTGATTCATAAAACTTTTCTTAATTCACAACTTTGTAAAAATTCATTATTTTTAAAGCTTTTGTTGATGATATTCAAATAATTTGCTTTTTTTTTCTTTAAGGGTGTTTTGGTGTTTCTTACAAGGTTAAACTTATTTTTTCATTGGGTAGACATCCCGTCTACACTTTGTCCCATTTATAGTATCTTTGTGGAGTTTACTTCACATGTCTCTTCTTTGTCATTTAGCTCACCATCTTTTAATTAAGGTGGCTCGTTGGTGGGAATTGTAGGTTCCGGATTGTCATTCTTATGCGATTTGGCTTTCTTAGTTTATTAATTTTCGTCTATTGATGAGACTTTTTTTACTTGAATTAAATAAACAGAACAACCAGACTACGGAAAACCCTACAAAATAAAACAAGCAAGTTGTATTATTCATGCTCTAAGTGCATAAACAAGTTATCATCAAAGAAAGTCATTGTTTGACATAGTGGCAAAAATATTGTGGCGGATCGAGACTAAATCCAAGATGGTTCCTATGAGATATTAAAATCAACGGGCTAAAAATTTGACCGGTCAAACGGTCGGGTTAAATCAAAATATCAATCAGTTAATGGGTCGAGTTAAGTTCAGAAAATGTCATGTCCAATACAATGATTATAATATAAAATTATACGAAAACTGATTAGTGTGTGTATCTTTCTGAATACAAATTTGGTTTCTTTAACGTTTTAATTTAGCTTTCTACGTAGTTGGTCGTCTACTTGCTTATCGATGCCTTTGAAAACATGTATCGGTATTTGTTTATTTATCTGAAATTAGGGCTCTTTCAAAATATCTATATTTGTCATTTAACATTCGTTTTGTTATCTTTATAAGACATAGCGGTACATATTAAAATATTAACTGGATATTTGACTTTATTTTAAGATGAGAACAAAATTGAATAGAGCATTGCATTTTTCAAGAGTTAAATTAATGTTGTACACTAGTACCTCTACTACTACTATTTCTTAAATAAATAAAATCCAATATACTTTTTCAATAAATATTTATTGCTATACCCAATAAAGTTTATCTTTCGTTCAAAAAAAATAAAGTTTATCTTGTCATTTCTCTTCTTCGTCAGCTCGACAAACTGTAAAGATAACTCATATTTTCGGTCAAACTTATTTTCCTTGTTTCTTAATCTTCTTTTTTTGAAAAATTTAGATATAAGGCGGTTCCTAATGTCACTACAACGAATTTAGGGTTCGTTCACATTTTTTCTTCGCACTTTAGAAAGTGTGAACTTTATTTGTAAAATACTCACACTTGTAAGTGTGAAGTAAAAAAAAGTCTGAAGTTTTAAAAAGTTCACATATAAAAGTGTGAAGTTTTAAAAAGTTGACACATAAAAGCGTGAAGTATTAAAAATCTTCACACTTATAAGTGTGAAGTTATTTGTTACACCTAATTTGTTTACACCCCGAACACTAATAAAAGAGTGAACTTTTTAAATTCACACATTTTAAAGTGCGAACAAATGGCATAATAAGTGTGAAAAATCAACTAATTTGTTGTAGTGTGTATTTGTAAGATGGTTCCTTGAAAAAGTTTTATACTGTTTATAAATGATTGTTTTCTAAGATGGTTTCCGGGCACCACCAACTTATCACCTAGATCCGCCTCTTTTTTGTCTAGCCACCAAGGTTCTATAACATATATGTTTTTTTTTTGCAAAAGCTTCTGTTGATCAATGATATTCTAAGTATGCAAGGCATGTTATTTTGGATGTAGAATTATTTATGGTTAGAAAAATGCTTTTTAATTTGTTACATTTAAAGCGTTGAGTTAATTATTATTTTTTTGGGTGTTTTGGTGCTTGTGCCCAATTCGTATCAAACGACCAATGTTGTCATGAGGTGACTTACATTATTTTTATCGTTTAGACTTGCTGGAAATACTTTTATGCACGTTTTTAGAAATGATATACTTTACACTTTCCCTGCTTTTGCACTATGATTTTTGGTCGCTTCGACGGGGTTGAAAGTTTCATTACTTCCTCATGTGTTGATCAAGCGTTTTCAGTTAGGGAATCATATGCTTTTTTCTCACTTGACTCGGAATAATGCTAAACTAGGAAGGTGATTTTGCGGTGTTGGTTGGTGTTGAGCCTTATAATGCTCATCACAGTGATTTTATTTTCATGTTAGGTAGTATAATTTATATCAATGCAATTTTCATATGCTAATTTGTCATCAGTTCTATTTAGTATTTTCAATTATTGCAAATTTCTCTTACCACGCATGACATATCTAGTGAAAATAGAACTTAGATGTAAAAGTTCTAAAACACTGTTACATCTGACTATCTAACTTGGGTTGGATTTGAAGAGTTTTGGGTTACTAAATAAGTAGTTTTGTGAAAATCAATTTTTCAAAAATCTTCAACAATATTTACAATCACAACCACAAACTTATCATCTGTTTTGGACCAAAATATGTATAGTTGAGCATATGTCAATCATTAGAAATGAGTCCAATATTAAAGGTGTTGAGATTTTTCCTATTCAGGTTATTTGAGGAGAGTTAATCCATGATTAGGGAGTCTAAACCAAGTAATTCAGGGCCGTCTTTGAGGACGTACAAACTGAGTGACCGCACAGAGCCTTAAACTTTATAAGGCCCCCAAAATACACCTAGTTTTCATGGAAATTATTTCTCAAAATGATTCAATATGTAGGTTCAATATTAAAGGCGTTGAGATGTTTCATATTCAGAGGCCAATCCTTAAATAGGAGCGGCGAAGTATTTTGGTAACCATTACCCTTTTTCCCAAATCAGATACATGCGTAAAGATTGAAGAATAACACATGCAGAATATATATAGTTGAACAAGAACACACCATCATGCTACACACACATAAAGCTCTTCTAGTAAACACAATACTTAAACAACCTATCTAGGAGGATTATTTTCTTGTTAATACAACGTGTTATTTCCAGACCCAGATAGGAGGAGTATTTTCTAATGTTATTTGGTAGTAAAATATATATAGAAGTACATTCCTAACTATACCATAGGCACCGTAGAAGTGTCAAATACGAGATCCGAGAAGCTAAGTGAAACTCCTTGAGGCACCTTTTCTAAAACGCCACAATATTTTTAGTTTGATTTCTGTTTCAGAAAGAAAGTTTTTCTTTCCAACTAATGTGCAGTCTTACATGGATAGAAACCATAAAGACCTTCGAGTTAAACAATACAAAGACGCACCCCTTGGATCATAACCACTAGAAGCAACCCGCAAAGAGAAATCATTATAACGCACGGTTCCCGGAAGAAATCTAAAAAATTGTCATGGAACTAATTATGTTCTTATGTTGTTGGGTTGCTAATCGACCCATATTGCTTTTTGTTTCGAGTAATGGTTGATATAAAAACAATATTTAATCCCATATCGGCACTAGAAAGAAAAACTTTGTAGCTTATATACTAAAGTCGTGTAGGATGGGTAAGTTAAAATTAATATTAAGTTGTTGATTAGGTCATCCGTAGGTGGGTTCACAAATCCACGAGCGGAATCCCACTCAACAACTTTGTAAGAAATATATAAACTTTTTTCTCAAAAGCTTTTGTTGATGATATTTAAAATATTATTCATGGACGTTAAATCATTCATGGTTAAAAAAATAACTATTTGGTCTAAAGCATCAACTTAATTATTTTTTCTTTTTGATTTTAGGATGTTCCTTACCAGTTTACATCAAATGACCAATGTTATCATCTTATATTATTTTTACCGTTTAGACTTGTTAGAAATATTTTTTATGCAGCTTTTAGAAATGATGTACTCGCCACTGTCCCCGCTTCCGCACTACAATCTTTGGTTGTTTGGATGGTGTTGATAGTTTCATTACTTCCTCATGTGTTGATCAGGCGTTTTCATTTGAGAGGAATCATAAGCGTTTTTCTCACTTAGAGTCGAATAATGGTAAATCGGAAAGATGGTTTTGCTATGTTGGTTGATACTAAGTCTTATTATGCTCACCACACTGATTTTTCGTAATTAAAGTTTATAATATATGGAACAAAATTTTAATTTGCTAATGTTGTCATCAGTCCATTTAGATTTTTCAGTTATTTCAAATTTCTTTTATCACGCATAATATATTTAGTGATTATTATATTTGATGGTTGAACGTGTACAACCATCTTTTATATATATATACTATACTTAGATGTAACGAGGTTCTAAAACATTATTACATCTGACTATCTAGAAGTTTAATTAACCGAAGTCTTTTCGTAATCGTTACCCTTTCCCAAGCCACGGTAAATATGTAGCTAGGGAACTTTGAACCATAGTCATATTGAGAGGTATATATTTAGATGCAGCAATATTACCATTTGATAAGAATTACAAATGTAGCGAGTATCTATATACATCCATCAAATTCTTCTTTTTAATCTAATTTTTCCTTAAAAATATTCTTTTACGAGATGCGACCATTTTTCCGTCAAGTTATTGTTCTTTGAGTAATCATACTTATTGATCATCTGGATAAAGCAAAAGCTTAAATAAAAGTAAAAAGTATGTAATTTGCACAAGGAGGTTAGACATAGTGTTTAGATATCTTGAGTAGAGTAAAACAATGATTTGAAAAAAATTGACAAAACGTGTTCCTAGTTAATAGGGTTGAATATTTTCTTCTTCAAGTATCCGCACAAAGTTGAATGATAAAAAAGATAGTTTCTAAAAGAATAGTTAAATTATATTAAAATTGAATATATTTTATGGTGATTGATGGATCTCATGACTAGCATCTTCGACCTTTATATAAGATGTCTAAGTATCGAGTCATGAAGTTTTCCATTTGCCTTTTTTTTACACTTTAGTTTTAACAAAAAATGATTTTTATTAAACTCACTTAACAATACTTACATGTCTTTTTAGATGAAAGGAATGTTTTAAAAACCGGTTCAACTCGGTCGGTTGAACCGGGAACCGGAGTATTGACCGGTCCGTTGTGAGACGGGTTTTTACTAAAAATCGAACCGGTTTGAACCGCCGGGTTTTGGTCGACCCAGATCAAACCGTTAAACCGGAGACCGGAGATCGACCGGTTCATCATATGTCAAAGGGAAGAAGGAGGATGATTTACATCAATTAATGTAATTACACAAGTTTTGATGTGTAGTTGAATCATATGCTTTCTAAACTTGTTGAAGATGGATAGATTGGAGTTTCTGTTTCTTCTAGGTTGGCCTGATGAAGTGATGAGATCCTTTTTTATGGGGGAAGATTTCAACGGCGGATGAAATTGATGCCTGTTTGTGTAAAGAATCAATGGCGGATGAGAAAATGAGTTTACATCTATATTGGATATTTTTTTGTTTTATGATGGAAAAAGAAAAGTTATATGGTTTTAGGTAATGTTTTAAAACCCGGTTTTTTTATTGACCCGGTTAAGCTACCGGTTCAACCGGTTGAACCGCCGGGTCAAACCGGTACCGTGAAAAACAAAGAAATACATACATATCTATTAGGCTAACAACTTTAAAACCTCTAAATGCGACCAAATAACACTATAACAACATAAACATGATCACTTTCATTTTTTTCATTTTACAAATAAACTTAAAGATGTATTCTATGTAATTAATTATGTTAACATAAAATATTAATCATTAAATAAGTAAACAACATTCAATAAAATGGAATTAATTCAATAAAATTAATGTAGGAAAGTCAACATTATTTTGCCAACTAAAAAATGTACCGAAGTTAATGAAAAATAATCATAGGAAAAATAAAAGCTTACAATACACGATTGTATTTTGTGAAGAGAAAATAAATAGTTTAACCTGGGAAATGGAAGGGTTGTGTGGGGCGTGGATAGGGGAAACAATTGTTTCTGACCTTAATTATTAAAAAAAGGAAACACATTAATTACTTTAAATGAAAATGAAACAAACTTTTTTGACCCGGACGGGTTATTAAAATCGGTTCAAACCGGGTTATAGAAAACCGGTCGGTTTAAACCGGTTGCGAATCTCCTAAAAAACCGTTGACATCCAGACCGGTACTCCAACCGGTTTACGGTTCAACCGGTTGAACCGGCCGGTTCAAACCGGTTTTTAAAACATTGGTTTTAGGATGTGAAGTGCTATAAGATATGTCAAAGAGACAAAAGCTGAAAAAAAGTACTATTGATGGTGACTGATTTCATGCTCTTTTACATGTTTATTACAATAAAATAAGTTTTATTATTAAAAGATAAACAAAGTAAACAAGTGGGTCTGTGAATAACTGAATATACAATTAATCCATCTTTTTTACGTAAAATCGGTTTGACTCATCGGTTGAACCGTTAAACCGGTGAACCGGCTACTTGGCCGGGTCAACTAAAAAACCAAGTTATAAAACATTGGATGAACTAATCCAGATTATTCATATAAATTTGGGACCATCTTTTGTTTCTAGTTTCTGGTCCATGAGTAGTAGTATTTGTGTATTGATGTCAGCATAGTTGATCACTAGACCATTTGTGTTTGTGTATTTCTGTATTACGTATTTTAACATCATGTAGCCGATAGTTTAATACATTTGGCCTCGATAAAACTTGAGACCAATGTTCGCAAAAACTCGCCAATGCAAGAGCTCCCAAGGGGAGGTTATAGTGCGAGACCAAAATGTCTGGTCCATGAATTTCTTATAAGAAGCATCATTAGAACACGCGGAAGACTTATACCATGGGTTGAACTTGGGTCTCCCACTTTCTATGCCAACGCTTTGACCACTAGTCCAACCCCAGAATACATCATTCATGTGACTTTATTGATATTCAGATGTACAGGATTTTTCACATAGATGGTTGTTTTAGTCATTTTTTATAGGGTTAAGTATAAATATAGACACAAGTACACTACATGGTCCCTTACCCAGACTTTTTTTTTCAAAATTCCAAAAAGAGACTTATAGTTTTGATCAACTGATCTACCTACTTAATATTTTATCACGTGTCCAACTGATCAACTTTTTTTATTCACAAATATAACTTAAATTACAAATATACCCTCATCTTTATCTTTTTATTCCAACCTACCACTCCATCACCACCACCACTACCAACCTACCACTTCATAACCACCACCACTACCAACCTACCACTTCCCGATACTTCTAACTAAAAACAATGACTTGGTGCATACCAAGATTTTACAAAAAGCATTGCAATCATAAACTGGTGTGTCATTACTTCCTGATACAAGATTACAGTCGGTGTTTTACTTTATTGTTTAACCAATCCATATGCTTTGGTAATGGTTGGAAGAGGTTTACATAAGCAACATCTGGTCCAATTGATATATTCTGTGTCCATCAATGTGTGCATAGTGTTCAAGCTAGTATCTGAATGTTTAAACTTGAGTCTCTTCTGATCAGTTACTGTGTAGAGAATCCACGATATGAACTTTGTCATTGCACCTTTCCCGAAATGCCCTGAGATCTTCTCCATTTGTAAAATCTTTTATCGGGAAGTGGTAGGTTGGTAATGGTGGTGGTGATGAAGTGGTAGGTCGGTAGTGGTGGTGGTGATGGAGTGGTAGGTGAGAATAAAAAGATAAAAATGAGGGTATATTTGTAATTTAAGTTATATTTGTGCATAAAAAAAGTTGATCAGTTAGACACGTGGCAAAATATTAAGTAGGTAGATCAGTTGATCAAAAGTACAAGTCTTTTTTTGGAAATTTAAAAAAAAAAGTCTGGGTAGGTGACCATGTAGTGTACTTGTGTCCATATTTGTACTTGCCCTTCTTTATATTCTAAACTCATGTATAATTTAATTCGATATTTTCATTTCAAACATTCTATTAGGGTTTTCTATAAACCTAAGAAACTGATAAATCAAGATGAACTGCTAAAATGAAATCAAAAAAGCCCCGCTTGTTGTGGTTTAATTTCTGTATTTATTTTTATATATTTGTGGTTAACCAAAGCGAATTAATGTATTGTACTTTTATCACATCTTCTTATATATCAATTTGCAAAGAGATTTACACTATTCAGTATTCATCGTACTTTTATCACATCTTCTGTAACCTTTCATTTCGCACCAAAAAATTTACCACTTAACTATAACTTTCTTTGTTAATAATCAAACCGCGCCAAACCGCCACATACACGTCGTGCATACTACAAGATCAAAAGGATAATTTCTTGGTTAAAAAGCTTCGTATTTGTTGGATTAAAGCGTCCAATTAATTTTATTTTTCTTAAAATAAAAAACACACTGATAGTTGTGACTGATTAGAGTAATTAGACGTTGTGGAATTTGGCAGTTCTCCCTTGTGTATCGAACATACTCCGTCAGCTGTTGAACCAGATAGTAGTCGTATGTCGTGTATTGACAAAGCTTAATTGTGCATGTGTTTAATCCTTAGAGGTGGTTTTGCAATTCTTGATGTGAATAAACACATTTTTAAGCTTTTACTGTTTTATTTAGAGATGTCATATTTGATGTCACTAATGAAACTTCATATTACAGACTTTCAGTACATATCAGTAGTTGTTGAATATTGTTAATCAGATAATGTAATTACAATATATTTACAATATATGCTCGTATCTAGATAGTTTAGGATATTCTCACCTGTGATATCATTTTCACGTTAACATCGTATGTAAAATGTGAATGTGATTTTAGGGTCATGTTGGTTGAATGTGTATCTATGGTTAGAGCACAGGGTACGGGGCGTTTTCGCCCCGCGTTTTTTCACGGCGCCACACCAAAACGTGAGAGCCACACCCCTGTTGGCGTTTTCGTGTCTCGAGCCGAGGACAGGACGCACGTTTTCGCACGAAAACGCGAGACACGAAAACGCGAGACCGTACCCGGTCGTGAGTTTTCGTGCATAATTATTTTTTTGTTTTTTTTATTTTTCTTTATTTTTTTAGAAAAATGAGCCCAATTTTTTCCCCGTGGCTCAACAGAATCAGGGAGCGTGAAATGTGGTGTTTTCGTGTTTGTGGTGTGGTGGGATCATTTAGCTACCACTCACCATACCCCTTGAAAAATCTCGTGTTTTTCAACGGCTCAACACGAAAACTCAACACCATACCTCGTTCTCTTATTGTATATTTTTTAGTTTGTTAGGTTAAAATGTTTATTTAGAGTCGTCGTTTTAAATACCAGCTTTCTACAATTACTTGTTTCACGTTGTTGGGTTACTGCCCTCTTTGTCTAGCGGAATTTGAGCAACCCGACAACTTATGAGTTGTTTGTGCTTTGTAACCATTCTTGTAAATATCGGTCATTGCGGTCAATATATCGGTTGGCAGCGATCCGCTACAACGCGATGCAAAATAACGACTAAACTTGGCGTTTTGGTCAAACGGAGATCCAAAATCAGTCAAAATCAGTAGAAAATAATACACTCTCTGTTCTAAAATTATTGTCTACAAAAAAACATATATTAAAGGAAAAATAACATTATCAAAACTTTTCTTTATTATACTTTTTACTTTTTGTAGGATGATAATATTACCCTTATGTAATTAAATTAAAACTTGTTTATTATCTATAATAATTACATAAAGTTAGAGTAATACGGTAAACTCGAATTAAATATTCTATCTATTTTTAAAGTAAACAGTTGTTTTGAGACAACCAAAATGAAATAATGAACAATAATTTTGGGACGAGGGTGGTAAGAACTTAATAAAATTATTAAAATATATAAATTATGGAAATTTATATCAAATAAATAGTAAAAATAATAAAAATAATAATGAAAAATAAAAAGTTATGATATAGTTATATTAAATAATGATAAAATTTTAAAAAACGAGACCGAACATGCATCATATTAGCGTAACACTTTTTATACAATATATTCAAACCACATTTACCATATTAGAGAAAGAGGTGATCTCCCTCATTGCATGATCGTTTGCTTCTTGGTCTCAAGATCTATGTGACTTCCCGATTGATCTTTTTCCCTGCCTAATACTCTCATCTTCATTAAGAGTTAATCTTTGGTTCAACTTGACCAGAAATAACCATCACTCGTTTCACATTTTATGTAATCTTCTCGTCCCATTTGAACCACCAAGCTCTTTTTAGCCTCATACACATATGCATATATACAATAAAACCAACCATAACATGTATAAAAAGTATGTTTTAAACTCGCAACAAGACATTACTAGAAAATAATGCATAATTCACTCACCTATGGTGTATAAGATGAAAAATGGGTTATTTCTTTACATTTATTAAATGTCGTCATTGATGCATCTACAAACTCATTAATCCCATTAATCCCACATTGCTAGTAGAATGAAAAACTTGGTAGTTTATATACTAAAGTCGTGTGGGTTGGGTATGTTAATGTTAATATTCTATGTTGTTGATTAGGTATCCGCGAGTTGATTTACAAATTAACCTGTGCAACCTCATCAATAATTTTGTATAAATTCCATTAACCTTTTTTTTTAAATTTGTGTTTTGTACACAAAAAAAGTTCCCTTTACTAACTCACCACCTAGAACAATAAGCCTAAACCTACAAGAGTATTTATAAATTTAAATTTTTTCTAGTACTTTACATACTTTAAGCCAAAATATAGAAAAAAACATGAAATGGATTGGATGTTATGGCAAACATCAATTGTCAGTATTTACTCGTGGGGTGTTCATTGGTTAAGTATCTGAGTTGTTCGGTTTATTTGACATAGTTATTATCGTAATTTTTTCGTTAAAATGAAAATCCAACTCAAATTGGATTAAATCAAAATGAATAACTAAAATTACATAATTTTAATTATTTATTTTTTTTATTTATATATTTAATGGCAAAAAAATTGTAAGCTTAAAAAGGGATATAATTTCCTAAACTAAAATCGAACAAATATTTAATTCGGTTAGATTTATTTAGGTTTTAACCGATTGCGCACACCCCTAATTTCCTCAACGTCTGTCATGTTTGTAACAAGAGGACATATATGGTTTTTTTGTTAATTACGCGTGCATACTTTTTTAAACCATAAGGTGTTCCAAAGCGATTTATTGTATCGTTAATTTCGCATAGTAATCAAAACGTATAACTCAATTAAAATAAATAAAAATTCTTTTGAAAAAAATGTAATTAATACATAAATATCAAGAACAAAAGCTTTTGAAAACAAAAAAAAATTAAATAAATTATGCAAAGTTGTTGTGAAAATAGTAAAAGTTAATTTATCATTTGTCCCTCAAATATGTTGGATCATCTAAGAAACTTGTTGATCAAATATGAAAATAAAAAAAATAATTAAACGTACAAATTAAAGTTGTCCTTCATCACGGGAAAGATCAATAGCGGAGTGTCCCTTTGATAGTTTGATTAGCCATGATTGAAGGGTCGGCTCACAATTCAACCAGCACATAAACCATCCAACTGCCTCCTTTCGCTGCAACCGTATACAATGTTGTACAACCAGCACATGTACTCGTAATTCACCAACACCTTAACACACCTCCCAAAACCTTTAGGGTGTGTTTGCTAGAGGGAGTTGAAGCAAGAGAAAAGGAAATGGGCCCATTTCTCGTGTTTGGTTAAGAAAGGAAATAAGAAAGCGGGAAGTTGGAATTTCTCGAGAGTTTGTTCCTTTGTATTTTCATTTCCATCTTGTATGGAGTGGAAATGGCAAGTCTTCATCGGCTTTCTTTTTTCATTTTAAATAATTCAAATTTCAATACATTTTTTATTTTACATTATCTTGTTCTAGGTTCTGATCGGATGGATTTTGATTTCTTAAAACAATTTGGATAGCTTTGGCGTTTATTATTAATTTGAACTTTTGAATTGTGATGTTTTATCTTTTACTTCTAAAAAAAATTATATCACGTGAAATAATTTGTTATTTCTCGAGTCGAAGTATTTGTCTTACCAAACAATGGATTTCGTTAAAAATTATCTACTGATTTCTATTCTCTGAATTTCCAATCTCTGCTTCATTTCTTTTCTCTAAATTTCTCTCTTTGTCCTTACTTACCGTCAAAATTAACAGACTCCTTCGTTCTTTATCCTTAAAATCCAACGTCCCATGAGTCTTTATTTTAACCATTCTTTTAATCTCATCCGTCCGATCAAATGATGTTGTCACGTGTAACTCTATCCATCCTTTATCCATCCACTTAGATTCCTCTACGTCATCTAAAGCTCGAGTTTTTTACTTGCCATTTAACCCGACTTCTAGTAATAAACTCACTATTGAGTTATGCAAACTGCCTGTTTGTTTAGTTTTTTTATTAAGTCCTGTAAAATTAAAGTGTCTGTAAAAATATATGTTGTCTGTTTGTAGATGAATATATGACTGTTTGTTTTATGTGCTGAATATAGTGTCTGAATCTGAAAAATTTACTATTATGTCCTTTTAAATTAAATAAATGAAGAAGTTAGAGAGAAAATATGTAAAATAATAATAATAAGTCATGACTTAATATGGAAAGCCTTCTCTTCCTGGCTTTTTCTTGAAAAACATCAGTTAATTTTAAGCACAAAACAAACAAGTTATTGATGACTTAATTTATATCTTTATTTTCTTATTAAGACTCTATTAGTCCTTATTAAACACTACCTTAGCTTCACGAGTAGACAATTTTTAAGCCCACATTGGTTAAACAAGAAAAGTGATGCTAATTAATAAAGAACCGTGCCCATTAGTTGCTTGTGTTCGGTTAAATATTCGTTCCAGACTATATTTGCTGGAATGTTTAGTTATATAAACCATTGCACAACTTTATATATGAATTCCTAACTTTTTAATACACATGAACTTTTGCATGAATTTTACGTGAGAAACTTTAGGGACTCCATATGTTACTTTGGTTATTTAGTTAATTTAGATTTTAAGCGTTTATAAGGCTGGTGGGAGTGGCATCAAAGTCACTCACCGTCACCTCAGCTTTTTAACAAACTCACTCAAATTCACTCAAACTCCTCACAAGAGGTAATGGCACTCACCCAACTCACCCAAACTCACTCCACACCACCCCCATTTTTTTATTAAATATTTTTTATTCATACAATTAAAACATTTATTCATATATTTTATTAAAACACGGGTACGTAGAAAATTAAAACACAGTACGAAAATAAAAATAAAAACATAGAAAATTAAAAAACAACATTTAAAAAAAACTAAAAGGGATATTATAATCCTCCTTGATCTGAGCTCGGTGCCACTCCGCGACTACGAGTTCACGTCCTATCAAATGATCTATTGGCTGCATATAATAGTCCAAGTCCTCGTTTTGCTGCTTTTTTCGGGCTATTTACACTTCTTTTTCCCGGATTTTCATCTCTTTCTTCTTCATCTCAAAATATGCGGCATGTTGTCCACCCTGCACAACAAAGGCTCGTTCTTGTTGTTCACCCAACCCATACAACATCAACCTAGCCAAAGCCTCGTCGTTTGTACTCGACTCCCCCGAAGCTCTGCTCCCTCTAGACTTAGCCTTAGCTTTGTCCCTGCCCATTGGACGTGGGATCGGTTGCACTTCTTTATTATCAGTGGCATCAACATCCACACTGTTATTTGCATCGATAGAATTTGATTAAACGAACTAGACCCAGATGACTTGTATCTCTTGCTTATTTTAGAAGTCCTAGATAATTCTTTAGGTAATTCAAACTCCTTCCATTTCTGGCAGTCTTTCACAACCTCCCAGCAATGACGAAATTTGAACGGTAGTCCAACTTGAGCCTCATAATGCATCAACGCCTCATCAGCATCCGCCCCATTTGCATCACTTGATCATAAACACCACAAAAACGAGCTATACAAGGTCGAATTGTCTTCCACTTCCCGTTCAAAGAATCATATGTACGAACCCCGGGTTCCTTCGTTTTGCTCTCAAATACTCAAGGATTTTTGTCCAAAATCCCTGCTTACTCATTTCGTTTCCATGAACGTTGTCATTAGACACGGAAACCCAACCTTTTGCCAAAAAAAATTCCTCCACTGTTGTCCAATGTTGTTGTCATTTTGTGGCTACTTCGACCGCCTTCTTCTTTTGACGTCCCCTAGATAGTGCTTTCTTCGGTTTAGATATTTGGACCGTTTCTTGATTTTCAGGAACGGTTTCCAGCTCGGGAGACCCGGTTTGTTGATACGAAGCAAACCCTTGACTTTCATACATGTCTGAATACTGCGGGATGTAGCAATCTTGAGTTTCATAGGCGGGTTGTGATGAGGAACCACGCCTATGGCTTTGGTAGTGGCTTGGGTTTTGGTTATGGTATTGGCTTGGGTATTAACTATGGAATTGACTTGGGTATTGGCTAGGGTATTGACTTGGATCCAGGCAACGGTAAGGTGTGTTTTTGTAAGATTGTGGGTGATAGAATGATGGTGGTCGTATGGTGTTAACGTGAACGGGTGACGGATTTTCTAGGTCGAAAGTTCCTCGCGGTGTGGGTGGTGAGTTTTGAGTATTTGGCCTACCTCGACGTTTGTTGGCGGATCGGGGTGTGTTTTCTTGAGACATGATTTCGAGGAGATGGAGATGGGAGGTTTGATTTTTGTGTGTGAAAATTGAATAAGATGATAGGGGTATTTATTATTAAATTTTAGGTTAATTTTTTTTCTTATATATAAAACCAACGGCAAAAAATTAATGGTGGGGCCCATTTGTATAAACTCACCCAGGGTGAGTATGGCTGTGTTTTTTCTTGTCAAAGAAAAAGTCGCGCGCGAGTTTTTGATGGAGGGATGGGGGCTGCGTGCGAGTTGGCCTAAGCTGCGGGTGGGTTTAAACCCACTCCCACCAGCCTAAAAGTTAGAAATGTTAGTTGTCTTATTTCGAAATAATTAGCATATTGTGCAAAATACTAAATGATGCTATATCCGTCTTATAATTATTGTCTTCTAATAAAAATATTTTTTTTTTGGTAATGGGTTTCCCCGGTAAATAGATTAACCAAAAAAACAGTGAAGTACAAATAGAATGTGGCTAAGGTACCACATTAACCTCAAGCTAAACAGCTTGATAAACACCTAACTCTAGTGCTTATGACAAGCCATAAACACTTACAAAACACCTAGTACCCAACAAAATGAACCAAACTAGCTAACAGCTTCCATGAAAGAATGTCCACCTCCATTTGTTTTAGGGAATAAATTGGTTGTTTCATCATAAACCATTTCAACCTCGTCTTCTTCATCATTATGATCCAATACATAGTAAGGATTTGATGTAGATAGCCCAACACCTGATGATGACGTATCAATAGACTTCAACTTGGGCAAAGAAACAGTCTTCGTAGTAGTCACTCCCTTCATCGGGTTACTAATTGTAGCTTTAGGAACAAATTTAACATTTGGCTGAACCGATGAACCAGTAAACTTACCACCCTTGAAAGATTTCGTCATCTTTCTCTTTCTTTTGGTCACCGTTTGGAAACCATCATTATTCTCAACAATAGGAATAGCACCAGAAGTAGATGGACCACTACTAGCAGTAGGAACTATAGGAGAAGCAACCACCTTATTAGAGCATTGATCAATAGAGGGACCAAAAGTCTTACACTCAGCACATCTAGGAGGTCTCCATTCATATTCAACACGGATAGTTTCCTTTATAAAACCCTCCCCCGAAAGAGAAGGGACACCAATGGTAACAACATCCACAAAATCAGCCTCAGCATTAACCTCAATTAAGCATCTGGCAAAACTACTCCGACCCCATGACTCCTTACACATAGAACTAGTGTAGGAATCTAGCATCACAGGGTTTCCAATGAAAGAAGCAATCAAACTAATTCCATCTTCTTCAAAGACTTGAATAGGCACATCATGTAATTTTACCCAAACAGGAATACGAGTCAATTATTCTTTAATCAACCTAGTATCCATCGACCATTTTTTGAGAATGATCGGAGACTTACGAATCAACCACGGGCCCTCCTCTAAAACTGCTTCCAAACCAGCAAGTGACTTGAATTTGAAAAAGAAAAAACCCTTAGAATTCATCATAATCCGTGTCAACCCATGTTTCACCCAGTTGTTTCTAACATAATAATCCACAACCCGGAAAGCCATTCTCTTTCCAATAAAGTAATCATATAGAGTATGTTCAAGACGATGACTGACCTTTTGAACCACTTTACGAGGAATAGAGACGTTTACACCATCAAAAACATCTTCTGACGCGAATTGACGAAAACTACCATTATCAACAGACTGCTCCGTTTCAGTTGCACTAGTATTACAAATAGAAGCAAGCGTATCCATTTTATTAGAAAATTCAGTGGTAATATCCTCAATCGACTATACATAATCATTACTTGCACCATTCGAACCACCCCCCTTGATCCTCAACTCAACTTCATATGCACACAATAAAATATAGATCTCCTTCAATCGTTCACTGGTAATCAACGAACAAATATCAAATTTCGCCAACTTTAGATTGCGCTTGAGCTCACAAACTTCAGCCACCGTGTGCAATGGTATCCCAAAAACCTTACCAATCACATCAATCGTGCAAGGCTGCATCTTATTAAGTAACGCAGCCTTTGCATCCACATCCATCCTCGAATATTCATTAGGTTCAAGTGAATCAGCATTAGTTGAAAAGCTGTTGGAATCCACCATATTAAATTAACCAGCCAATCGATTAAATAATCAAACCCACTGATTAAATAATCACACGAGACAATATGAAACAATAAATGCGAACCAACGAATGAAAACTAATCGTTACCCAACCAAACCGACACACTAACAAAGGAGTCTAACATAACTAGGCGAGGGTTCGAAGAAGACATTCTACCGCTTGGATGTCATTGCACGACTCGACCGACTAACTACTAACATTTTCCGTTCAAAAAATAAAAAAATAAAAAAATAAAACGGTGGAACTAATTGTGAGTTGCTTCAATCATCTTATACCGAAAAACGTTGATTTGTTGAAAACCGGGTTTACTTGACACGTGGGTGCATGCGAATGGTCATTCACTCATTTGAGAGTTTGTAAGGTTCTAAAAGGTAAGTCAGAAGTTAAACAATATTCCAGATTCTTTTGGGGGTTCGTTTGTTGCAAAAGGTCCAAACTTTAATCAAGATTTGCATGTAATAAAGTTTGTAACGGTTCATTCCTCGATTCTGTTGTTGGACTCAATTAACGAGTTGGGGTTAAATTTTAGATGGGCTAAAACATTGGGTTGATTTGCAGAGTTTGGGCGTGATAAAATTTGTTATTGTTAAAATGTTAACCAAAAGAACAAGATTTAAGTTCAATTGGATACCATATGTTTCCTTAGATATAAGGGGTCTAATCCGTATCATCCATCTTATTTTAATTTAATGGATATGATTAAATACAAAATATATTTTCACCCTCTTTTTTCAAACATTAATATCTCTTAAACCGTTAATCCTTATGCGAAAAAACATACCGTTACGAAGGACATTTAATTATTTTTCTATATATATGCTATATGATACACTCTCGGCAATTTTTTTTCTTCATTTTTTTCAAGTTTTCGAAAATTATCATATATAATACTAATATCATATATGATGTAACACTAGTATCATGTATGATACGACTTATCATATATGATATAAACCAATATCATATATGATTTAACGCTGTTATCATATATGATGAAACAGTATTATCATATATGATATTTCACGTAAATTTTAACAAGAAGAAAAAAAACGAAATTTTTTTTTTCTTCGAAAGTATATCATATTGCATATTGGTAAGATAATTAAACGCTCGTCGCGATGGTATAACTATTTTCGTTTAACATTTAACGGTTTAAAAGATATTTAAATTATAAAAAATAAATAAAAAATAAAATATATTTAATCTTATTCTTTATATGAAAATGAAATGGATGGTAGATATTAGTCCCTCATATTCAAAAAAAATATAATATACAAAATAAATCTTCTCATAGAACAAATAGTAAATTTGTTAAAAGAATACAAAAACTAGTTATAAGAGATTAGAATATTGAAAGAGAAAACGTGGCATAAAAGAAGAGTTTTATGATAAAAGAATTCTGTAAAAACACAGCCAAACTATACAAAAATTTCGGACCCAATACAATTCCAGACCAATATTCGCATAAGGCAGGGACGGAGCTAGGGGAGTTCTCGCGGGTGCCCGTGACCCCTATAAATTTTTTCATTGTAGTGTTAATTTGTGAAAAAAACATCGATTTAATCTAAATGCATCTTAAATGCACCCAGTCAATCGATACGTGTTTCTACCCTTCGTTTTAATTCATTTTTTACATATGTTATATTATGGTTCAAAAAATTTATGCATCCGGTAATATTTCGTCCTGGCTTCGTCTCTGGCATAAGGCATAAGGCTACCCGCAACGCTACCGGAATAATTAGTTCGCCAGTAGGTCGCGACCGAATCGTAGCGTTGCGGCGATTCGGTCGCCGGACTAGGTCGAGGGGAAATCGACTCTACACACGGTCGATTTGTGATATTCAGTCTCATGTTTATGTTTGTGTATTGTGTGTGTGTTTTATTAAAAAAAACTTTTTTTTTTAAATTTAACATGTTTTCATCGTGTTTTAATTATATAAATTTATAAAAAAATTCCAAATTTTAATATATTGAGTTTTGTTTAATTCCTCACAACATATATTAATTTGACAAGTTTTGGAGTTAGTTTTAGCTAATGAATTATACCCTCTTTACTTCTAATGTTTCGTAATGTTTTTAGTTTATGTAATGTTTTTTTTAGTGTAATGCGTGTTGTATGGAATAAAATGTTTTTCTTTTGGAATAAAATGTTATTTTTATTAAATATAAAATATTATTTTTATTAAATATATAAAAAAAAATTGAACTAGGTCGCAATAGGTCGCCGGGTTGTGGCAAATAGGTCGCACTAGGTCACCGGGTTATGGCAAATAGGTCGCACTAGGTCGCCGGCTGAAAAAATTAGATCGCGACCTAGTAGCGTTGTGGGTAACGAAAAGCATTAAATTTGTGTTTTGTACACAAAAAGTTAAAAAATCAAACTGAGAATAGAACTAGATACCTCGAGGATATATAGTAGTTCCCTTACCAACCCACCACCTAAACCCATAACATTCAAGTTACTAGAACATATATACTCTACTTTTTCTTTTCGGGTATCTCAAATTAATTGTTCACTTTTAAAATAAGTAAGATATTTAGATCGAGATTACTATATTACCTTTAGTTGAAATTATAGTTACAAACATTAAAAAAGTTCTAAATTAATTGGTTAAAAAAAACAATCTTTATAAAATATAAGAAAGAGAAAGCTGTAAAAGTGATATTTTTTTAAAACTTTATATTTTTTGTCAGTGGACAATAATTTTAAGATGGAGGGAGTATGATTTTAAGCTTTCAGCCAAAATAAATACTGTTATGGCCTCAACTAAAATCGAGACAAAACATGAAATGGATACGACTTTAAGGCAAGCCGAACTTTGTAACTTTAAGGCTTCGTTTGTTTTTCAGATGTTTTACCTCTTCATCTACAAACCATGTCTAAAAGAAGAAGAGATACATTTAAAGTCTTCATCTACACAAAAAAGACCGTTTGTTTTTTATAATCTTGAAGAACTTCTTTCCTACTCTTTTTCTTTTTATATTTTTCATTAGTTCTTTTGTATGTTTTCGTACGTTTTCTCAATTTTTACGTTTTTTGACATTTTGTATGATTTTTACGTTTTCATACTCCTTCGTACGTTTTATTCGTATTTTGTAGCGCTGAAAACGCTAATACCTAAAAAAAACATATTAAAGTATACAAACACGTAAAAATAAATTACAATATACGAAAATGTCTAAAACTTAAAAACTTACGAAACAAACGAAAACGTATGAACACGTGAAAAAGTAGAACGAAAACGAACGGAAGCGTAAAAATGCACGAAAACATAGAAAAACGTACAAAAGTGTGCAAAATTGACAAAAAAAGGAAAACACGAAAAAAATGAAAAAAAGCATAAAACATATAAAAACGTGAAAAAATACAAAATGAATCATTCCGGTATAAAAATATAAAAAAATGCAAGCAAATATTAAAGGTGATGGTGGGATGTGAGTGTTGAAAAAGTGAGAAGAAGTGAGAAGAAGAGGAAATAAGAAGAAAGGAGATGTCTTCATGGTTGAAGAGAGGATAAGTGCTTCTTAGCACTTATGTCTGCAAAAAAACAAATAAATACCTTTGCGCGCCTGCAGAGATTTACAGACAAAAGATGCTAGAAGAGGTTTTTTTTAAAAACAAACGAGGCCTAAGTCTAAAGTCTTTGATGTAGTATCCATGAGCTTTGAGAGTTAAAAACTTAAAATAATTTTAGACTTTAATTATTTCTCCTTGAGCTTTGAGAGTGTTGATCTCTTTGATGATAGAACTCCAAGACGAGGAGTGGGAAGCAGAGAGCATATGGTTTTTGAAGGCAAGCTATATATTAGTCAATGCATTTCTTGTATGTAGTCAGTCATGCAGTAAGCCAATGCTTAAATCTTTGATTATGTCCATAAAGTTGCAATAAGTACACTAGGTATGATGCATTGGATTTTAAAGGCAATTGTGTTGGTTGCGGTGAATGGTGGTTCTGCATTTCATGCCGAGAACAAAATCAATGCGAATGATGTTAACTTAACAGATCATAATACGTACAATGGATGAAAGTATTTTAGTGATTCTAGTTATGAAGTCGCGTTCATCTTTATTTTCAAAAAATAGCTTTCGTCAAACTACAAGAGAAAGAAACAATTTGAAATTTTAATGGTTTTTATTATTGATAAAGTCTAAATGACTAAATCGAAACATTTTGACTTGTAAAACCAGTTTCGATTCGATTCTACATTATGCACATGTTTTAAAATTAATCCCTTTATCTTATAGTTATTGTTCACCGACAAAAAAACACACAGTTTAAGAAAAGTAGCACTTTTACAGTTTTTATTCTTTTACTTTTCGCATAATACAATTTTACTTTTAACCAATTAATTTAAATCCTTTTTAAAATTTGTAATTATAATTTCAATTAAGGGTAATATAGTAATTTTGATACAAGCTTCCTACTTATTTTTAATTTTGGACAATTAATTTGGAATAAACCGAAATCGACTATAATCTTGGAATGGAGGTAGTAATATTTAAGAAAAATGGTTAATATATAAAGAAGTTACTAAACTTTCCAAGAAATTTGTCTTAAAGTAACGAACCTTTATTTTGTGTTTCTAAGTTACTAATGTTCATAAGACCAGTTGATTAAGTTACCCACTTATCAAAAACGTGATATTTATGTTACTTAACATGAAAAAACAAGACATTTACGTTACTTAACTATCAAAAAACATGCACTCAGGTTACTCAAATTAACACTAAATTATAGTGATGTATAGTTTAGTAAAGTTTAGTAACTTAGAAATACAAAATGAACGTTCGTTACCTTAAAACAAATTTCTTGGAAAGTTTAGTAACTTCTTTGTATATTAACCCTAAGAAAAAAGAGAAATGAGGGTAAATAATTTTGCTTTTCTCTAAACGTTGTAAAATATTATGGTTTATGCATTTAATGTATGTATATTAACTTCAGTTTACATTGCATGTCCCTTGTCTATTTTAAAAAAAACTGTATCTTCATCATTTAAAATGACACAAAATATAAAGAATACCATTAAAAAAATAGATTATCCTACTTGACATTTACATCATTTTTATCATTTCAAAAAGCAAGACATATCATCTCTATTTGTAATCATTTTAATAAGATCACAAAACTTGTAAAAAATTAAATTAAATCATCCTCATTATAGTCAGTTCTTAAAAAGTAACACATATCATATCTACTTTTAAACATTTTAATAAAATTACAAAAACTTGTTTAAAGATTAAATTAAATTATCTTCATAACCAATTAAGAATAGATAAATCACAGCCTCAGTTTATTATCAAAACTCATTTTGTAAAAATCAGCCTCATCCACTCTGTACGAGATGAATGGTAATGAAATAGAAAAAAGAACTTGCATATGCAAGTGTGATCTGTTGCTCAAAAAATGAAAAAAAAATATAAATGATAGTAGAAGAAGAAAATTATGCTCTTAAATAAATTGCCGTGGATAGGACAATATGAAAGTGCTATCATAGACTACCTTTTAGGGTGATATGTATCTATCATACACATACGAGATATTTGTATATCGATGTATAAACAAACAATGACAATGAATATCATAGTGATAGTACGATTCCGATAGCGGTGAAACAAACGCTTCCTAGCTACGTGTTTCTATAAAAGTAAATGGAAATTAAAATTTTCTATACTCAACTTGTTTCTAAAAAGCTAAATGAAAATTAAAAAACAAGATACAACTAGCAACATATTGGGTAACACTTTATATATATATATATATATATATTACTAGTCATTTCATGTATGCAATAGTAAAAATATTTGTAATTAAACACCACGTTTGTTTTACATCACCCACCAACGTGGGATACTTATAAGTATATTGTGTAAGATCATTTTTATCAAGATTTAAAAGAAACGGGTGAGGTCCTTATTTGCATGATCTTATGCTTCTTAATCTCGAGATCCATGTGACTTCCCGGTTGATCGCTTTCACTTCCTAACACTCTGAAATTCATTAATGATTGCGTAATCTTTTAGTTGCAAATGGTTCACCACGATTGGGGTTGCAAGCGGTTTAATACTCTCGGGGTTTGCAGGAGGTTCCACCACTGTTGGAGTTTAACGAGGTTCCATTACTGTCAGGGTTGCTACGTACAATTTCCGTTCATTTCAGAGTTGCAAAAGGTTCCTTCAATTTCCGCAATACTTATATAATTACTAACTATATATATAATAAGTTCCGGAGAAGTGTCAAATGTCGGATCAAAGAAGCCAAGTTAACTCCTCGACACCCTCTTTAAAACGTTACAATATTCAGGTTGATTTATTTTTATGAAACAAAGTTCTAATTTTTATCCAACCAATGTGCATCTTTACTTAGATAGAGACTAATAATACTGACTCTGTATCAAAGATAAATGTAACATTTACCACGAACCTATTTCTTTTCTCATTTGTTGGGTTGCTCCGGTTTGATTTTTCTTTTGACTCTTTATTATTGATAAGTTGATAAAGACAAAGATCACGGCGCCATAACAAAATCAATAAATGCTAGAGTTGGAGCAGAACCCTTGTGGCCTCTAGTGACATGAATCGTAATCTTGTTGTTTTCGATTATTCCAGTAATGGATTATTTAGGTTTGGTTTGGTTCAACTTGATCAGCAAAATAACCATCACCGACGTCAGATGTTATGTAAACTTGTTGCCTTATTATACCTACCAAGCTCTTTTCAGCCAAATACACATATGGACCACAACAGCATGGACAAAAATTACGTTTTAAACTCGTTATTGACAACTTGTAGTTTATGCATAATCTACTTACGATTGTTTCCCAAAATTTTCAACGTCTTCTTTCTTTCCAGTGGGTTACATGTCTTCATTGATTCAACTATAAACTCATTATTCTCACATCGGTAGTATAAAGGAAAACTTGGTAACTTATATACTAAATTGAATTGAGTTGAGTAAGTTGATGTTAATATTATGTTGTTGATTGGGAGATCCGTGAGGGGACTCACTAAATCCACTTATGGTTGATACCCTATCAACAACTTTCTATGATTCCTTAACTTTTTCATGATTTTCTTGATGATATGCAAAGTATATTACGTGTTATTTAACTTATTGTGAACGTTAAATTATTTCATTGCTAAGATTCTTATTTGTTGGATTTAAACATCCAATTAATTTTTTTCTTGATTTTTAGACTTCACGTCGACTAACCAATGATGCCATAAGGTGACTTGCATCGTCTTTGCCATTTTGACTTGTTGGAAATCATTTTAGGAGTTTCAGGCATGTCTTTCAAAATGATTTGCTCACCACTTTCCCCACTTGCGTGACTACAATTTTTGGTCGATTGGACGGTGCATTTTTTCTCTTTTTAAGACGGTCACACTTTTCCCACTTTCCCGACTTGGTTCAACTTGACAACAGAGTAACTATCGCTAAACTTTGTTGCATCAATGGGTGATACGATGGTGTGTTGCATCTGATGTTAACTTCTTACCTTATTTTAGGCACCAAGCTCTTTTAAGCATCATACACATATGCTATAAAATGAACAAAAACATGTAGTATATAACAGTGTAAGAACCATGTTTTGAAATATCTATTTACACATTGTTATTTTGTCACTCCTCCAAATGTTGCATGTTACTTCCATTGTGTTATATTTTCAGGTTTTTTGGTGTTGGGCCCTTATGCTTGGTGGGCTTATTCTCTTGGTGGGCTTTTGGAACCGTTGAGACCCAGCTTTGTTATGTGAAGTTATATTACCCTAGTCTTTGACTAGGGTTTCTTTTATCATTTCATTCACAACACACACACGTATCTGTGTGTACGCAGCTCTCTTTCTCACTAAACTATGAAAGTTGACTTGGGAGTTTGATTATCTTCATCTTGTATACTTGAGTGTTTGAGTGATCTTTGTATGTGAGGGAGAACGGATCAACCAAGTTGGGACGTTCTCATCTTTTCTATTGTAATCGTTCGATTAGCATCCGTTTGGGGACTAATCTTTATCTGTTTTGTTTTGTACTTTGATTTATAATAAATTACACCAAGGGGTGGTTGGTTGGGTGTAAGATCTCTCTTGTTCTGTGATATTATGTTTATTAACATGGTATTAGAGCCATGGTTGTAGATCTTTCAGCCTATCTAAGCTCTCTCGGTTTCTTTTTATTATAATCAATTTTTTTGATTTTATGAAACCCTAATTAATTTTTTAGGGTTTTATACTTTGGGTGGTGATTCTTGCTCTCTTGACGTCTCTGGAAGCTTGTATTGGTGGTGCCTTTCATTTTCTTGAAAAATATTGTTAGGGTTTTCACAAACCCTAATTTTATTTTTTGGGGGTTTTGATTCTGTGGTGCCCAGGAAGCTTTAATAGGTGGTGTTTTTACTTTATTCGGTGGTGTTGTTAAAAATATTGAAGATTAGATTAGGGTTTCTTGAAACCCTAATTTAAATTTTTGGGGTTTTCTCTTTACTTGGTATCCTGGTATCACCTTTGGTGGTGCCGCTACCTTTTTTGGCTAGCTCGCACAGGTATATCCTTGCTAGGGTTTGCTAACCCTAGTTTGTTACTCTGGTTTTTTGGGGGTTTCCTGTTGGTGGCTCACCCATCCTCTAGACTAAGTGAATCTAGAGATTGGGTGTATTGTTGATAGATACTGGTTGCTGTTTTCCGCTGTAAGTCTTCTTTCATTTCCTTTCTTACCTCTCTCTTAGTTACTTGTGAGCTACTGTTGTTAAGTTTGTGGGTGCAAACGGATTCGGTTAACACCTTGACCCTCCAGCCTTGACTGGTGTGGATACCTGCTCTGACCAATCCTAGTCTGCAGCTTAACATTTCTGGTGCTCACTTTCTGGGTGTTTTTTGTGTTTATTTGCTGGATTGCTCTACTTGCTATATTTGTCTCTTATTCTTGTTTTGCTTTTGCCGTTTATTGTTGGTCCACCTCCTACACCCAATGGTGGTGGAGGTAATGGTGGTGGTAAGGGTCCTTCTAAAACCACTACCAATCCAGTTGCTCTCATTTGCAACTTGGATGCTGGAAACCCCCTTCATATTCATAATAGTGACAACAGTAGTTTCATCCTTGTCCCTTTCAAATTATTAGGGACTGAGAACTATAGAATGTGGAACAATTCTATGATACTTGCTTTACAAGCTATGAACAAGTTTGCTTTTGCTGATGGTTCTTGTTTAAGGGAGTCTTATGCTGATGATGTCTTGTGTGCTCAATGGGATAGATGCAATGCTATGGTTCTTACCTGGATTATGAATGTTGTCTCTAGTGATGTGTATATGGTGCTTGTTTATTCTAAAAATGCTACTAATGTTTAGAAAGAGCTTAATGAAACTTATGACAAAGTTGATGGTTCTATTGTCTATAACTTGCTTCAAAAAATTGGGTCTGTTAAACAAGGGGGTAGCTCTATATCTGATTACTATCATAGATTGAACTCTCTTTGGAGAGAGTTTGATGCTGTCTCTAAGATTCCTAAATGTGTTTGTGCTGTTAAATGCTCTTGTTCTGCTAGCACTGAAATAGCTTTACATCAGCAAATCATGAGGCTTATGCAGTTTCTTATGGGGCTTGATGACTGTTATCAACCTGTTAGAACTACACTTCTCACCAGGGATCCACTTCCTGATGTTAAGGAAGCTTATGTCACTGTATCTAGAGAGGAATCCCAGAGGGGTGTTCCTGATAACTCAGACCATACAGAGGCTAAATTGAATGCTACTTCTTTTGCTGCTAAGACCTTTAATCAAAATAGGAGAAACACTTCCAATGCTTCTAATAGAACCCCCAACAAGGGCAATGGGTCCAAAAGTTTTAGGGGCCCTAACCCTAACCTTTTGTGCACTCATTACAATCAGATTGGTCATACTGTTGATAGATGTTTTGAATTGATTGGTTATCCTGCTGGTTACATCAAAAGGGGGGTAATGTTCAAAGGAAAACTGGTTTTAAATCTAAATTTAATGCTAATTATGACATTAAAACTGGAGAGAAACAGGGTTCCACTTGTAACTCTCCAAACTCTTTCACCACTGAACAAATGTAGAAGCTTCTTAATCTGATCAATGACACCTCTGGCAATGCTCAGTCCAATATGGCAGGTAGAATTTCATTCTTTAATGCTAATATTTGGTTCAATATTAACTTTTCCAAGTTTTTCTATGGAAACTCTAATTTCTTGTTAAAACTATTACTTTGGGTTAGATTATTGATTCTGGGCTAACCAACACCTTACCACTCCCACAGTTGGTATGTTTAATGTTGTTGATATTTCCAACCTCAACATTTTTGTTGGTCACCCTAATGGGACTGTTGCCAATATTAGTCACATTGGTGACCTCAGAATTTCTAATAATGTTGTTCTCCATGATGTGTTGGTTGTGCTTGGTTACTGTGTTAGCTTGATGTCTGTTAACAAGCTTATTAAAGATAACAAGTTGTTTGTTGGTTTTGATGAGGATAAATGTTATATATATTCAGGACTTGGCCAAGGGGACTACTCTGGGGACTGGTAGTAAATCTGGGGGGCTTTACCTGTTTTATGACCTTAATACTAAGAGCTTAGGTACTATTAACTCTGCTATGACCTTTAATACCTCCAAAGATATCTGGCATTACAAACTTGGTCATCCCTCTGACCAAGTTCTCAATGCTCTCAAGACTGACCTCAAACTTTCTAAAAATACCAATATTTCTGTTTGTGAAACTTGTCATAGGGCCAAACAAACAAGGGAACCCTTTCCCTTGAGTGATCACAAATCTATCCCCCTTGGTGATCTTGTCCATTTAGATTTGTGGGGTCCTTACAAGGTTCCTATTAAGGAAGGGTATATATACTTCCTTACCATTATGGATGACTACTCTAGAGTTGTGTGGACTTATCTTTTGAAATCTAAGGATGAAGTGTTTGATTGGTTAACTCAATTTATTAATCTTGTTAAAAATCAGTTTGATTCCAAAATCAAAATCTTTAGATATGATAATGGGACTGAATTTGTTAACAACAAAGTACACACATTGCTCTCTCTTTGAGTATTATCCATCAGACCTCTTGTCCTCATACCCCTCAGCAAAATGGGATTGCTGAAAGGAAACATAGACACCTGCTTAATGTAGCTAGGAGTCTTATGTTTCAGGGTGGGATTCCTATCAATTTTTTGTCTAAATGTATTTTGACTACTGTTTATTTGATTAACAGGCTCCCCTCTTCTGTCTTAAATGGTAGGTCCCCCTATGAATTTCTATATGGCAAAAAACCCAATCTCTCTCATTTAAAGTGTTTTGGATGTCTGTGTTTTTCTACTTGTCTGAATAAAAGTGACAAACTCACATCTAGGTCTGAGAAATGTGTTCTAATTGGTTATTCTTCTTTTAAAAAGGCTTACAAATTGTTTAGCTTGGATAATAGAAGAACCTTGTTTTCTAGAGATGTGAAGTTCTATGAAACTGTTTTTCCTTTCAAAATGAAAAACAATTGTGGAAAAGATTCAACAGATGTAGTCATTACAAGTGATGCTGAACTTTTGACCTTTTCGATAATCAAACACCTCCTAGTCCTAATGATGATGAGAGAGCAACACCTAATGTGGATGGTAGGGTTCACCATGTTATTGATGATGCCTTAGTGCATCATCAGGAGGAGACTCTACAACCACTATAGGTGAAAATGTGCAATCCTCCTCTAAGGGCAATTTTGAAAATGAAAATTCTTCTATCTTTTTTGTTGAGCATAGAGGGGACCATCCTCAAGATGAGGAGCAGCCTGTTAGAAAGTCCAGTAGACCCACTAAACTGCCTGCTAAACTTAATGACTTTGTTCTTGATAGCAAGATCAAGTATGGTATTGAGAAGCATGTTAATTACTCTAAGTTGAACACTACCAGTTATTGCTTTGCTACCACTCTTAACCAGTCTATTGAACCATCCACCTACTATGAAGCTGTGAAGGATAGTAGGTGGGTTGAGGCTATGAACAATGAAATTGAGGCCCTGTTAAGGAACAATACTTGGACTTTATGTGATTTACCTGCTGATAGAAAGGCTATTAACAATAAATGGATATATAAGATTAAATACAAGTCCTCGGGCCTTGTTGACAAGTTTAAAGCTAGGGTTGTTGTTAAGGGTTATAGTCAAAGGAAAGGCATTGATTTTGATGAGACTTTCAGTCCTGTTGTTAAAATGGCTACTATTAGGTGTCTTATTAGCATTGCTGTCTCTAATGATTGGACCCTTTTTCAACTTGATGTTAACAATGCTTGCTTATATGGTGATCTTGATGAGGACATTTATATGACTTTTCCTTTGGGCTTCAATTGCAAAGATAAAGGTAAGGTTTGCAAGCTTAATAAAGCTTTGTATGGTCTCAAGCAAGCCCCACGGCAGTGGAATGCAAAACTTACCACTTTCTTGGTTGAGCATGGCTTTATCCAAAGTAAGTTTGATTACTCCCTTTACACCAAACAGAATGGTAACATGTTTATTGCTCTTCTTGTTTATATTGTTTAATTTATTGTAAGTACACCTTCTCGTTTTATATCCTAGTTTCCGCTCCGTATACAATCATCACTCATATGGTTCTATTTATAAGGTCAAACAAGTATTATGTAGATTGTGAACTAGATGCAATAACAAATAATGAGCAAAATAAGTGAATGCTAGACCTGGTTATGCATAATTCACTC
Organism: Glebionis coronaria; assembly: GCA_025667525.1. Lineage (NCBI taxonomy): Eukaryota > Viridiplantae > Streptophyta > Magnoliopsida > Asterales > Asteraceae > Glebionis > Glebionis coronaria. The sequence continues at coordinate 64,426 of JANFOE010001481.1, read as the reverse complement.
AACGAAGGTTTCCTCAAATTGTAAACGTTATCCTTCTTTACACTGATTACATGTCATCGTTCATTCTACTACAAACTCGTTAATCTCACATCGGTAGAGAAAGAAAAACTTAGTAAGCTTTTATAGTAAGGTCATGTGAGTTAGGTAATTTGATATTGATATAATGTTGTCGATTCGGAGATTCGTGGGTGGATTTTAAAACCAACCTGTGTTCTCTTGGAATTGACAAATTTGTATGATTTATTAAATTTTTCTTGATCCACAACTTTGTAAAAAATCATTATTTTTTTAAGCGTTTGTTCAAAGTATTCATTAGGTGTTATTTTTTATAAGTGTTCACAGAGGCAGACCCAGGGTGTTGCACAAATTTTTTTATGATTATTAATACTAAAGTTGACTCACATTACGTAAAAACGGGTGTAGCACGTATCAAGAAAAGACGTATTTGATAACAAAATTACCCTTCGTGATTTAAAATCTGGTGTAACCCGTGCTACAGCCGGCTCCCATGTAGGTACGCCCCTGAGTGTTCAACCATGACGAACTCCATATATTTTGCCGTTCTTAAAAAAATGTACACCGTATATTTAAAGTTGTGATACTTGTCATAGTCGAAAAAAGTACATTCTTTTTTCAATACGACTCCACGCCGTTTACATTGCATATCCCTTGTCTACTTTAAGAGACTTACGCTACGTGTTTCTGAAAAAGTAAATGGAAATTAAAATTTTCTATACTCAACTTGTTTCTAAAAAGCTAAATGAAAATTAAAAAACAAGATACGACTAGCAACACTTTTTAAATATTACTAGTCCTGTCATGTTTGCAATAGTAAAAATATTTACAATTATACACTATGTTTGTTCTACATCACCCACCAACGTGGGATATTTATAAGTATATTGTGTAAGAGCTTTTTTTAACAATATTTAAAAGAAACGGGTGATGCATTTATTTGCATGATCTTATGCTTCTTTATCTCGAGATCCATGTGACTTTCTGGTTGATCGCTTTCACTTCCTAATATTCTTAAATTCATTAATAATTACGTAATCTTTGAGTAAAGCTTGCAAATGGTCTACCACGATTGGGGTTGCAAGAGGTTTAATACTCTTGGGGTTTGCAAGAGTTTCCACCACTATGGGAGTTACACGAGGTTCCTGTTGGGAATAAATTATAGCCAATCTACTTGACCGCTGACAAGAGTAAAACAAGCGTTGACAGGAGCAAAACAAACGCTGACAGCTCAAGCGTTGACAAGATAAAGTTAAGCGTTGATACATTGAAGACAAGCACTGATGGGAAGATATACTCTACGCGTTTAGATTACTTCTAGTAAAGATAGGAACAACAATGTATTTTCTATATTTATCTTTACCTAGAATAGCTGATACGTAGATTATTGTACAAGGCTTCTTATGTCTATAAAAGAAGACCTTTAGGTTAATGTTCAATATAAGTTTTCATTCGTAAACTACTTTCATTGTAAGCAAGTTTGATATCATTAATCAAAGTGAAAGTTTGTTTATATCTTGTGTGTTCTTGTTTAAGTGTTAATTCCGCATAACACTTAGATTATCATATACATATACAAAGGTTTCTCTAAGTGTATTACTTGATCTAATCTCGTATACATAAAGCTAAATCGATCTAAGTTTGAGATCAATAAGTGGTATCAGAGCTTGTTGAGGAACTTTTGATCTTAAAGAACACAAGAACCCTAAGAAATTACCAAAACCCTAATTTTCTCAAAAACCCTAATAACATCATGTCAACTCTAGAAACAACCTCTTCCTCCCAACTTTTGCCAAACATCAAGATTCCCATGCTTGATGCTGCCAACTTTGAATTGTGGAAATTCAACTTTGAGCAATATTTGGGGATCTATGACTACACTCTCTGGGAGATCATTGAATATGGGAACACATACAATAGAGTTGAAAAGGTTGCTGCTACTATTGCTACAAGAACTGTTGTTGCTGGATGTTCAGAAGCAGATAAGAAAGAAAAACCTGGTGATGGTAGAGCTGTGTCTGCTGAAGATATAGCTAAGAGAAGGGTTGATATGAAAACCCTAAATATTCTGAAAGTCTCTTTGGGACAAGAGAACCAGCATAAATACATAGGTTATGATTCTGCTAAAGACCTTTGGGCAGCTCTTGAAGTTTCATAAGATGGCAATGAAGATACTAGGGAAGAAAAGAAGAAACAACTCATGCATGATTATGCTGTTTTCAAATGAAGATACTAGGGAAGAAAAGAAGAAACAACTCATGCATGATTATGCTGTTTTCAAAGCCCAACCCAATGAGAAGCTGAGTAGTGTGAGAAGCAGATTGCTTGATATTACAAGAAAATTGTCCTTCATGGGGACACAACTTGGTGATGTTGATATTAATGCCACTTTTCTTAAAAGTCTTGGTGAGGCGTGGAAGATTGAGGCAAGATCTATTCTTGCCAATAATACTTACAAAAGTTCCACGTTTGATGATATCTACAACAAACTGAGGCTGTTGGAAGATGAAACTCTCAGAACATGGAAGCAAGTCCACCCATGGCCTTCTTTTCTCATAGTGAAGGTCAATTCAATCAGAAGGACTCTTACATGCATCCAGTTACTGGATCATCATGTGTCAGAGCTGGAACATGTCCTGTCAACGTCTCCTTTTCAGACGCTGACACATTCAAAAGTGACTCACCAAGAGTTAAACCTGCTGGTTTGGATCTTGATACTGTATGTGCCTATATTGCTTCTTTGCCCAATGGTTCAGTGATTACATATGAGGACCTTGAGCAGATAAGTGATGAGCACTTGGAAGAGATGGACATTAAGTGGAACATGGCTCTTGCTAGTATAAGAGCAAACAGGTGGAACAGAAGGTTTAAGAAGAGGATGACCTTCAATGCAACGGACACAGCTGGATTTGATAAATCCAAAGTTGAATGCTACAACTGTCATCGTATGGGGCACTTCATGAGGGAATGCAGATCTCCTAGAAGATCTGATGCTGGTAAACCCTCAAGTCAAGTTGTTAAATCTCAGGATCTTAAAGCCATGGTTGCAGTTCAAGGAATTGATGGTATGGGATGGGTTTGGAGCTATCTGGCTAAGGATGTGGAAGAGGATAAAGCTTGGTTGCTGAAATTGAAGAAGAAGAGCATGTTGAATATGCTCTCATGGCACACTCCTCCTCTTCATCTGATAATGAGGTATACGATGATGCTTTTTGTAGTAAAGGTTGTAGGTTAAAATACTGAGAAACTTAACAAAGAGGTGTTAAGATTATTAGATGATGTGAGTACTGAAAGATGCAAACTGTCTAATTACCAAATAGCTCTCACTCAAACTGAGAAGACAGTTTCTGAATACAAGAAAATGGAATTTGACTTAAAAGATAAAATAAATATCTTAAAACATGAGTTAAATGCTAGTATGGATATTAGAAACATCATGGAAAGGGTTAATGGTGAGTTACAGGCTAAGTTAGATGAAGCCATTAAAAACAAAGATAATGTTGGCCTTAAAATCCAGAGATTTGATAAGTCAACACAAACCCTAGGTGAATGTGTGAGTAAACAAAGGGATCCTAAGGACATGACTGGGATTGGGATGAAAGACTACTCTGTGGTTCCACCACCAGCTGGTGACTTCTATGGTGTCCAACAAAAGGACCTATCTTGGACTGGTTTGCCAGAACTCCAAGAGGAGGAATTCATTCCTCCACCAAGATTTGTCACCCCAGTTGAAGAGTATCAACAAAAGTTGACTGACCTAAATGAATGGAAGAAAGCTAACCCTACATTATTTGTTAAGGGTGGCTTGCTATGTGAAATTCCTAATGAGTCAACTCCCATTAAGGTTACAAACCCAATCACTGGTAAAGCTATTGACCTTGGCTCAAACACTATTAGAAAACCTAGCATTAAGTATGTAGAGATGTATAGGAATACTAGGTCACCTAAGAGCCAAGTTAGCAATGATGGAACAGGCTTCTTCTCTTCTAGACCTAGGGTTGTGTCTAGAAAAGTCTGTTACACTTGTGGTAGCTTTTCACACTTGGCATATACGTGTGTCAACGCTCCCAAAGTCAGCGCTGACAGGAACAAATTCAGCGCTGACAGGAACAAAGTCAACGTTGTTAGAAAGTCAAACGTTGTTAGACCTAAACCTTATGTGCAGCAAAGTCCACAAGTGATTAGACCTGCCCCATTCTTCACTAGAGGGTCTAACACTCATGGACAAAGACCATTTCAAAAGACAAACACTTGGTCTAATAGGAAATGGGTTTCTGTAGCAAACCCTAGGTTCAACGCTGACAAGGGAACTTTCAGCGTTGACAAGACCAATTCCAACGCTGACAAAAACGTGACCAGCCCTAAATATTTGCAACCACAGGATAAGGGGTCTAAAGCTTCTTCAAGCTTAACATGGAGACCAAAGAAAGATCAAAACCCTAATGATAATGGGATTTCAATGACCTGCAACATATTTAATTACATTTCAAAGGTCATTACAAAACCTATTGGGGTTAACTGGGTATTTCATACTAAGAAGGATGAAAATGGGCTTGTTATGAGAACTAAGTCTGTTCTTATTGAACAACCAGATGAATCCAAGTCTTCTAAGGCTTGGGTTCCCAAAGAAAACTAATTTGTTTTCTTTATGTGTAGGGCATTCAAAAACAGGTCAATGATTATGGATATTAGGATAGTGGATGCTCAAGGCACATGACAGAGAAGGAAGATTATCTCACTAACTTCACTCCCATTAGAAATGGTGATAAGGTTTACTTTGGAGGCGGATATGGTACTATCACAGGCAAAGGAACCCTTCTCACCAAGAACTTACGTTTTGAGAACGTATTTTTGGTAAAGGAACTTGACTACAATCTTTTTAGTGTATCACAAGTTTGTGATAACAAAAATAAAGTTCTGTTTACTGATACTGAATGTTTGGTGTTAAACAAGGATTACAAGATCCCTGATGAGAAATATATTGACTATAGAACACCTAGGCATAAGGACATATACAATGTGAATCTGAATGGAATTAGAATGAATAACAATATGTCTTGTTTTTATGCTAAAGCTTCAGTAGATGAAAGTAATTTGTGGCACAAAAGACTAGGGCACATAAATTTTAAGAATATAAACAGGCTTGTGAGACTTGGCTTGGTTGATGATTTGCCTGAGAAGGCCTTCCATAATGACCACTCTTGTGTTGCATGTCTTAAAGGCAAGCAGCACAAGGTCTCATTCAAGTCTAAACAGGTGCACTCTAGTACTAGACCTCTTCATTTGCCTCATATGGACCTCTTTGGTCCAACCAATATAGAAAGTTTGAATGGAAAGTCCTATTTTTGTCATCACATATGACTTTTCAAGGTTTACTTGGACCTTCTTTCTAGCTATGAAGAGTGATACAACTGATACTTTAATTGATTTTATCACTCAGATTGAGAAGAAATCTGGAAATGAAGTTAAAATACTTAGGAGTGATAATGGTGGTGAATTTTGGAATAAAAAGTTAGATGATTTCTGTGCCAGGAAAGGAATTACTAGGCAATTCAGTGTTGCTAGAACCCCACAACAAAATGGAGTTGCTGAGAAGAAAAATAGAACCCTAATTGAAGCAGCCAGAACCATGTTGGCTGATGCTCATTTTCCTATATCCTTTTGGGCTGAGGCTGTTAATACAACTTGTTATGTTCAAAATAGAGCATTGGTTAACAAAATTCAGAACAAAACACCTTATGAGTTACTTTGGGGAAGAAAACCTAACATTGGTTTTCTCAGACCTTTTGTTTGTCATGTAGTAGTTTTAGACACAAGTGATGCCTTAGGTAAATTTAGTGCAAAAGGTGATGAAGGCTACTTCATGGGATATTCAGTGCAGAGCAAGGGATATAGGGTTTATCTTAAAGAGGAAAAATGTATACTTGAAAGAGTACATGTTAGGTTTTTAGAAAATAAACCTAGTGATCCTGAAAGTGGTCCTAATTGGTTGTTTGACTTGGAACCTTTATCTAGAGCTTTAAATTATATGCCTGTCACTAATCCAGACATTGTGAAGGTAACTTCAAGTGTTGTGGAAGAACAAGTTGTTGATGTTTCAGGTACACATGTTCATGAAAAGGTTGGACCACAAGCAGAAAAGTCATCTCCTATACAAGAATATGTTATATTCCCCATATGGACAGATGCTTTTGCTGCTGCTGCTGCTGGTGGTAAAGATAATGGTGGTCCCCAAGTACCACCAGATAACAACATGCATGGTCCTTCAGGCGCTGACAAAGGCAAATCTAGCGCTGACAAGACCAATTCAAACGTTGATGGCTCAGACGTTGACAACAATAGTTCAAGCGTTGTTAGCCCACACGCTGACAAACAAGGTTCAGACGTTGACAACACTTCTGCACATCATTTCTCTTCCATTTTTGAACATGGTGAACCTTCCAATTTATATGAAGAGGTTCATCCTCATGTTGATGAAAGAGAGTCTGAAGAAGAAGATATTGGCAACATGGAGAATGAGGTCGAGGACACCAGAATTTTTGAAGGAGGAGTTCTCACTTCTACTATGAAGAATCACCCGACTTCTCAAATCATTGGTGATATTATGACTCCTGTTCAGACTAGAAGATCTCATCAAGGTCTTGGTGGGTTTATTGCCAATATTCACAAGAAGGTTGATACCCCTCTTGTGCAAGCATGTTTGTTTGCCTGTTTTCTGTCACAACATGAACCCAAGAAGATATTTGATGCTCTCAAAGAACCAAGTTGGGTGGAAGCAATGCAGGATGAGCTTCACCAATTTGCAATTCAAGATGTTTGGGAGCTGGTTGATTGTCCCAGATATGTCAGACCTATAGGGACAAGATGGGTTCTAAGAAACAAGAGAGATGAAAGAGGAATTATGGTCAGAAACAAGGCAAGGTTAGTGGCTCAGGGATATACACAAGAGGAGGGGATAGACTATGAGGAGGTCTTTGCACCAGTTGCAAGGATTGAAGCTATTAGGATCTTTTTAGCCTATGCATCCTGCATGGGCTTCACTATCTATCAAATGGATGTCAAGAGTGCCTTCCTCTATGGTACAATTGTTGAGAAGGTATATGTGATGCAACCTCCTGGTTTTGAGGATCCAGAGAATCCAGACAAGGTGTATAGAGTCAAAAAGGCTATGTATGGACTTCATCAAGCCCCAAGAGCATGGTATGGTACTTTGTCTACTTACTTAGTGGACAATGGATTCAAGAGGGGCACCATAGATCAGACACTATTTACAAAGAAGAAAGGTAAGGATGTGTTGCTTGTTCAGATCTATGTTGATGACATCATTTTTGGGTCCACTGATCCAAAGATGAGTGAGGATTTCTCCAAGCTGATGACAGACAAATTCAAGATGAGTGCTATGGGGGAGATGAACTTCTTTCTTGGTTTACAAGTTCAGCAGAAAGAAGATGGTATCTTCATCTCCCAGGATAAATATGTTGATGAGATCTTGAAAAAGTTTATCTTTTCTCCACATGAGAAGAGGGCTACTACTCCTATAGATAGAGAACACCCTTGGGGAAAGATTGGAGATGGGAAAGATGTTGATGTCAGGCACTATAGATCCATGATTGGATCATTGATGTACCTTACAGCATCCAGAACTGACATCATGTTTGCTGTGTGTGCTTGTGCACGCCATCAAGTGACTCCCAAAGAATGTCATCTTTATGTTGTGAAAAGGATCTTTAGGTACCTAAGATGCTATTCTAGTCTTGGTTTGTGGTACCCAAAGGATTCACCATTGGAGCTGATTGCATATTCAGACAGTGACTATGGAGGTGATAAATTTGATAGGAAATCCACAACTGGTGGATGTCAGTTTTTTGGGAGCAGGTTGATATCTTGGCAATGCAAGAAACAAGCAGTGGTGGCTAATTCTACAACTGAAGCTGAGTATGTGGCTGTAGCTGCTTGTTGTGGACAAGTTTTGTGGATTCAGAACCAGCTGTTAGACTATCGGTATAATTTCATGCATACCAAGATATTTGTTGACAATAACAATACTTTATGCATTATTAAGAATCCTGTACATCATTCTAAAACTAAACACATAGAAATTAGACACCATTTTATAAGAGATTGTTTTGAAAAGGGTTTAATACAACCAGATAGGGTTGACACAGAAGAAAATGTGTCAGATTTACTAACTAAACCTTTTGATGCTGGGAGGTTTCAATACTTGGTAACAAGTATTGGAATGATCAATCTCATATAATATGTGTTTTGGAGTCTTTTTGTAAAAGTATGTACAGGATGATGCATTGTTATTAGTCTTTTTGAGGATTTAGATTTTCCACTATATTTTTCTAACACTGACAAAGGTTCCTTGAACGCTGATAAGTGTTTTTGTGACGTTGTCAGCAATATGTGTGTCTAACGCTGACAAAGCTTCCCTCAACGCTGTTATGTGTTATCGGGGCGTTGTCTGCAACAATGTGAGTTTTGTGGTTTTCAATCTAAATGTGTAGGTGGTGTTAGCAGTATACCATTGGATACAGAGTTGCTTATGGATCATTGGAGAAGCATTTGGACAAGTTTTTATTTATGGATGATGGTTGGAATTTTTAATTCCTATCTTGACATAAATTTTTTATGTTGATGCATATTTTTAGCAACTTATGTATCATAGTTTAAGGGGAGGTTTTAGGAACCTTTAGGATGTTTGGGTATCCATATGATACTTTTATCACAATTTATATTGTGTCCACAGGTGAGTATGAGTTAGTTTTACTAAATCATGAGGCACTGTAGCATGCAAAGTTGATATACTATGCATGCTGCCAAGACATTGTTTTGCCTAGAATTGGTTGTGGTCTGTTGGGAGACTTGGGAATAATTTTGTTATGGGATTTACCTGGGAGTAACAAGGAATTTTATAAGGTAACTTAGTTGTTAAGAGTTTTGGTTAGCAAGGGACACTAGAGGACTGTTATGTCTATCTTGCATAAGCAAGTGTGCATAATTGGACAGTGCTTGCCGCCCTATAATAATTATCAGCTTTTTGGTTATCTTCTCTAGGATAAATTACTTTGTTAAGGTCATTTTTCATTTTTAAACATTTTTATTTTTGGACGCTGACAAGTATTTTTCCAAGCGTTGTTGTGACCAATTTAGACGCTGACATGGCTATGGCAAACGTTGACAAGAATATAGCCGTTGGGCGTTGATAGGTTACTTTTGACCGTTGACACTCAATGGGACCTACCCAGTTGTTACTTTTTGACATATTTTTAGGCCGTCATTTTGGGAGTTGATAACCTTCATTTAATGCATGAGATAAACTTATTATTTTTCAATATTTTCATGATTACATTTTGAAAATACTTGCCTATTTTTGGGCCAATCACGTGCATTTTCTTCTCCTATAAATTTGGCTCCTATTTTTAAACAGGGTACCTATTATTCTTGTCTAACACAATTTTCTCTTATCAACTTCATCTTCATCAATCATTTTAACAGCTTTCAACAATGGCACCAAAGTTTAAACCATCAGATTTGGAATTGGGGTTCAGAAGCCAACACAACATGATCGCGTATCTTGAAGCTGATGATACTCTGTTTCCCAATACAAACAAATGGTGGCGTATTTGAATGCATCTCCTATTAGGTATGCTCTTTCTCATGCACCACTCATTCCTGTCACACATATTAAACAGTTTTGGAACACTGTTAGTTCCTCAACAGTTAATAGAGTGACTACATAATCTTCTATTGTTCATGGGAGAACTTGGGTGGTTACTGAAGCTTTGGTACGCCAAGCTTTGCATCTTGATGATGCTGATGGTATAACCACCCTTCCCATTAGTGAAATAGAACAAGGGCTACGGGCTTTAGGTTATCCTTTTCCTGATGAGGGAACTTTAAATAAATATCATAAACAGGAGTTTCCCCCAGCCCGGAAGTACCTAATACATGTCCTCCTACAATGTTTGAGTCCCAAGTGCACTGCACACAATGAGATCAACAGATCTATTGCAAGTGCTATTGTGTGTATTGCTACTGGGCAAAAATTTAATTATTCCAAAATGATTTTTGAGGGCATGTGTAAAAATAAAGGGAACAAAATGACTTTAGCTTATCCCAGATTTTTACAAATGGTTTTTGATGTCCAAGGATACTGCACAAGGGATCATAATGATTTTTATGAGATCCCTGTGCAAAAGAAAGCAATTTTTATGAAGATGAACTCACCCCCACATCGTGACCTACCCTTAACCCAAGCTATGCTTGCTGTCATTGTAGCAGCACAACCCTAACCAGACCCCCAACCTCAACTTGACCCAATACCAGAACCATTACCTTCACCACAACATATGCAAATTGACCAAGAACCCTTCGACGCTGACACGTTAAATGTTGGCGTTGATGTGCCTATTTCAAACGTTGACACTCATCCTTCACAGTCCCAAACACCCCTTAACCAACCCACATCCACCCAATCCACATCATCATCTCCACCACCATAATATAGGTTACAAAAACGCCAAAGGACTACTGGAGTGTTCTCCTCTAGTGGTCCTAGCCATGTAGCAGAGAGAACCACCACCACAAGTGTGGTTGGTGTTATGGATGAGGCTGGGACTATTGGCTCTGGCTTAGAAGCTGGCCAAGGCAGTCCCACCATCATTAAGACCTCATCCATGTCCAATGAATCTGACTTGGGAGGTCAAATACCCATTTTAGAAGAGGGCAGATTGGAACCAATGACCCTAATGGAATTGACGGCAGTCCGCATGAGCTTGCAAAAGCAAAAAGCAGACTTGGTACAAGTTGTCAGCACACAAGGCCTTGAACTCAAGCAATTGAGGGAGAGGATTGTTATTTTGGAGACTGCTAGTGCAAGGAGAGGGATGGATGAATCTTCCAAATGGGGAGGATGAACAAATAAATGTGAGTGATAAGGGCAGCCATGATGGTCAATCTTTGGATGTTGCTGAGGCCCTAACAAGTTTGAAGAAACAGACAGGTTTTGATACGTCTCTAGTCTCTCCTACAAACTTAAATTTATCATTTACAACCATGTTGGAGGAAATTTCAAAAGGCACTGAGGCAGTAAATTTGAGCGTTGACAAGGGGAATTTGAACGCTGACATGAGTATTTTGGGCGCTGATAAAGCAGAATTATGCGTTGACAGACCTGCAAATGAGGGTGATGCATCCCAGTCATCATCCATCATTAAAGAGGTTTCTTCACAGGTATTACCATCTACCTTATCAACAATTGATCTATTAGATAAGGGTAAGGGTATGATGGTAGAAGAGGTTGTTCCAAAGAATGCAGCTCAAACTGAATTTGATAGAAAGTTGGCTGCACAAATTGTGGAACAAGAAAAGAAAAAGGTGAGAGAGTCACCATTTGTTGTCACTTCAGAAGAGCAAGAAGGAAATGATGAAGCTAGCTCAGACTCAAGTGTTATGATCATAGAACAGCTAGAAAGACTTGAGTATGGAGATGAGTTGGCCAAGGAGAAATTGAGAGAGTTGAAATTGCAGGTTGATTTTGATATGCCAGAGGTGGTTCAAATGTATCATGCTTGGGAATAAAGATGTATGGAGAATCCACACTTGACCATTTCAGATCAGATATGGGGTTTGGAGATTCTTCTCAGAGTACAAAAGGATTGCAAAGTCATTTTGAAACACAAGGCAAGCAATGTTCTCTCAGAGTTGAAAAGGGATAGAAGGGAGTTGTACTGCATGTTGCTCAGGTGTCATGGAACAGGGTGGACTTATCAGAAATTGAAGGCATTGACATTTGATGAGTTGGAATGTAGAGCTTATCCCATTTGGTTTAGAGTGCAGGAAGCAAACACTCTAAGACTTCTTTCTGATGAAAGAAAAGAAGAACTTGCAGAGGAAATGGAGCTCAAGAAGGCAATGTTTGTTCCCAGACCAGTGAAAAAGGGAGTTCCTCTTGAGTTTCCCAAAGATATGGATCCATTACATCCAAGTGAAGCTGTCATAAGAAAGAGCCTCAAGCTCTCACCATTAGAATCTTCAGATATGGTACAAGTGTTACCACTAGATTCAAGAAACCCAATTGTGAGCTATGAAGAAGATGAATGTGGGTTTTGGAAGATTGGCAGGTATGGAAAAGAGGTTCACACTTTTACCACCCTTATATCTTTGTTTGCAAGTTTTAACAGAGAAGACTTGGTAGACCTATGGAGGATGTTAGAGGCCAAGTATGAGGCTGAAGCACCAACTTCAGCAAATGGAATAAAACTGTGGTCCACATTCAAGAGAATGTGTGGACCAAAAGATGAGGATCCTGCTATTTGGAAGGATCTTGAAGATGATCTCAGTGGTCTTCAATGGAGATTGTATTCAGCTGCTGGTGTTTATTATTTGAGTTCTACAAAGTTTGCTGAGTATCTACTTGTGGATGGTCAGTATTTCATGTCCAAGAATATCTTGGAGAAGATGAAGAACACTCAGCTGGAAATTGATTATTCAAGTGACGTGGCAAAAGACTTGATCAGATTTATTTATTACCAATATGAGAAGGTTTGTAAGATTCCTCCTAGTTCTTAATGTTTATTCAGAAACTTGATCATTGGAGTAGATATCAAGTTTAGGGGAGGATTGTTGGGAATAAATTATAGCCAATCTACTTGAGCGCTGACAAGAGTAAAACAAGCGTTGACAGGAGCAAAACAAACGCTGACAGCTCAAGCGTTGACAAGATAAAGTCAAGCGTTGATACATTGAAGACAAGCACTGATGGGAAGATATACTCTACGCGTTTAGATTACTTCTAGTAAAGATAGGAACAACAATGTATATTCTATATTTATCTTTACCTAGAATAGCTGATACGTAGATTATTGTACAAGGCTTCTTATGTCTATAAAAGAAGACCTTTAGGTTAATGTTCATTATAAGTTTTCATTCGTAAACTACTTTCATTGTAAGCAAGTTTGATATCATTAATCAAAGTGAAAGTTTGTTTATATCTTGTGTGTTCTTGTTTAAGTGTTAATTCCGCATAACACTTAGATTATCATATACATATACAAAGGTTTCTCTAAGTGTATTACTTGATCTAATCTCGTATACATAAATCTAAATCGATCTAAGTTTGGGATCAATAGTTCCATTACTTTCGAGGTTGCTACGTACAACTTATATACATGTCGTAGTTGCAAGAGGTTCCGTCATTTTCCGCTATACTTATATAAGCACTAACTATATATATAATAGGTTCTGGAGAAGTGTCAAATGGCAGATCAAAGAAGCCAAGGTAACTCCTCTGTTGGGGTTTAATTCATTCCAACAGGGTGAAGATAATCAATAGCCTAACTACGTACCAATGAATGGTTACCGGATATCTCTTGAAGTCGTGTAATCACTTTCCAAAGAAGATTATTCGACCCTATGCCTGGGTTAACACGAATACCTCCTTGGGATAAAACCAAGAGTTAGTTCTTATTTTAGGCACAAATCAAGAACTCTGTGCGTGTAAGTGTTTCTTGTTTCTGTCTATTTTATCATGCAAATATGATCATTATTTATAGTGATCCTAGTCCTAGAAGGATGTAACTCATAGTCCATGGTATTTAAGAGCATTAATCGGCCAATTAAGCTCATAATTACCTACATGAAAGCATAGTGGTTACATGACCATAAACCTGGTCATCAAGTCAATATTCAACCCTCATTGATTGGTCAAAGAGGTTACAAAGACTTTGTGCATCACCAGGAGCAACGTCCTAACCAGGAGCAACTTCCTAACCAGGAGCAACTTCCTAACCAGGAGCAGCTTCCTCCTGGTGAACTTTCAACTACTATATTGAGTCCAGGGAGGTCAGGGACATAATGGGTGTACACTCCGTACCTCCAAACCCATTTACAAGTATGACTCGATCCCACAATTGCACTAAATTCCCAACAATCCTCCCCAATTTAGTTGAATTCCTTTTTGCATGAAAATCAACTTTAACAAAACTAGTGCATAAATGAAAATGTCCTGAGGATTGAATTTCCATATTAGTACATCACTTCAGATATTCGAGAATCAGGGTGTTCTAAGAATTGAACCCTTCAACTACTTTGAATACTTGAAGATAAAATACACACAAGTTTTCAAACACTTAAAACGCTCCTGACACCATACAAGCCATGTGTCCATATCCAATTCATAAAATGTTGTAAGAGCCAAAGTCCATGCTCCTTGAGGCGGCAAAACCTCAACATTTACATAGGTGGTTCCTCTTTAGTTCATGCTCCTGCTTAAGCACTTTTTCAAAGAAATTAACCATTAAGAAGTTTATAACTTCATCTTCCTTTCAGCAGGTACAAGCACATCCTTGGGATGATATACATGTGCTTCAGTCCCCTGAATGTTCAACTTTCCACATTGAACTCAGCTCCCAAGTTTCCTTAGGAGGGAGTTGGGTGTCCTAGCATTCAGTGACTAGTTTGGACTTTAAACCCATCCCTTTAGCAGACTTTATAACCAAGTCTCTAGCCAATCCCTTCGTCAAGTGATCAGCTAAGTTTTGTTGAGACCTCACAAAATCTATTGATATCACCCCATTCATGATTAGCTCATGAATCATGCTATGTCTAACACCTAAGTGTCTAGACTTACCATTGTACATTTGGCTATAAGCCTTAGCCAATGTAGCTGCACTATCACAACGGATAGATAACTGATAGATATGGGTGCCATAGGTTTGACCCACAATGGAATCTCAAGAAGAAAGTTTCTCAACCATTCAGACTCTTTACCAGCAGCTGCTAGAGCCACAAATTCAGATTCTATTGTTGAACCAGTAATGCAAGTTTGCTTCTTGGATGCCCACGGAATTGCACCACCACCAAGAAGGAATACCCAGCCACTTGTGGATGAATTATCCTCAGTATTGCTGATCCAACTTACATCAGTGTAACCTTCCAACACTGAAGGATATCCAGTATATGACAAACAATAATCTATTGTTCCTTTCAAATACTTTAGTACCCTCTAAATTGTTTGCCAATGCTGAGTACTAGGATTACTAGTGTACCTACTCAGTTTACCCACTGCAAAAGCAATATCAGGCCTAGTACTAGTCATGGCATACATCAAGCAACCAATCACCCTAGAATACTCAAGCTGGGAGACAGCCTGACCATTGTTAGGCATTAGTTTCTCACTTGTATCCATAGTTATACTCACTGGAGTACAATCAAAGTGATTGAATTTCTTCAGGACCTTCTCAATATAATGAGACTGAGAAATTACAATACCATCACTTTCATGTTTAATCCTTATGCCAAGGATAACATCAGCCTTCCCCATGTCTTTCATAGAGAACCTTGATGACAAAAACTCTTTGGTTAAATCAACCTGAACGTGGTCAGTACCAAAGATTAACATGTCATCAACATATAGGCAAATGATGACTCCTTTACCAGATTCATCAAATTTGCTATATACACATTTGTCAGCTTGGTTAAGTAAATAACCATTAGACAAAACCACTTCATCAAACTTTTGATTCCATTGCTTAGGAGCTTGTTTGAGTCCATATAAGGACTTAATCAGTTTACACACCTTACCTTCATGACCAGGCATGATGAAACCTTGAGGTTGGTTCATATAAACCTCCTCATATAAATCACCATTCAAGAATGTTGTCTTCACATCCATCTGATGAATAATCAGATTGTGAATGCTTGCCAAGGAAATCAACATTCTTATGGTACTTATGCGTGCTACAGGAGCATAAGTATCAAAGTAATCTATTCCTGACTTTTGTCTAAATCCTTGAATGACTAACCTTGCCTTGAACTTTTCAATAGTTCCATCTACCTTCATCTTTCTTTTAAAGATCCATTTGCATCCAAGTGGATTGCAACCTGGAGGTAGATCAACCAACACCCAAGTGTTGTTGCTCATGATGGAATCTATCTCATCATTGATTGCTTTTTCCAGAAAGCAACATCATGGGACTTCATTGCTTCATCAAATGTTTTGGGATCATCCTCAACATTAAAGCAATAGTAGTACTGGTCAGAGACCTCATCCCTTGTTCCTTCAACTAGGTATAGTTGAAATTCAGGCCCAAAATTCTTTGGAGTCCTTTGCCTTGTGCTTCTTCTAAGCTCAGGCTCAGGTTGCTGAACCACAACCTAATTAGTGACCCTTTCAGGTTCCACTGAAGCACCAATTTCCTTAGCTCCAGTAGGAGTCCTAAGGCTTAGCCTAGGGACTGATGAGAACCTAGTCTCGTCAAAGTTAGCATCCCTTGATTTAATGATTGAGTTTATTGAAACTGAATCATTAGGTTCAATAACATAGAACCTATAAGCCTTAGAATGCTCAGCATATCCAACAAAGATGCATTCAATGCCTCTTTCACCCAAGGTTTTCACCTTTGGATCAGGGAGTCTTACAACAGCCCTACAACCCCAAACTTTGAGGTAGTTCAAGTTTGGTTTTCTTTTAGTCCAGAGTTCATAAGGGGTAATCCTGTTCCTTTTATTAGGAACCATATTTAATAAATAGCAAGCTGTTAACATAGCTTCTCCCCAAAACCCTTGACTCAGTCCTGAGTAGGACAACATGGAGTTAACCATCTCTTTTAGTACTCTATTTTTCCTTTCAGATATACCATTTTGTTGTGGAGTATAGGGAGCAGTTGTCTCATGGATGATTCCAACAGACTCAAAGTACAAAGTATCCATGTACTCACCTCCCCTATCAGTCCTAAATCTTTTGATTTGGACTCCTTGTTGTAATTCAACTTCAGTTTTAAATACTTTAAATTTATCTAATGCTTCATCCTTAGTATGTAATAGCAAAAACTAGAAGCATCATCAATAAATGTTACCAAGTATTTCGTATTCCCTAATGAGGGAGTAGCATGAAAATCACATAGGTCACTATGGATTAGCTCCAAAACTGTAGTTTCACGTTTTACATCCTGAAATGGTTTCTTAGTAATTTTGTTTAGCATACAAGTCTGACACTTATCAGTGTCCATGTCAAAAGCTGGAATTAACCCATCCTTAGACATATCTTGCATCCTCTTATAGTGGACATGGCCTAGTCTAGCATGCCATAGTGATGAATCATTCAGTTTAGTGGTAGTCATCAGGATAGAATCAACATTTATACTAGAATTAATATTAAGCCTAAACATTTGATTACTCAAATAGCCAAAACCAATAAACACACCATGTTTAGATAAAACAAATTTATTAGATTCAATCACTTGTTTATAACCACAATTATTTAAAACACTACTAGAAACCAAGTTCTTCCTAATATTAGGAACATGCAAAACATTAAACAAAGAAACAATCTTTCCAGAACTAAATTTAAGATCTACACAACCACGTCCATGCACTAGGGCTGTTGACTCATTTCCCATGTGAAGAATAGATCCATCATTCATTGACTCATAAGTCTTGAACCAACATCTAACTTTACACACATGTACTGTTGCTCCAGAGCCAACCTACCACGCAACATCATCATCCTGCACAAAATAAGCTTCAGATACATATGTAACGTAATAAATCTGGAGAGATTCATTAAACATATTCTGACCTTTTGTGCCTGATCCATTAGCTTGGTTGCCAATGCTAACACCTTTGTAATCCCTTTTGAAGTGTCCAGGTTTCCCACACATCCAACAAGCCACTAATGACTTCTTGTTAGGATTAGCTTTGGTTTTATCCTGATGCTTACGTTTGCCCTTGTTGTCATTGTACCTGGTGGAGTTGTTATGCTCTACCATATTGACAACAGATGAACCAGCAATATTGTTGCTCTTTGGCTTATCACTTTCATGCACCCTGAGGGATTCCTCAATGCGTAAATGACTGCCCAACTCAACAAGAGTTAACTCCTCCTTCTTATGTTTCAAGGTGTGATTGAAATCTTTCCAAGAAGGAGGTAGTTTGTCAATGACACACGAGACCTGAATGGTCTCATCCATGTTCATTTTATGTTGTGTAAATCTGCCAAGTATTCCAAGAAGTTCATTGTATTGTTCCATGACTGGTCTTGAATCAGTCATTTTGTAATTTGTGAAATCACTCACAAGGAACTTCTTACTTGATGCATCCTTAACCATATATTTGGCTTCCAAGGAATCCTATAGTTCTTTAGCAGATTCAACATTTTGGTAAATATCAAATAAAGAATCAGACATACCATTGAGAATTATGTCGTGACACACATAATCATCATTCTCCCATTTTCTCCTTTTCCTCAGTTCCTCCAAAGTAGCATCATCACCACCATCAGGAATAGGAGTGGTCAACACGTACACCACGTTCATGGTAGAAAGAAGAAAGTGCATCTTCTTCTGCCATCTCCTAAAATCAACCCCTTCAAACTTGTCCAGTTTGGAGAAGTTAGCCACCATATGCTTCATTACCGCCGCCATTGATTATCACAAAATAATATTCTTTGATTGTTGGGGTTTACTTCGTTCCAACAGGGTGAAGATAATCAATAGCCTAACTACGTACCAATGAATGGTTACCGGATATCTCTTGAAGTCGTGTAATCACTTTCCAAAGAAGATTATTCGACCATATGCCTGGGTTAACACGAATACCTCCTTGGGATAAAACCAAGAGTTAGTTCTTATTTTAGGCACAAATCAAGAACTCTGTGCGTGTAAGTGTTTCTTGTTTCTGTCTATTTCATCATGCAAGTATGATCACTATTTATAGTGATCCTAGTCCTAGAAGGATGTAACTTATAGTCAATGGTATTTAAGAGCATTAATCGGCCAATTAAGCTCATAATTACCTACATGAAAGCATAGTTGTTACATGACCATAAACCTGGTCATCAAGTCAATATTCAACCCTCATTGATTGGTCAAAGAGGTTACAAAGACTTTGTGCATCACCAGGAGCAACGTCCTAACCAGGAGCAACTTCCTAACCAGGAGCAACTTCCTAACCAGGAGCAGCTTCCTCCTGATGAACTTTCAACCACTATATTGAGTCCAGGGAGGTCAGGGACATAATGGGTTTACACTCCGTACCTCCAAACCCATTTACAAGTATGACTTGATCCCACAATTGCACTAAATTTCCAACATCCTCGAGACCCTCTCTAAAACGCTAGGATATTCAGGTTGATTTTTGTGAAACAAAGTTCTAATTTTTATCCAACGAATGTGCAGCCTTACTTAGATAAAGACTAATAATGATCACTCTGAATCAAAGATAAATGTAACATTTGCCACGAACCTATTTCTTTTCTCATTTGTTAGGTTGCTCCGGTTTGCTTTTTCTTTTGACTCTTTATTATTGATAAGTTGATAAAGACAAAGATCACGGTGCCATAACAAAATCAGTAAATGCTAGAGCTAGAGCAGAACCCTTGTGGCCTCTAGTGACATGAATCGTAATCTTGTTGTTTTCGATTATTCCAGTAATGGATTATTTAGGTTTGGTTTGGTTCAACTTGATCAGCAAAATAACCATCACCGACGTCAGATGTTATGTAAACTTCTTGCCTTATTATACCTACCAAGCTCTTTTCAGCCTCATACACATATGGACCACAACAGCATGTACAAAAATTACGTTTTAAACTCGTTATTGACAACTTGTAGTTTATGCATAATCTACTTACGATTGTTTCCTAAAACTTTCAATGTCTTCTTTCTTTCCAGTGGGTTACATGTCTTCATTGATTCAACTATAAACTCATTATTCTCACATCGGTAGTATAAAGGAAAACTTGGTAGCTTATATACTAAATTGAATTGAGTTGAGTAAGTTGATGTTAATATTATGTTGTTGATTGGGAGATCCGTGAGGGGACTCACTAAATCCACTTATGGTTTCTATGATTCCTTAACTTTTTCATGATTTTCTTGATGATATGCAAAGTATATTACATGTTATTTAACTTATTGTGAACGTTAAATTATTTCATTGCTAAGATTCTTATTTGTTGGATTTAAACATCCAATTAATTTTTTATCTTGACATTTAGAGTGTTTTTGTGCTTCCTAACACTTCACGTCGACTAATCAATGATGCCATAAGGTGACTTGCATCGTCTTTGCCATTTTGACTTGTTGGAAATCATTTTAGGAGTTTCAGGCATGTCTTTCAAAATGATTTGCTCATCACTTTCCCCACTTGCGTGACTACAATTTTTGGTCGATTGGACGGTGCATTTTTTCTCTTTTTAAGACGGTAACACTTTTCCCACTTTCCCCGACTTGGTTCAACTTGACAACACAGGAACTATCGCTAAACTTTGTTGTATCAATGGGTGATATGATGGTGTGTTGCATCTGATGTTAACTTCTTACCTTATTTTAGCCACCAAGCTCTTTTAAGCCTCATACACATATGCTATAAAATGAACAAAAACTTGTAGTATATAACAGTGTAAGAACCATGTTTTGAAATATCTATTTACACATTGTTATTTTGTCACTCCTCCAAATATTGCATGTTACTTGTATTGTGTTATATTTTCAGGTTTTTTGGTGTTGGGCCCTTATGCTTGGTGGGCTTTTGGAACCGTTGAGGCCCAGCTTTGTTATGTGAAGTTATATTACCCTAGTCTTTGACTAGGGTTTCTTTTATCACTTCATTCGCAACACACACACATATCTGTGTGTGTGCAGCCCACTCTCTCACTAAACTATGGAAGTTGACCTGGGAGTTTGATTATCTTCATCTTGTATAGCTGAGTGTTTGAGTGATCTTTGTATGTGAGGGAGAACGGATCAACCTAGTTGGGACGTTCTCATCTTTTCTATTGTAATCGTTCGATTAGCATCCATTTGGGGACTAATCTTTATCTGTTTTGTTTTGTACTTTGATTTATAATAAATTACACCAAGGGGTGGTTGGTTGGGTGTAAGATCTCTCTTGTTCTGTGATATTATGTTTATTAGCCATGGTTGTAGATCTTTCAGCCTATCTAAGCGCTCTCGGTTTCTTTTTATTATAATTAATTTTTTGATTTTATGAAACCCTAATTAATTTTTTAGGGTTTTATACTTTGGGTGGTGATTCTTGCTCTCTTGACGTCTCTGGAAGCTTGTATTGGTGGTGCCGTTCGTTTTCTTGAAAAATATTGTTAGGGTTTTCACAAACCCTAATTTTATTTTTTGGGGGTTTTGATTCTGTGGTGCCCAAGAAGCTTTAATAGGTGGTGTTGTTACTTTATTCGATGGTGTCGTTAAAAATATTGAAGATTAGATTAGGGTTTCTTGAAACCCTAATTTAAATTTTTTGGGTTTTCTCTTTACTTGGTATCCTGGTATCACCTTTGGTGGTGCCGTTACCTTTTTTGGCTAGCTCGCACAGGTATATCCTTGCTAGGTTTTGCTAACCCTAGTTTGTTACTCTGGTTTTTTGGGGGTTTCCTGTTGGTGGCTCACCCATCCTCTAGACTAAGTGAATCTAGAGATTGGGTGTATTGTTGATAGATACTGGTTGCTGTTTTCCGCTGTAAGTCTTCTTTCATTTCCTTTCTTACCTCTCTCTTAATTACTTGTGAGCTACTGTTGTTAAGTTTGTGGGTGCAAACGGATTCGGTTAACACCTTGACTCTGCAGCCTTGACTGGTGTGGATACCTGCTCTGGCCAATCCCAGTCTGCAGCTTAACATTTCTGGTGCTCACTTTCTGGGTGTTTTTTGTGTTTATTTGCTGGATTGCTCTACTTGCTATATTTGTCTCTTATTCCTGTTTTGCTTTTGCTGTTTATTGTTGGCCTGCTTTGCTCTCTCTTTTTTGTGTAAATTATAAGTGCTGGTGGTCCACCTCCTACACCCAATGGTGGTGGAGGTAATGGTGGTGGTGGGGGTCCTTCTAAAACCACTACCAATCCAGTTGCTCTCATTAGCAACTTGGATGCTGCAAACCCCCTTCATATTCATAATAGTGACAACAGTAGTTTTGTCCTTGTCCCTTTTAAATTATTGGGGACTGAGAACTATAGAATGTGGAACAATGCTATGAGACTTGCTTTACAAGTTAGGAACAAGTTTGCTTTTGCTGATGGTTGTTGTTTAAAGGAGTCTTATGCTGATGATGTCTTGTGTGCTCAATGGGATAGATGCAATGCTATGGTTCTTACCTAGATTATGAATGTTGTCTCTAGTGATGTGTATATGGTGCTTGTTTATTCTAAAAATGCTGCTAATGTTTGGAAAGAGCTTAATGAAACTTATGACAAGGTTGATGGTTCTATTGTCTATAACTTGATTCAAAAAAATGGGTCTGTTAAACAAGGGGGTAGCTCTATATCTGATTACTATCACAGATTGAACTCTCTTTGGAGAGATTTTGATGATGTCTCTAAGATTCCTAAATGTGTTTGTGCTGTTAAATGCTCTTGTTCTGCTAGCACTGAAATAGCTTTACATCAGCAAATCATGAGGCTTATGCAGTTTCTTATAGGGCTTGATGGTTGTTATCAACCTGTTAGAACTGCACTTCTCACCAGGGATCCACTTCCTGATGTTAAGGAAGCTTATGTCACTGTATCTAGAGAGGAATCCCATAGGGGTGTTCCTGATAACTCAGACCATACAGAGGCTAAATTGAATGCTACTTCTTTTGCTGCTAAGACCTTTAATCAAAATAGGAGAAACACTTCCAATGCTTCTAATAGAACCCCCAACAAGGGCAATGGGTCCAAAAGTTTTAGGGGCCCTAACCCTAACCTTTTGTGCACTCATTACAATCAGATTGGTCATACTATTGATAGATGTTTTGAATTGATTGGTTATCCTGCTGGTTACATCAAAAGGGGGGTAATGGTCAAAGGAAAACTGGTTTTAAATCTAAATTTAATGCTAATTGTGACATTAAAACTGGAGAGAAACAGGGTTCCACTTGTAACTCTCCAAACTCTTTCACCACTGAACAAATGTAGAAGCTTCTTAATCTGATCAATGACACCTCTGGCAATGCTCAGTCCAATATGGCAGGTAGAATTTCCTTCTTTAATGCTAATAATTGGTTCAATATTAACTTTTCTAAGTTTTCTATGGAAACTCTAAATTTCTTGTTAAAACTATTACTTTGGGTTAGATTATTGATTCTGGGCTAACCAACACCTTACCACTCCCACAGTTGGTATGTTTAATGTTGTTGATATTTCCAACCTCAACATTTCTGTTGGTAACCCTAATGGGACTGTTGCCAATATTAGTCACATTGGTGACCTCAGAATTTCTAATAATGTTGTTCTCTATGATGTGTTGGTTGTGCTTGGTTACTGTGTTAGCTTGATGTCTGTTAACAAGCTTATTAAAGATAGCAAGTTGTTTGTTGGTTTTGATGAGGATAAATGTTATATTCAGAAATTGGCCAAGGGGACTACTCTGGGGACTGGTAGTAAATCTGGGGGGCTTTACCTGTTTGATGACCTTAATACTAAGAGCTTAGGTACTATTAACTCTGATATGACCTTTAATACCTCCAAAGATATCTGGCATTGCAGACTTGGTCATCCCTCTGACCAAGTTCTCAATGCTCTCAAGACTGACCTCAAACTTTCTAAAAACACCAATATTTCTGTTTGTAAAACTTGTCATAGGTCAAAACAAACAAGGGAACCCTTTCCCTTGATTGATCACAAATCTATTCACCTTGGTGATCTTGTCCACTTGGATTTGTGGGGTCCTTACAAGGTTCCTATTAAGGAAGGGTATATATACTTCCTTACCATTGTGGATGATTACTCTAGAGCTGTGTGGACTTATCTTTTGAAATCTAAGGATGAAGTGTTTGATTGGTTAACACAATTTATTAATCTTGTTAAAAATCAGTTTTTGATTCCAAAATCAAAATCTTTAGATCTGATAATGGGACTGAATTTGTTAACAACAAAGTACACACATTGCTCTCTGTTTGGGTATTATCCATCAGACCTCTTGTCCTCATACCCCTCAGCAAAATGGGATTGCTGAAAGGAAACATAGACACCTGCTTAATGTAGCTAGGAGTCTTATGTTTCAGGGTGGGATTCCTATCAATTTTTTGTCTGAATGTATTTTGACTGCTGTTTATTTGATTAACAGGCTCCCCTCTTATGTCTTAAATGGTAGGTCCCCCTATGAATTGCTATATGGCAAAAAACCCAATCTCTCTCATTTAAAGTGTTTTGGATGTCTGTGTTTTTCTACTTGTCTGAATAAAAGTGACAAACTCACATCTAGGTATGAGAAATGTGTTCAAATTGGTTATTCTTCTTTTAAAAAGGCTTACAAATTGTTTAGCTTGGATAATAGAAGAACCTTGTTTTCTAGAGATGTAAAGTTCTATGAAACTTTTTTTCCTTTCAAAATGAAAAACAATTGTGGAAAAGATTCAACAGATGTAGTCATTACAAGTGATGCTAAACTTTTGACCTTTTTTGATAATCAAACACCTCCGAGTCCCAATGATGATGAGAGAGCAACACCTAATGTGGATGGTAGGGTTCACCCTATTATTGATGATGCCTTAGTGCATCATCAGGAGGAGAACTCTGCAACCACTATAGGTGAAAATGTGCAATCCTCCTCTGAGGGCAATTTTGAAAATGAAAATTATTCTAACTTTTTTGTTGAGCATAGTGGGGACCATCCTCAAGATGAGGAGCAGCCTGTTAGAAAGTCCAGTAGACCCACTAAACTGCCTGCTAAACTTAATGACTTTGTTTTTGATAGCAAGCTCAAGTATGGTATTGAGAAGCATGTTAATTACTCTAAGTTGAACACTACCAATTATTGCTTTGCTACCATTCTAAACCAGTCTATTGAACCATCCACCTACTATGAAGCTGTGAAGGATAGTAGGTGGGTTGAGGCTATGAACAATGAAATTGAGGCCCTGTTAAGGAACAATACTTGGACTTTATGTGATTTACCTGCTGATAGAAAGGCTATTAACAATAAATGGATATATAAGATTAAATACAAGTCCTCGGGCCTTGTTGACAAGTTTAAAGCTAGGGTTGTTGTTAAGGGTTATAGTCAAAGGGAAGGCATTGATTTTGATGAGACTTTCAGTCTTGTTGTTAAAATGGCTACTATTAGGTGTCTTATTAGCATTGCTGTCTCTAATGACTGGCCCCTTTTTCAACTTGATGTTAACAATGCTTTCTTATATGGTGATCTTGATGAGGACATTTATATGACTCTTCCTTTGGGCTTCAATTGCAAAGATAAAGGTAAGGTTTGCAAGCTTAATAAAGCTTTGTATGGTCTCAAGCAAGCCCCACGACAATGGAATGCAAAACTTACCACTTTCTTGGTTGAGCATGGCTTTATCCAAAGTAAGTTTGATTACTCCCTTTACACCAAACAGAATGGTAACATGTTTATTGCTCTTCTTGTTTATATTGATGATTTTATCATCACTGGTAACTTCATTAAGGAAATTGAATCATTTAAAATCTTTCTAAAAACCCAATTCATGATTAAAGACCTTGGCATTATGAGGTATTTTCTAGGTATTGAGATTCTTGAAAACTCCAATGGGATCTGCATGACCCAAAGGAAGTACTGTCTTGAACTTATTAATTAGTTTAGTTTACTTGCTGCTAAACCAGCAGCAACCCCTTTGCCTGAGAATTATGTTTTGGCTGTTGATGAAAGAAAATATGATAAATTTCTCTTAAACATTTTTGAGTATCAAAGATTACTTGGGAGACTTATTTACCTGACTCATACCAGACCTGATATTTCTTATGTTGTTCATTGTCTTAGCCAACACATGCATCCACCCCTTCAGTCTCATCTTAAAATTGCCTTGAGAGTTATTAGGTAACTTAAAAACTCACCTGGGACTGGTATACAGTTCTACAAGGATAGTTCTTTAAGACTATCTTGTTTCACTGATACTGATTGGGCCAAATACCTTAAGACCAGAAAATATGTATCAGGATACTATGTTTTTCTTGGAAGGTCTCTTGTCTCTTGGAAGAGTAAGAAGCAACCCACAGTATCTAGATCTTCAGCTGAGGCTGAGTATAGATGTATGGCTAGTGCTACTTGTGAGGTAATTTGGATCACTAATTTGCTTAGTGATTTAAGGATTAAGGCCCTATTTCCTATCAACCTTTATTGTGATAGCAGCTCTGCTATACAGATTGCTGCCAACCCTGTTTTTCATGAAAGAACAAAACATTTTGAAGTTGATGTTCATTTGGTTAGGAAAAAGGTTCAAGATAGTGTGATCAACACCATCAAGGTTGCTTCACTTGATCAAACTGCTGACATCTTTACTAAGGCTCATGGTTTAAATCAACACCTAAAACTATGTAAACAACTGAGGCTTGTAAACATGTTTGGTAAATGATTTCTTTGCTCTCTCATTTGTCATATTGAAGAAGGGTGTTATTTTTTCACTCCTCCAAATGTTGCATGTTACTTGTATTGTGTTATATTTTCAGGTTTTTTGGTGTTGGGACCTTATGCTTGGTGGACTTATTCTCTTGGTGGGCTTTTGTAACCGTTGAGGCCCAGCTTTGTTATGTGAAGTTATATTACCCTAGTAGTTGACTAAGGTTTCTTTTATCACTTCATTCGCAACACACACACATATCTGTGTGTGCGCAGCTCTCTCTCTCTCTCTCTCTCTCACTAAACTATGGAAGTTGACCTGGGAGTTTGATTATCTTCATCTTGTATAGCTGAGTGTTTGAGTGATCTTTGTATGTGAGGGAGAACGGATCAACCTAGTTGGGACGTTCTCATCTTTTCTATTGTAATCGTTCGATTAGCATCCGTTTGGGGACTAATCTTTATCTGTTTTGTTTTGTACTTTGATTTATAATAAATTACACCAAGGGGTGGTTGGTTGGGTGTAAGATCTCTCTTGTTCTATGATATTATGTTTATTAACACACATACTGTAATAAGTATGCACATATTACTCACCGACAGTGTTTCCAAATTGTAAACGGCTACTTCTGTTCAACTGACTGCATGTTGCTCGTTGATTTAACTAAAAACTCAGTAGATGCATCAATGTTGTGGATTAACAACAAAGACTTACAAGACATATAAAAGCAGAAGATTTTTCCATTGAGAACCTGGATCAAAATTCATTTTTATGCTTTCAACTAGAAGCTTTAGGCCCTAAAAGAAGAAACTTGAGAGTAAAAAGCATGGATCTATTGGCATACATAGAGATTGTTTTCTTTAGTAATCACAAACAATCCAAATGGCAAATAAAGTCTTTAAATGAACACGTGAAATTGATTTTAGGTTAAGTCATGTTAGTATATAAACCTACGTGTGTTTAGTAAGAAAATATCAAGTGTCAACAAAATCGTTCATGACATTCAACTAAAGATCTATGAGTGAAAAGAGTCTTAGTGTGGTAGTAAATGGGTTCGAGACCCCATGAACTTTTGTTACCAAGATAACATAAGGTGACTGTCATCAGCATCACCAGGGTTTTTGCAACAATTATCATGTAGTGGGTTTGGTTCAGAATCTGTTGGTCTTTCTTTCTATTTTCAGTTCGCTGCAATTATAGACGTGATCTAAGGTGTGTATGTTCTTTCTTATGTTCGTTTTTATATTTGTTTGGTATGTAAGGTTTTACTTTTCTAGGGGCTCGCTATTTAATCGAATTGTTGATGTAGCGGGTTGCGTGTGTCTATATCGTTTGTTCTTTTTCAATATATATACCTTTTTAAAAACATTGCAAGCTTTACTGCTTTAGTGAGTATGTACGATATTGCCCCAAACGATAAAAGCACATGGAGTCGTAGTGCCATAGAAGTAGTGTTGTTGACTGGTCAAACTTATTTGGTTATTATTTTGTGCCTTTTATGTTTGGTTTGATTGTACAGGGACTCTTTGTGTCAATATTGAATTCTCTTGTGGACCGGTGATGGGCTCTCAACGGTTGGCCCATGGTTTCGTTTGTGTTATATGACCCTAGCTGACGCTAGGGTTTGGCTCATTCTCTCACATTAAACACACACACAAAGGTGTGTTTTGCTCTCTCGTTTAATCAGCCGTGAAGCTTATATCAAGGGAGGATCTTCGTCTATCTTCTTTTGTTTATATTAGGTTGAGTGTGAGTGAATCTGTAGTGAGGGAGATTGGATCAACCTAGTTGGGACAATCTCACCATTTATCTTGTATTGTTTGATTAGCATCCGTTTTGGGACTAATCTTTTCTTGGTCTGTTTTGTACTTGAATCTTGTTATAATAAATCACCAAGGGGTGGATGGTCGGGTAATAAAATCTAGTCTCTATTTCTGTTATTCATGTTCTTTACACGGTATCAGAGCATAAAATAACTTAGATCGTATCACCAATCTTGCTCTCTCGTGGTTATTTGTTGTTTTCTCGAACAAATTAATTAGGGTTTCTTGAAACCGTAATTTACTTTTTGGGGATTCTTGATTCTTTGGTCTCTGGAGGCTTCCCTGTGTGTTGCCGTTGATCTTTTTGGTGGTGCCGTTAGTTTCTTGGTTAAATAAAGTTAGGGTTTCATGAAACCCTAATTTTATTTTTGGGGATCCTTGCTCTTTGGGATTCTGGAAGCTGTTCTAGGTGTTGTCATTGATCATCCTGGTGGTGCCGTTGCCTAATTTGTGTTTTCCTAGCTTAATCAAAATTAGGTTTTGAAACCCTAACTTGTGTTTTTTAGGGATTCTTTGGTGGTGACTCACCTATCCTCTAGACTGAGTGAATCTAAAGATTGGGTCTTTTTGCTGGTTGCTGTATAGCACTATAAGTCCTTCTTGTTCTTCCCTTATACTCTCTCCTCTCTTGGTTACTTCTTGGGTTACTGTTGCTTGTTATGTGGGTGCAAACGGATTGATTAACAATTTGACCCTCCAGCCTTGACTTGTGTGGATACCTGCTCTGGTCAATCTCAATCCACAACTGGCATTTCTGGTAACTCATATTCTGAGTGTTTTTGTTTACCTTACTTGTGGTTATTTGGCTCTTCATACCTTTTTTGTGCTTCTTAGTTTATGTTTTTTGTTTGTGCTTGCTTATCTGCTTTGTTTATCATGAGTGCTGGTGTTATTACTGATCCCCCTGTTAACACAGGGAGTGGTGTTGTGACTGAAGCTATATTGATTAGTAGTCTTGATATTGGTAATCCTTTGCATGTTCAAAATAGTGATAGTAGTACTTCTACTTTGATTCCTTTTAAGTTGTTGGGTACTGCTAATTATAGAATGTGGAACAATGCCATGAAACTTACTCTTCAAGCTAGAAATAAAATTGGTTATTAATGGTACTTGTTTAAGGGAGACTTATGCTCACAGTAGTGTGTTGTCTGCTCAATGGGATAGATGCAATGCTATGGTTTTAACTTGGCTTATGAACTCTTTGTCTCAAGATGCTTATATGGGTTTGGTTTACTCTGAAAATGCTTATGCTGTTTGGAATGAATTATCTGAAACGTATGATAAGGTAGATGGTTCTGTTGTTTATAATCTCCTTCAAAAGATTAACTCTGTGAAGCAAGGAGGCACATCTGTTACTAAATACTATCATAGGCTTAATTCTTTATGGAGAGAATTTGATTCTTTGACCAAATTACCTAAGTGTATTTGCCCCATTAAATGCTCTTTCCCGGCTAGCACGTAATCTATCTTACATCAGCAGCTTATGAAGCTCATGCAATTTCTGATGGGGCTTGATGACTGCTATCACCCTGTTAGAACTGCCCTTCTCACTAGGGATCCTCTCCCTGATGTGAAGGATGCTTATGTGATGGTTTCTAGAGAGGAGTCACATAGAGGTATCCCTGAACCCTCAGGTGTGACTGACCCTAAGCTTAATGCTACCTTCTTTGCTGCCAAAACGTTTGGTCAACAAAGGAAAGGAAATGGTTCTAACTCCAACAGGAACAATTCCAAATGTGGCAACCAATCTTATACCAACATGGGTACCAATCCTAATCTTAACTGTACCAACTGTGGGATGATTGGTCACACTGTAGATAGATGTTATGAAATCATTGGGTATCCCTTGGTTACAAAAGGCCCTCTAATGCTAAAACTTATGTTTCTAAAACTAATTTCAATGCTAATTTTGATCCTAAGTTGGATGATGCTAAGTTGATTGAGAAACATACTGCTTGTGATGTCCACACTTCATTCACTTCTGATCAAATGAAGAAACTTCTACATTTGATCAATGACTCTCCTTCTCGTAACATTCATACCAACATGGCAGGTAGATACTCCTTCTATTATTCAATGTCATGTTCAATATTAAATTTTCTAAATTCTTCTATGGAAACTTGAAAGGATTGGTTTGTGCTATCACTCTTGGGTGGATTATAGACTCGGGTGTAACCAACACTTGACAGTTTCCACTGTGGGTATGTTCAAAATTTTGACGTTAGCAATCTCAAGCTCACTGTAGGGCATCCCAATGGGACTCTTGCCATCATAAGTCTGAGACTGTCCAACAATGTTGTGTTATATGATGTTCTTGTTGTCCCTGGTTATTGTGTCAGTTTTCTTTCTGTTAATAAATTGATAAAAGATAGTAAATTGTTTGATGGATTTGATGAGGATAAATGCTATATCAG
The DNA here is from genome assembly GCA_025667525.1 of Glebionis coronaria. Classification (NCBI taxonomy): domain Eukaryota; kingdom Viridiplantae; phylum Streptophyta; class Magnoliopsida; order Asterales; family Asteraceae; genus Glebionis; species Glebionis coronaria. Next base: position 33,865 of record JANFOE010001481.1, on the reverse strand, counting down.
GAATTGACCAAGGGGACCACTCTGGGGGCTGGTAGTGAGTCTGGGGGCCTCTACTTGTTTGAACTTTACAAAACCAACAAGTGTATAGGTAAGTCTAACATGATCATGTCTTTTAATGTGTCTAAAAACTTGTGGCATTATAAGCTTGGCCATCCTGCTAGCCAAGTCTTATCTGTCCTAAAAAATGACCTCAACCTTACCAAAAATACTTGTATATCTGCTTGTAAAGTTTGCCATAAGGCCAAACAAACAAGAGAGCCCTTTCCCTTGAGTGATCACAAGTCCACCCATCTGGGTGAACTTGTTCACCTTGACTTATGGGGTCCCTATAGGGTCTCTAGCAGAGAGGGATACAAGTACTTCTTGACCATTGTTGATGACTATTCCAGGGCTGTGTGGACTTATCTATTAAAAATTAAAGATGAAGTTTTTGACATTTTTGTTAACTACATTAAAATGATCAAAACTCAATTTAATATGTGTATCAAAGTTGTCAGATCTGACAATGGGACTGAATTTACCAACAAGAAAATGACTTCTTTGTTCACTGACCTTGGAATTGTCCATAGGCACTTGCTCAATGTAGCAAGGAGCCTTATGTTTTAGGGGGATTCCTCTTGTGTTTTGGTCTGATTGCATCCTAACTTCTGTTTACTTAATCAATAGGCTTCTCTCATCTGTTCTCAAAGGAAAATCAGCATATGAACTGGTTTATAACAAAAAACCAAGTATCTCTTACATTAGGTGTTTTGGGTGTCTTTGTTTTTCTACTAATTTAAATAATAGTGACAAGATTACCCATAGGTCTGAAAAATGTGTTTTGATTGGGCACTCTTCTGGTAAAAAGGCTTATAAGCTTTTAAGCTTGGATACTAGGGGTGTCCTTTTCTCTAAGGATGTGAGATTTTATGAAACTGTGTTTCCTTTTAAAATGATAAAGAATAAGGATTGTGATTTGGCTGATGTTGATACAAGTGATGCTGAACACCTTTCTTTCTTTGATAATCCTACTCCTATAAGACCCAATGATGAAGAGAGAGTAACATCTACTGAGGATGGTAGAAACCCTTCAAGTGATGAGTCTAACACTCAACAAGCACTTGAAGTGGATTCTACAACTCATATAGATGATAACAATCTATTTGAGGGCAATGTTTTAAATGCTTTACCTATTGCTCCTGAACCATTTCTCAATATTGATAATCCTGTGACTAATGAGGTGTCTGTCCCTATAAGAAAGTCTGGTAAGAGTACTAAGTTGCCTGCTAAATTGAATGATTATGTTGTTGATAGCAAACTTAGGTATATTATTGAAAAACATGTCAATTACTCCAGACTTAATTCTGTAAATTTGTGCTTTGCTACCACCCTTAACAAATCTGTTGAACCTAATTCTTTTAATGATGCTAAGAATGACCCTAACTGGATTGAGGCCATGAACAATGAAATTGAGGCTCTCATTAGGAACAACACTTGGACCATTACTGGCCTACCTTTGGGTAGAAAATCCCTTGGTTGCAAATGGTTATACAAAATCAAGTATGGGGCTTCTGGGCTTATTGATATGTATAAGGCCAGGGTTGTAGCTAAGGGATTTGGGCAGAAGGAAGGAATTGACTTTGTTGAAACCTTTAGTCATGTGGTTAAGATGGTTACTGTTAGATGTATTATGTGTCTTGTTATTTCTAATGACGGGCCCCTATGTCAAATGGATATCAACAATGCTTTTCTGTATGGTGACTTGGAAGAGGATGTCTATATGACATTAACTCCTGGATTTGATAACCCAAATCCATCCAAGGTCTGCAATTTGAACAAGTCCCTTTATGGACTCAAGCAAGCCCCAAGGCAGTGGAATGCCAAACTTACCACTGCTCTGGCTGAGCATGGTTTTGTTCAAATCAAATTTGACTACTCTCTTTACATTAAACACATTGGCAACATTTTCATTGTCATTCTTGTGTATGTTGATGATCTGGTGGTCACTGGGAATGACATGTCAGAAATTGAGAAGTTTAAAAGATTTCTCAAAAACAAGTTGATGATCAAAGACCTTGGTCTTATGAAATATTTTCTTGGCATTAAGGTCTTACACAATAGTTCTGGTGTGTGTATGACTCAAAGGAAATATTTTCTTGACTTAATCCATGAGTTTGGCCTGTTGGCTTCTAAGCCTGTCACCACACCCCTACCTGAGAATTGTGTCCTAGTTGTGGATGAAAGTGACTCTGATAAGTTCCTTATTAATATCTTTAACTATCAAAAACTTATTGGCAAGCTCATTTACTTGACCCACACTAGGCCATATATCTCCTATGTTGTTCAATGTTTGAGTCAGCATATGCATGCCCCTTTACAATCTCATCTTAAAATTGCCTTAACGGTCATTAGATATCTGAAAGGTGCCCCTGGTACTAGAATTCAAATTTATAAGGACAATAGGCTTAATTTGTCTTGCTTTACTGACTCTGATTGGGCCAAGTGTTTGAAGACAAGGAAATATGTTTCTAGCTATTGTGTGTTTTTGGGTAATACTCTTGTTTCTTGGAAAAGTAAAAAATAACCCACTGTTTCTAGATCTTCTGTTGAAGCAGAATATAGATGCATGGCTAGTGCTACTTTTGAGATCATTTGGATTTACAATTTGCTCAATGATCTTAACATTCCAAGGGTATTCCCTGTGAATATGTATAGTGACAGCTCCTCTGACATTCAGATTGCTGCCAATCCTGTCTTTCATGAAAGGACCAAGCATTTTGAAGTTGATGTTCACCTTATAAGGGAAAAGGTGCAGTGTGGGATTATTAAAACTATCAAAGTGGCTTCTGCTGATAAAACAACAGACTTGTTTACCAAAGGTCATGGTTCCCATCAACACTCTAAGTTGTGCAAACAGTTGGGATTGGTTGATATGTTCAAAAGATAGTCTTTCAAACTTGATAAGTTTGAGGGAGGATGTTGACTGGTCAAACTTATTTGGTTATTATTTTGTGCCTTTTATGTTTGGTTTAATTGTGTAGGGACTCTTTGTGTCAATATTAAATTCTCTTGTGGACCGGTGATGGGCTCCCAACGGTTGGCCCATGTTTTCGTTTGTGTTATATGACCTAGCTGATGCTAGGGTTTGGTTCATTCTCTCACATTAAACACACACACAAAGGTGTGTTTTGCTCTCTCGTTTAATCCGCCGTGAAGGCTTATATCAAGGGAGGATCTTCGTCTATCTTCTTTTGTTTAGATTAGATTGAGTGTGAGTGAATATGTAGTTAGGGAGATTGGATCAACCTAGTTGGGACAATCTCACCATTTATCTTGTATTGTTTGATTAGCATCCATTTGGGGACTAATTTTTTCTTGGTCTATTTTGTACTTGAATCTTGTTATAATAAATCACCAAGAGGTGGATGGTTGGGTGATAAGATCTAGTCTCTATTTCTGTTATTCATGTTCTTTACAAGTGTCATAGTCAAAAAGTAATACCACATCAGCAAAATAGGTTATGGCACGAGAAATTTTATGGCATCACTCTATAGAGGGAGTGGTGATTTTTGGTGTCATATGGTATTTTTGGTGCCATAGAGAGTTTTAACCTTTTAGATTCTAAAAAAAATAGAATGATGTACGCTAGTGCCGACGACGCGAGAGCCTTGGCACCACACCACGAAGTCCTGTGCCATGAATGTTTTTCGCGCCATGGCTTGGCACCAGCCAACAACACGACGACTCCAACTGCTCTAAAACTATTATCATTGAATTTTTGTTATGTACACAAGTCAAAAGGGTTTAGATGTTGTTATGTTTAGTCATGATATTCGCCTAAGTCGTGTCTAAGGATAGTGTCGAATAGCCTAGTTTCCTAATAGCTAAGAATAAAGGTCGGTTGGCAATGTCTAAACCCAACCCGACCCGTAGGACTTGTAATAGTCGGTTCCCCCTCATCTCTATAAAGGAGGTGAGGGGGAACGAACCAAACACGCATTCTTTTAATAACTAATCGTAATTGATTAGGGATCATACCTTGTAGACGTCGCTTTTCTTTTCTGTCGATTCTGCTTGTGTGTGTGTTCTTTACGATCGATATTCCGCATCTAGTAATCAGGGTTGTAGGGATTAAACCCTACAAGTGGTATCAGAGCTTCTGGTTTTGAGGTCTCGCATGTACTAGGATCGATCAATCGAAGAAGGGTTTTGTTGATCGGATATAGATTGACAAAGGAGCAGGAGATCGACGGAAAAGTGTGGTGGCTGTTTTCTTCTTGTGGTGGCTGGAGTCACAGAGAAGATAAAGAAGAAGACGGTGGTGTTTGTTTTGTTTTGTTTAGCAAAAGTAAAAAACAAGACATTTAACTACAAAGGGAATTGGAAAAGAGTGATATTTGGGCCTAAGGTTTTAATATAAGCCTATTTTAATTTTGGACTATATTTCTGCTAGATTTATATAGGTTTATTATTTTTTGTTTTTTGTTTATAAAACAAAAAGGTTAATACTTTGTAGGGTTTTTGACACAATGGGACTTCGTACTTCGTGATTGTGAGGTTTAACATATCACAAGGTTTAGCGAGTTATCGAAGGGATTTTGTCGGTTTGTGATTGTGAGGTTTTCATAAGGTTTAGCAAATTAACAAAAGGATAAATAATGACGGGAGCCAAGTTTGACATCGAAAAATTCGATGGAACTGGTGATTTCGGGTTATGGAGAATCAAGATGCGTGCTTTATTAATCCAGAACGGATGTGAAGCAACTCTGGAGGTTTTACCTGCGAATATGGAAGCTGAAGAGAAATCTAAGCTTGACAAGAAAGCTCACAGTGCCATGATTTTGTGTTTAGGTAACAAGGTCCTGAGAGAGGTTACCGGGGAGACGACTGCAACGGGGGTTTGGTCAAAGCTCGAGTTTTGTACATGACAAAGTCCTTGGCCAACAAGTTGTACCTGAAGAAGAAGTTGTATACATTCTACATGCCGTCTGGACGAAAAAATTCCGAGCATATAGATGAGTTCAACAAAATCGTTCTTGATTTAGCAAATATTCAGGTAAAATTCGAGGATAAAGATCTTGCTTTATTGTTATTCACTTCTTTACCAGCATCATACGAACACTTTGTGGATACTTTGCTTTATGGACGGGAAGCTTTGAATTTGGAGGACGTGATGGCCACACTAAATTCAAAGGAAATCAAAGAAAGATCTAAGGCGAAGGGGGATGATGGTGAAAGGTTACACGTGAGGGGAAGAACTGATCGCAGGAATTCGCATCAGTCAAAAGGAAAGTCAAGATCGAAGTCTCGAGGTGGAAGACTCAAATGCTTTATTTGCCAATCTGAGGAGCACTTGGGAAGAGACTGACCGAAGAATAATCGCAAGAAGTCAAAAGGTTACGTCAAGAAAGATGATCAACCAAGCTCCAATGGTTTGATTTACGATCATTCTGAGGTGATGATGGTGATGAGTGCAGAAAGACTGTAAGATGGGATCATGGATTCAGGAGGTTCATATCACATGTCACCCAGGTTAGATGTATTTTTTGATTTTCTGGAATGCGATGGGGGCAGCGTACTGTTGGGTGACAACAAGGAGTGCAAGATCAGGGGTATTGGCAAGGTAAAGGTACAACTGAAAGATGGGTCAAGTTTTGTGTTACACAATGTCAGGTACATTCCTGAACTGAAAAGAAACTTGATATCGCTGGGAACTCTTGAAAAAAAGGGATATACCGTAAAATTGCAGTCAGGCAAAGTCAAGGCGATTAATGGTGCTAGGGTATTATATCTGGAACCCGAAGGGAGAACTGTGTGTACTCTTTGGATGGCCATGCATTGGCCGGTGAGCTTAATGCTAGTGTTGAAGAAAAAGACAGTCTTGTGCATGTTTGGCATAAAAGAGTGGGACATATCAGTGAGGCGGGACTACACGTGCTGGAAAAGCAGGGTTTGTTTGGAAAGAAGAGTCTAGGTAAGCTTGATTTTTGTGAGAATTGTGTTCTGGGAAAGTCACATCGAGTCTGTTTCAGTGTAGGAAGGCACACTACTCATGGAGTGATAGACTATGTTCATTCAGACTTATGGGGTCCGTCTCAGGTGGAATTAGGGGTTGAAACGAGTCGAGCTTTTAACGAGCTACTCGAGCTCGAGCTTGTTTAACTCGAGTTCGAACTTAATATTCTCTAGCTCGAGTCGATCTCAAACAAATATTTGTGTTCGTTTAATTTGTCGAGCCGAGCTTTGAAAAATAATATTAAGCTCGGCTTGTTCGAAAACTCCTTTAATTGTCTCGAGTCGAGCGAGCTTAACGAGCCGAACAAGCTATTCGAGCTTAACGAGCTATTCGAGCTTAATGAGAAATCTATAAATATATATGTTATATACACCTTAGCTTACTCATTAAGTATTACTATCATTTTAATAATCATAAACGAGCCTTCGAGCTCGAGCTTGAGTTAATAAACGAGTCTATCCAACTATATTTATAATAGAAGTTAGTCTAAACAAAAGTTAAAAATCGTAAACGAGCTTCGAGCTCGAGCTCGAACAACATAAAAATATTCGAGTTCGAGCTCGAGCCAGATTATAAAGTTTTTTTCGAGCTCGAGCCGAGCTCGAGCCAGGCAATTAATAAACAAGCCTGGCTCGTTTAGGCCAAAACTCGACTCGACTCGGATCGTTTACACCCCTAGGTGGAATCACTGGGAGGTAAGAGGTATTTCTTATCTATAGTTGATGATTATTCCAGGAGTGTATGGGTTTATGTTCTTAGGTTCAAACACGAAGCATTTAGGAAGTTCAAAGAGTTGAAGCAGTTGGTAGAAAATCAGACTGGGAGGACGGTTAAGAAGCTTAGGACGGATAATGGTCTTGAGTTCTGTAACCGGGAGTTTAATCAGCTATGCACTGAGAGTGGGATTTCTAGACATTTGACAGTTACCGAGACGCCGCAGCAGAATGGGTTAGCAGAACGGATGAACAGAACTCTCATGGACAAGGTACGCTGTTTATTAATACAGTCTGGATTGCCCAATACCTTGTGGGAAGAAGCGACATGTACGGCCGCATATCTTATAAATAGGTCACCATCGACAGCGATTGAGAAGAAGACACCTATGAAGATGTGGTCGGGACATCCTAGTGATTATGGGATGTTGAAGGTTTTCGGCTGTGTCGCGTATTCACACGTTAAACAAGGTAAGCTCGAGCCGAGAGCGGTAAAATGCGTTCTTTTGGGGTATCTTAAAGGTGTGAAGGGGTACAGACTATATAGGCTTGATAATGAATCACCTAAAATAGTCACAAGCAGGAACATGGTCTTCAATGAAAGTGTCATGTACAAACACACATTGAAGGATTCTGGTGCAAGAAAAGATAAGTCTGTTGAGGAATTACATGTTGGGGCGGAACTGCAGAGGTTAAATAATCATACGCCTGAGGAAGGTCAGACACGTCAGGAAGATCAGATAGATCAGGAAGACAAGACAGATCGGGAAGATCAATCAGATCAATAAGATGGCTATGAAATCATCCTTCATCCTTACCTGCCATAGCCCGAAATTATCCTTCCCATTGAGTTTTTTGATGTCAAACTTGTTCAGCGTCATCGTATTTTAACCATTTGTTAACCGTTTAACCTTTTGTAATTTACCTACACAAAAACACGATCTAGCAAAGTATCTCATGTGTAAAACAACGTTGATTTATCGATATAACCCTAAGATAAAAATCTTATAAATCGATCAAACCAAGTAACCCTTCAAAAGAAAACCCTTTCTTACTCAAATATCGATTAAACCCTGGAAATTAACATATCAAATAAATCGACAACCCTTGAATCAAGAAAATACGCGGCGTCTTTTGAAGTAACCCTTGTCGTACTTTTAATTTTGTAAAATCGATCTCTAATAACCTAAGAAATCTTGCAACCTCGACAATTCTTGAATGCTCTTTATCCCTTTATCAATTTGCTAAACCTTGTGATAAACTCTAACAATCACTAATTAACAAAGTCCCTTCGATAATTCGCTAAGCCTTGTGATATATTAAACCTCACAATCACGAATTACGAAGTCCTTTTGTGTAAAACTATTTGTTTTATGTAAAAACAAAACAAATTAAATTATTTATTCCTAATCCAATCTTAGTTATTGGCCCAAAAGAAATAAAATTATTAACCCAATTCTATTTCTTAGCCCACCAAAAACTAAAACCTGATAAAGAGAAATAAAACCCAAGTGCTGTTGTCATGATCAGTCCATTTATCTAATGTTTTCTCTAAGGATTTTTTTATCATTCAACTTTTCTCTTAATCAAATGTTCTCATATAACTATTTTTTGTATGGGTTTTTTCTTAACTAATTTACATGTGTTTCTTTATGTTTTTTTAGGCTTAGAGCCTGTTTATTTAGTCTTTTTATTAATGCCTGTAAAATTAAATGTCTGTAAAAATATATGTTGTATGTTTGTAAACGGATATATGACTGTTTGCTTTGTGTGCTGAATATGGAGTCTGAATCAGAGAAGTTTACTATTTTGTCCTTTTAAATTGGTTAAGTGAGGGAGTTAGAGGGTATATATGTAAAATAAAGATAATAAGTCATGATTTAATACATAAAGCACCCTCCTACTGACTTTTTCTAGAAAGTCGTTAGTTTATATTAAGCACAAAATAAACAAACTACTTATTACTTAGTCCATATTCCTATTTTTTAATTAAGACTCTATATGTCATTATCAAACACTACCTTAGTTGGTTTATTCATGCTGATAAATAACGTCTAATTCACATAGGAGAAAAGCGAATAGATACTGTAATAACGCCACATGAGATGACAACCATTTTCTTGATTTTTAAAGCCAATGTCGTAAAAATATGTTATATAAGCTAGACATATTCCTAACTATATGACAGGCACCGGAGAAATGCCAAATACAGGATCAAAGAAGCCAAGTGAAACTTCTTGAGGGACCTTTTCTAAAACGCCACAATATTATGTGTTAACGTTTGGAGTTCGTTGCAGGTTGCAACCATAGATATTACTATAAATAGGTATATGTCATATATTACAATTATCTTTGAAACCAAAAACAAATATAAACTTAACTTTTGTCACGAAACTATTTTTATAGAACGACATTACATTTAAAATCCAATCTTCCGAGATAAACTATCCAAAGAGGCAGACCGAGGGACAAGAACTACTAGAAGAGACCCCTTAAGAGAAACCCATAAAATCCCGAAATTGACATGGAAGTATTTCTGTTCTCATGTTATTGGGTTGCTAATCGACTTGTATCGCTTTTTCTTTGACTAGTGGTTAATATAAAAACGATAATTAATCCCACATTGATACTTAGAAAGAAAAATTTTGTAGCTTATATTCTTAAGTCGTGTGGGTTAAGTAAGTTGATATTGATATTAATTTGTTGATTGGGTGATCCACCGGTGGGTTCACAAATCCACATGTGGTCTCCCATTCAACAACTTTGTATAAAATATATGAACTTTTTTCTCAAAGTATTACGTTCTTGGACGTTAAATCATTCATGGTTAAAAAAAATATTGAAAGCATCAACTTAATTATTTTTCTTCTTTATTTTAGGTGTTCCTTACCAGTTTGCATCGAATGACCAATGTTATCATCTTACATCATTTTTACCGTTTAGACTTGCTCGAAATATTTTTTATGCACGTTTTGGAAATGATGTGCTCGCCTTCCGCACTACAGTCTTTGGTTGCTTGCATGGTGTTAATAGTTTCATTACTTCTTTATGTGTTGATCGGGCGTTTTCATTTGAGGATTTTAGCTAATAAGGCCCATTGGTCCGACCCATTTTTTAGGCCCATTTAGTATGTATTGTACATTGTTAGTTGAATCTTAGCAACCTATTGTTTGGGTATTCTGTCTTTGATTTCTATATGGTATCTTGTTAGTTGAATCTCAGCAACCTATTTTTTGGGTATTCTGTCTTTGATTTCTACATGGCATCAAGAACCTAGGTACAAGTCACTGGAGTATCGTCATTCTCCGGTCATCCAGGGGCGGACCTACACTGTACCAAGGTGGTTCCTGGGAACCACCTTAGAAATCGACACCCTTTACAAAGTATACATCCATAAAATTTGGGACCTACCTTAAAACGAGAGCGGGAACCACCTTGCATTTAAAAAACCAAATAAAGTGACAAAAGTTTAGTAAGAAAACGACTAAAAAGTATATCTCCAAATTTGACTTTAATGGAGGATTTCTGTGTTCTTGGTTTTGTTAGGGAAGATGGCACAAAAATCCAATTCTTTATTTTATTCTAAAAGCATTATTCTTTTCCAATGTTACTTTTTAACCCTCTCACTTTATAAGTTTGTAAACCACTTCACTCATTATTTAAATTTAATATACTTAGTTTAGTAACTTTTCACTAAATGTTACTACTTGTATATTAAATATACTTGTGGAAAATTTATAGCAATTGATTAGCATAATTCTCATGGATGATTCATAATTATGCAATTAATTATCAAAGGTCTGAATACTTGTAATCTAATATATTATGTTTGTTTTTATGTTTATTGACGTAGTTGTGATAAAATTAACTTGTCACGACCCAATGATGTAGCTATCTAGAGTGTAGGTGGTTTACGGCTTATCCACAAATCCATAAAATTATGTATATCTAATGTAGTTTGGCCAACTTATAACGTTAAATGAACAATTTTGTTGCAACATTTTTACATAATTATACGTCATCTTTTAAAAACACTTGGTCCCCAAAACAAATTAATAACTAGATCCTGTCGTAACCCGACCCGACCTGACTTAACACATTGATCGTCTAATTGAATGAGTCGTTAACGTTTTCACAAGGAACCACCTTAGTTTTGTGGCTGGGTCCGCCACTGCGGTCATCGGCTACTTGTCGGTGAACCGTAGGGATCTTCTCGTTTCCGTCATTTGATTTGTTTCGTATTTGATCTATTGATCATATACTTGTTGCGGCTGTTTGCTTGAGTAAAAGGAAAAGGTTTGCATATTGTTCTGATTTTGATTAATTAGGGTAAACTTATTTTATAATATGTTTCTTATTAGATATTATAAGAATCATCTTGATTGGTTCAAGAAAATTTTTTATGCATCGTGTACTTTAGACGGCATGGTATTCTTGATGTTGGTTTAAAGAATTAAAGTTCTTTTCGGAGGGCATATTGTATCCGTATATGACGTGGTTATGTTTGGTTGGTTTTGCAATGGTACTGGTTGTATTAGTTTAGAATCATTATGAATCTTTAAGTTATATTAGGATCAGCAGTAGTATCGGTATTGATAAACACGGATTTGGTATTAGTATTAGTTTTATGGATCGGTATCAGTATCAGTAATCATGGGTTTGATTCGTATCGGTTTGAATAAAAAAAATTGGTTTCTGTTGGTGTTGGTGAGTGTAATGTTATAGTCTTAACTAAACCGACTATGTCTTGATAAACATTTTGGCATCAACATGTATTTGGTATTTGCACCGGTTGGTACAGATTGGTGTTGGTATAGGTATGGTTTGGCATTGGCATCTGCACTGGCATCGGCATTGGCATCTGCACTGACATCGGTATTGGCATTGGCACTGACATCGGCATCGTCATCGTCATCGGTATCGGCATCGGCATCAGCATCAGCATTGGCATCGACATCGGCATTAGCATTCGCATCTGCTCTCGTTCATCTCCGTAAATTTGTTATTCTGTGTTTGGCAACTGGTTTGGATTAGCATTGACATCTGCTCTCGTGCATCTCCGTAGTTTTGTGACTCTTTGCTCTGCAACTGGTTTTGATTGCATCGGAATAAGACTCTTTCTAGCATCGAGTTCGCATTCTCGGACACTTCTTTTTCTGTTTCGTTATTTGTTTTTTAGTTTATTTTTTGTTTGGCAAACTTCCAATGTTCACCACCGCGGCATTGTGAGTTTGAGGGGGATGTTAGCTAATAAGGCCCATTGTATAGCCCGTTTAGTATGTAGGGTTTTCCTATTTAATGTTTATTTATTATATATTGTTATTTGAATCTCAACAACATATTGTTTAGGTATTCTCTTTGATTTCTACAGAGGAATCAAAACCTTTTTTCTAACAGAGTCTGATAACGCTAAACCAGAAATATAGTTTTGCTGTGTTAGTTGGTGCTAAGCCTTATAATGCTCATCACATTGATTTTTACGTAATTACAGTTAATAATGTATGGAACAAAATCCTAGTTTGCTAATGTTGTCATGATCAGTCCATTTAGATTTTTCGGTTATTTGAAATTTCTTTTATCACGCATAATATATATTCTAGCTATCTAGTGATTATTGTATTTGGTGGTTGACCGAAGTATTTTCGTTATCGTTACCCTTTCTCAAACCAAGGTAAATATGTAGCTAGTGAACTTTGAACCACAGTCATATTGAGAGGTAAAAAGTATGTAATTTGCAGAAGGAGTTTAGACGTGTTTTGATAATTTCAAATGAGTAAAACAATGATTTGGAATAAAAAAAGACAAAACGTCTTTCAATTTAAATGCATCGAAGATGTCAAGATGCTCACAAATCTTAATAGGTTGAATATTTCTTCTTCAAAATATCCGCACAAAGTTGAATGATAAAAAAAATAGTCTCCAAACGAATAGTTAAATTACATTAAAGGTGAATATATTGCATGGTAATAGATGAATCTCATGGCTATCATCTTCAACCTTTATATACATAGGTGCAAGGATCGAGTCATGAGGTTCTCCATTTGCCTTTTTTTACACTTTAGTTTTAACAAAAAATGATTTTTATTAAACTCTCACTTAACAATACTTGTATGTATTTTTTAGAAAACTTAACTTTCTTAATACTCACTTCATCTATGACAAACATAAACATGGCTAAAATTACATCACTATAAGTCTATAACGACTCGACTCCAACTTTATAAAGCATATGGGTTATGTTTTCAGCATGATCATTAAAAAGGGCGGGATTAACGATTCCTAGTCTTGAGTATAGCTTCCCAAATGTTTTAAACGGTGCTCATCCATATGCATAATTAACATCTAAAAGAGGAATAAACCGTAACTGGCTAAGAGAGCCTAAGACATCCTAATGAGGAATAAACGTAACCATGCATCTAATAAGTTCATATTTTACATGGTTGTCTATTGTAAAAAAACTCAAGGTACTTGTTTATAAAAAAAAATGGAAATTGAAAAAACAACATACAACTAACATCGTAACACTTACTATATTATATTTGTGATAATAAAAATGTTTGCAACTATAAACTATATTTGTTTTACATCACCTACCGATGTGAGACATCTAAAAATATAATGTGTACAAAGCGTTTTCAAATACTTCTATCTTCATTAATATTTACGTAACTTTTTAGTGACTGTTCCATCACCATTCTTGTTTTAAAACATTTGATAAAACATTTTTGTTTTAAAATTAAAATATTTTAATTTAGACATATTCGCTAAATAGATAATACTATATAAAAAATTGTATATTCTTTCATAACTTCGATCATAAAATCAAACTTAAAAACATATTTCATTTCTTAAAAATTTAGATAAACATATGAGTTTGAGCCACACTCTTTGTCAAATTGATCATATCCATTCATTTCTTTTTGTAACAAATTTTTTTAGCAAACTTTTGATAAAACATTTTTGTTTTAAAATTAAAATATTTTTTATCAATTTTTTTTTTTAAACTAATTTCATCATATTTTTTAAAATTTTATTCTTTTTAATTCAACATCCATTGTTACATAATTTTTATTATTTTTTTTTCAACTTTGTATAAATTTAACTTTAATTTAAATACAAACTTGATAAGGTAAAGTGTAACATTCAATGAAAAAAATTAGTAATCGTTATTGTCGATGTATTACGCGAGTATCATGCTAATATATTGAAATGACACTATGATCCACGAAACTACGAGTGATGAGAAATAAGTCATGTTACACAAACACTTATTTGGAAGACATATTCATTATTTTACACGAATGATGGCCATATATGTGTTTTGCATTTAATCTATATGTAATTTAAGTAAGGTGTTTTTATACTTTTTATTGAATAGTTGGTTTATTATATAAATTAGTATTTTTATGGAAACTAAGTGACTAATTCTAGACATCTATTAGTTGAGATCATATCTCAGGATAAAAAAAGTGGAAGGAGTGAGGTGCAAATAAACAAAACTATTCAGGGATTAAACTGCAAATATTATATTTTTTTATTTATATCTAAATATACATAAAGTGTATCTAGATATATATTAAGTATATCAAGATATACCTTTTTAACTTTCATAATGTCACTTTATATTAAAATATATCTAAATATATATAGAGTATATCTAGATATATACAAAGTATGTCTGAATATACAAAAAATATATCTAGATATATATAATGTATATCTGGATATATATAAAGTATATCTAGGGGTGAGGTTCTTTTCAAAACTAAATAAATGTACAGAACTGCGAGAAGCACTCTTTTACTTAATAATGCACATGTATTTTCATTGTGTTAGACATACATGAATTTTTATAATCTTAGGTCACTATGTACATGAATTATAGGACCATGCACATGTATTTTCTTTCGTATGTATCATAACTATCTTCTTGGTGAATAGTATGAAAACACATGTGCACTCTTCATATCACTCATCTTACTTGTATCTATAACCAATAAAAGAATTAGTAAACGTTTAATTTTAACATACCGATGAAAATACATATGCTTTGTTAAGAGTAAAAAGTGGTTCTCGCAGTTTTATACATTTATTTGGTTCTGAAAAGAACCTTACACTATCTAGATATAAATTTTTTAACTTTTTTAATGTCACTTTATATCCAGATATAAGGGTCAATTTAATAATTATGATCAGATATATATAAAGTATATCTAGATATATACGAAGTATATCTGGATATATAAAAAGTATATCTAGATATATATAAAGTATATCTGGATATATATATATAAAGTATATCTAGATATAAGGTTAAATTTAATAATTATAATATGATACTATTTCGGTGGTAACTGTGTATTTTTTTTTCGCCGCTCGAAAAAAAAAAATTTCGCTCGAAAAAAAATAATTTCGTTGCCGCTCGAAAAAAAATATTTTGTTTTGCCGTTCAAAAAAACCTGTGTGTATTTTTTTAAGGGACTAAACAACAAATACCCTAAAAGTTGTTTATAATAAGGTTTTCTTGATTAAATCTTAGATTAATCCTAGTTATTGGATGAAAGATGAATGAAGGGTTAAAATGAGTCCCTTGGTTTCTTAGAAAAAACAAGTTTGCAAAATAACTTTTGCCTTTATTGAACGATGACACACACTTGCGTCGTGGATTAGCGACTCGTAGTCTTGAATACAACTTCTCGAATGTTTTAAAACATTGTTCAATTCAAGGGTGTAAACGATCCGAGACGAGTCGAGTTTTGGGTTAAACGAGCCAAACTTGTTTATTAACTGCCTGGCTCGAGCTCGGCTCGAGCTCAAAAAAACTTTTACAAATAGGCTCGAGCTCGAATCGAACATTTTTGTTGTTGTTCGAGCTCGAGCTCAAAGCTCGTTTAAGAATTTTAATATTTGTGCACTTCTACAATAAACTAATTTTCATGCTCGAACTTGATAGGCTCGTTTGTTAACTCAAGCTCGAACTCGAAAGCTCGTTTACAATTATAATTTTTTTTATAATCTTCAAACTAAAACTTATGTAACTTATAAGCTCAAAGACGTTGTTTATGAATGCAAAATTAATGTTTAATTACATCTAAAGCTTAAATAAGTTCAAAACTAGGATGAGAGTTTTCTTATATAAAGTTTTTTCGCATGAAAAGATGTGAGATAATTTTACTAGTCATGTCCTTCTTATACTAGTTAAAAGATCATATTCAACCAATTTATACACTCTTTTTAAAGTTGAATCTACATTCAAATAGCATGTAATCATAGTAAAAGTGTAATGTTATCACATGTTATTTATAACTTTTTCCACCATCTTTTGCTCATTTCATTTGACTATTTGATTAATAAATAACGGATTTTGATTTTATGTATTTTGTAATACATGTCTTTGAAGATGTTTTGTTGAATATCTGTTGATCCCAAACTTAGATCGATTTAGCTTGTGTAAACAAGATTAGATCAAGTTATACACGTAGAGAAAATTTGTTTATGTATAAAGTAATCTAAGTGTTATGCGGAATTAACACTTAAACAAGAACACACAAAGATGTAAAACAAACTTTAACTTGATTGATAATAACAAACTTGCTTACAATGAAAGTGTTTAACGTATGAAAATTTATTATGAAACATAACCTAAAGGTCTTCTTTTATAGACATAAGAAGCCTTGTACAAGAGTCTACGTATCAACTATTCTAGGTAAAGATAATTATAGAAAATACAATGTTGATCCTATCTCTACTAGAAACAAACTAGAAACATAATATGCGTAGAACATATCTTTCTATCAGTGCTTGTCTTCAACCTATCAACGCTTGACTTCTTCTTGTCAACGCTTGATCTGTCAGCGTTTGTTTTCTTCTTATCAACGCTTGTTTTCCTCTTGTCAGCGCTCAAGTGGACTGGCTACATTTTATTCCCAACAATCCTCCCCTAAACTTGATATCTACTCTAGTAATCAAGTTTCTCAATAAAAATTAAGAACTAGAAGGAATCTTACAAATCTTATCATATTGGTAATAAACATGTCTGATCAAATCTTTGGCCACGTCACTTGAATAGTCAATCTCCAGCTGTGTTGTCTTCATCTTCTCCAAAACTTCTTTGGACATAGAATACTGACCATCTACAAGAAGATACTCAGCAAACTTTGTAGAGCTCAAATAATACACACCAGTATCTGAATACAAACGCCATTAAAGACCACTGAGATCATCCTCAAGAACCTTCCAAACAGCAGGATCTTCTTCTTTTGGTCCACACATTCTCATGAATGTTGACCAAAGTTTTATTCCATTGACTGAAGTAGGAGCTTCAGTCTCATACTTGGCCTCCAACAACCTCTAAAGGTTTACCAAGTCTTCTCTATCCACACTTGCAAAGAGAGACACAAGAGTAGTAAATGTGTGTACCTCTTTCCTATACCTAACAATCTTCCATAACCCACTTGCATCTTCTTCATAGCTTATGATAGGGTTTCTGGCATCAAGAGGTAACACTTGTACCATATCTGAAGCTTCTATGGGTGAGAGCTTGATACTCCTTCTTATAACAGCTTCACTGGGCTTCAATCTATCTATATCTTTAGGAAACTTAAGAGGAACTCCCTTCTTCAAAGGTCTTGGAACAATCATTGCCTTCTTAAGCTCCATCTCTTCTGCAAGTTCTTCTTTCCTTTCATCTGAAAGAAGTCTGATAGTGTTCATTTCCTGCACTTTTGCCCAAATGGGATAAGCCTTATACTCCAATTCTTCAAAGGATAATCCCAACAATTTCTTATAGGTCCATCCTGTTCCATGACATCTGAGTAGCATGTAGTAAAGCTCCCTTCTATCCCTCTTTAGCAGTGAGAGAACATTGCTAGCTTTGTGTTTCAGAATTACCTTGCAGTCTTCTTGAACTCTTAGAAGAATCTCCAAACCCCAAATTTGTTCTGAAATAGTCAAATCTGGATTCTCTATACACCTATTCTCCCAAGCATGGTACATCTGAACAACTTCTGGCATATCAAAATCTACTTGCAATTTCAACTCTCTAAGCTTCTATCTTGCCAAATCATCACCATATTCAAGTCTTTCTGGTTGTTCTATTATCATCACACTTGAATCTGAACTTGCTTCATCACTTCCTTCTTGTTCTTCTGAAGTGACAACAAATGGTGATTCACCAACCTTCTCCCTTTCTTGTTCCATAAGTGTGCAGCCAACCTTGAATCAAACTCTACTTGTGCTGCATTCTTAGGAACTTCTACTTCTACCATGATTCCTTTACCCTTATCTAATGGATCAATGATGGGTAAGGATGATGGTAATACCTGTGAAGATACTTCTTTGATGATAGCTGATGACTGGAATACATCAACATCATCTGTAGGTCTGTCAACGCTCAAATTCCTTGTGTCAGCGCCCAATTTGCTCATGTAAGCGCTTGGTGTGTCAGCGTTCAAATTTTGCTTGTCAACGCCCAAATTACTTGTCTTGGCGCCTCTTGTAAATTGCTCCAACATAGCTGTAAAAGACAAGTTTAAATTGGTAGGAGTTACCAAAGATCTATCAAAACTTGGTTGCTTCTTCAATTCAGTTAGGGCCTCAGCAATACCCAAAGATTCTTCATCATGTGAGCCTTTATCACTCACATTAATATGCTCATCCTCCCCTTTGGAAGATTCCTCCATCCCACGCCTTGTGCTAGCATTCTCCAAAATAACAATCCTCTCCCTCAATTGCTTGAGTTCAAGGCCTTGTGTACTGACAATTTGTACCAAGTCTGCATTTTGCTTTTGCAAGCTAATGCAAACAACCGTCAATTCTATTAATGTGTATGGTTCCAATATGCCCTCCTCTAAAATGGGTATTTGACCTCCCAAGTTAGATTCATGGGGCATGGATGAGGTCTTAAAGATGTTAGGACTGTCTTGGCCTGCATCTAAGCCAGAACCAATAGTCCCAGCCTCATCCATAGCACCAACCACACTTGTGGTGGTAGTTCTCTCTGCTACATGGCTAGGACTACTAGAGGAGAACACTCCAGTAGTCCTTTGGCGTTTTTGCAACCTATATTGAGGTGGGGTAGAAGATGATGTGGATTGGGTGGATGTGGGAAGGTTAAGGGGTGTTTGGGTCTGTGAAGGAAAGGTGTCAATGTCTGGATTACTTGTGTCAACGCCAACATTTAAGGTGTCAGCGTTGAAGGGTTCTTGGTCAATTTACATGTGTTGAGGTGAAGGTAAAGGTTTTGGTATTGGGTCAAGTTGTGGTGGTGGGTCTGGTTAGGGTTGTGCTGCTGCAATAACAACAAGCATAGCTGGGGTGAGGGGTAATTCACGGTGAGGGGGTGAGTTCATCTTGGTAAAAATAGCTTTCTTTTGCACAGGGATCTCATAAAAGTCATCATGATCCCTTGTGCAGTAATTTTGCACATCAAAAACCATTTGTAAAAATCTGGGATAAGCCAAAGTCATCTTATTCCCTTTGTTTTTACACATGCCATCAAAAATCATTTTTGAATAATTAATCTTTTTCCCATTTGCAATGCACACAATGGCACTAGCAATTGATCTATTAATTTCATTGTGTGCAGTACATTTGGGACTCAAACATTGTAGGATGACATGTATGAGGTACTTCCAGGCTGGGGGGAAACTCTTGTTTTTGATATTTGTTTAAAGTGCCCTCATCAGGGAAAGGATACCCCAAAGCCCTTAGTCCTTGTTCTATTTCATTAATGGGAAGGGTGATTATACCATTAGAATCATCAAGATGCAAAGCCTGGCGAACCACGGCTTCAGTAACCACCCATGTACGCCCATGAACAATAGCTGATAATGTAGTCACATTATTAACTGTTGAGGAACTAACAGTGTTCCAAAACTGTTTAATATGCGTGACAGAGATGAGAGGAGCATGAGAAAGAGCATACCTAATAGAAGATGCATTCAAATACGCCACCATCTGGGTGTATTGTGGAAACAGAGTGTCATCGGCGTCCAAATATGCAATCATGTTGTGTTGACTCCTGAATCCCAATACCAAGTCACTTGGTTTAAATTTTGGTGCCATTGTTGAAGAAAGCTGTTTATGAATATTTAGAAAGATGAATTATAGGAGAAAATTGTTAGACAAGAATATGAGGTACCCTGTTTAAAAATAGGAGCCAAATATATAGGAGAGATAGGTGCATGTGATTGGTAAAAAATGAGGCAACTATTTTCAAAATATAATGATGAAAATATTGAAAAGAAAATAAGTTATCTCATGCATTAATTAAAAGTTATCTGCTCCCAAAATTACAGCCCCAATTCGTCAAAAAGTAACAACTGAGTAGGTCCCAATGAGTATCAACGGTCAAAAATAACCCATCAACGCCCAACGGCTATATTCTTGTCAACGTTTGCCAAAGCCATGTCAGCGTCTAAATTGGTCATAACAACGCTTGGAAAAAATACTTGTCAGCGTCCAAAAATTAAAGTAATAAAAATGAAAAAGGACCTTAACAAAGTAATTTATCCTAGTGAAGATAACCTATAAATTGATAATTATTATAGGGTGGCAAGCACTGTCCAGTTATGCACACTTGCTTTTGCAAGATAGACATAACAGTCCTCTAGTGTCCCTTGCAAACCAAAATTCTTAACAATTAAGTTATCTCATAAAATTACTTGTAACTCCTAGGTAAACCCATGATAAAAGCATTCCCAAGTCTCCCAACAGACCACAACCAATTTTATGCCAAAAATGTCTTGGCAGCATGCATAGTATATCAACTTTGCATGCTACAGTGCCTCATGATTTAGTAAAACTAACTCATACTCACCTGTGGACACATTTTAGAATTGTGATAAGAGTATTATAAGAATACCCAAAAGTCCTAAAGGTTCCTAAAACCTCCCCTTAAACTGTGATACATATGTTGCCCAAAAATATGCATGAACATAAAAATTTATGTCAAGATATGAATATAAATATTCCAACCATCATCCATAAATGAAAACATGCTCAAATGATTCTCCAAGGATCCATAAGCAACTCTGTATCCAATGGTACAATGCTAACACCACCTGCACACTTAGATCAAAAACCACAAAACAAACATTGTTGCTGACAACGTAACGATAACACTTGTCAGCGTTAAAGTAACCTTTGTCAGCGTTAGACAAATATAGTGGAAAATATAACTCCTCAAAAAGACCAATAACAATGCATTATCCTTGTAACACCCCACTTGGATAAGTGGACCGTTACGTGTATTTATAGCGTGTCATCAAAGCATAAGGTAAATGTACTAAAACATTAAATGACCATAACGGAAATACCGGAATCAAACATCGGTAATCCAACCTAAGCTCAAAACATGAAAAATAAAATACTGAAAGAAAGGACTAAACAATGTCCAAATAAGAAGAATAATGTAAGTGCATAAAATAAGAAGTCTGGATAGCTTCCATCCCAAATGCACGTGCTCTTAGAATCCTAAAAGCGTCCTGGTGTACCTGCCGTTAGAACATGAGAGGAACTACGACTGAGCATAACGCTCAGTGAACGGATATAAAACATGATAAGAATATACTGAATGAAACAGGCGATAGAATACTGAAGCTGTAAGAATGATATGTAACATGTGGTAGAACTCTGCATAAAATCTGAGAAACCTGGTTCGTATATACTGATACTGAAATATAACTATTAATTCTGAAAACATGCATTTACTGTATTTTATTTGCCAGAGCTTATATAGGTCACGTGCTGTAACAACCGTGCATGAATAACTGAAGGGGTGACCTCATCATGCTATAGAAGGGTGACCTTTAAATAACTGTGCTGGGTGGAGGGATCAGCTCCAATGTGAAGGATGTAGAGCACACACCACATTCACCCTGATAACTTGTAACACATATAAGCCTAGGATGCATCCATACGCCCCACTAATAATACTGATAAAATGGCCAAGCTGAGCTGAGTGGGACGATGCAGGATATCAATCTCCTGCATGTGAGTCACGACACCGGTGCCTCTTGTGTCGTGGTTACGGTACCTCCGTAACTAGTACATAAACTGGCCGTGCTTGTATATAATGCTCAGGTAATTTATTTAGTTATTAACATGATTACTGATAAACTTAAACATATACTGGGGAAAACATTTGGCTGAAGACGGGAAATCCTAATCATGCATAGAAAGGAAGTCCTTACTGAAAGGACGGAAAATCCGTACGATCAATCAATGAATGAAAGAACAATGTATCATAATAGTAGATAGATGGGGATATCCGTACCTGAACACGTATAAAAATTTCTAACACGCAAAATTTATTTTCGACGTCTACACCAAAATTTAATACATTTGTCAATATAAAAATTTAATGTTTCCCAACGTTTTGTTTAGCAGCCATATTTGAAAAGTTCCTATCATGACTACTTTGCTACCTTTATCCATTTTTATAATGGTTATTTTCTTTCTAAAGTGACGTAGCACATTTGGTTTTATAGAATATTTAACAAACATAAAAGGGTTATAAGAAAATCACATGTATTTAACAAAAGTTTCAAGCCAGTCTGTTGTTCACCGGATATGATGAATGCAAATATTAAGTTTCAAGTTAACTAACTAATGGTGATTTTAGTTCTCTTCCTTCAATATATTTTAGTATGATTTCAGTGTTAACTCGACAAGGAATTATTATACTAAACTGAAATATATGATTATTATGCAGAAAGAAATGGCATAAGAATTACCTCTCATCTAAACGAGACACAATTCAAGAGCAAAAGAAAAGAAAACGAGTAGTAGCACTAGATCAACTCGAACCCGTACGGACACGAACATCATCATCATCGAACCCACGTGTATGTGGATAGATGGACCCGAAGCTACTGCCGTAACATGATATGCACCCCACAAGCAACATCGTAGAGCAAGTCAAATCCAACTCGATCGCATATGGTACGACTCGATGCAAGGTAATTAAACTGAAATCTCACGTCCAACCGGTCACAATCTGATCGAAACTCAATCTCACGGACCACCAGCGAACAAACCAAAACCGCAACAAACATACGAATAGCCACCAAATCCAAATATGAACATCAAAGGAATCTGCTCGCGAGACACAACTGAATCATGAGCTCGATCTATATCTATCGGACATGAACTAATCGAACAAGACCAAATAAATCAGCGAGGAATGACATGGCTCAAACGTTGATGCTGCTATGAACACGGGCATGGACATCAACTCAGACCAATTAAACAACAGATTTCAACGACATGCGATCGACACTAACATAAGCAGACCGTTTTTCGAACATGATGTTAACCACCAATAAGAATTACGACTCCAAATGCGTACGGATGAATCTTGAACGCCCGACATGACGACAAATGAGAGCTCTGTTCGAGCATGAGCAGACGTTCAGAAATTATTCTAGGTGTTGACGTTTTATGTGCATGATCGAGTTCAAGGGTATAAGATAGCCTTATGTGATGATAAAAATAGATGAAAGAATAACTGCCTTTGACCAAACAATAACATAAATACATTTCTTTTTAACTAGGCGAAATTTGAGGAAGAATACATATCCGTATTCAGTAACATTCAAATGAGATATTCCAATTTGTAATTATTTTCATTGGTTTGAAGATACTATTTCTATATATAACATTGATTTAATGTGTAAACAAATAATGAGCTGGTTTTTAGCATGATTTTCGGAATGTGATTTGACAAAACCAAACCACACGTTTTTTTTTAATTATCTTATATTAAAATTTAGTAATACTCAGATAATTATAATATGAGGTTTTAATATCAAATGCTTATTATTTAGACTATAACTTATATTCAAAGTGACAAAATAAAATGCAAACCAAATTTTTGGGTTTTACAACTCTTCCCCTCTAAAAGAATAATTCTTTCTCGAAATAGAGACATGCTAATGGTGCGGGTTTTACAATTATTCCCCTCTAAAAAATATAATTCGTCCTCGAATTAAGGATGCGATTCTGCTGTGGATTTTACAATTCTCGCTCTCTAAAAAGAATTTTTGTCCTCGAATTACGGGTAATAAGCTTATGAAATTATAAAAGCTAAAAAGACATATATGCTGAAAGAGCATGAAGGTTGAAAAGACATATAAGCTGAAGGGTCATTCGTCCTTGAATTAGAACATGATGGTGCTGAAAGGGTATAAACGTGACATGCCTACAGTGAACATGGAACATGATATGGCTGAAGAGAACATGGAACTTAACTTGATTTATTAAAGGAAAGGGATGAGAGGTCCGGATAGTCTCCTCTCTTTCAAGTGGCTTCCCACTCTAAACGATTCGTTCAAAGGTCTAAACACAATAAACATCTTTGGTCCTGATGACCCTGTCCTGACGATGCTGAAATAGTTTCTGGTTCCATACTTAAGATGGATATCTGAATCCGATAGAATGAACAATGCCATAGCATGTAGAATACATGAAACGGTGCGTATAAATATCCTGAAAAGATAGCATTAATATCTCTGAGTAAGCTGCTGAAAATATATTGGGACGAACTACGTGAGAAATTGTGAACGTGTTTCGCGATTATATGCGGGACGCTGAGCCTGAAGTATATCATGAATGTGATACGTGAAACATGTTGTGAACGTAGAACTAGGACATATCATGAATGTATGCTGACTGAGGAGAGAATGCCAAATGATACGGCCTGAGACGTGAAACGTCGGCCTGGGTATGGAAAAGCTATGCTAAACTTGAGTATGGTTTCTCAAAGTTTCTGTAACCAACGCGGTACAAGAACTGGAAAATATATGCTGAGATGGAACACAAACCTGAACGTGAACGATGTCATGAATGTGAACGTGAATTTAAATCATGAAATAGCACAAGAAATGGACTGAAACAACGTCATAATGTGAACATGAAACGTAAACGTGAAGGTGAACGTAAACGTACACGTGCTCGTGAATATGAACGTGAGCGTAATTCGCGAACGTAAATTTTCTATCTGATATGATGGTTGATGGAATACCACGAAGTTGTACGATCTATTACTGAATTTCCTGCAGATCTGCTACTGCCTAATCCTAGGGTTAAATGGTCGAAAATGACCTAGATAGGATTAAACTTTTCTGAGTCTGCGGTAATTGATAATAACTTCCATGGAATCCTGACTCATTTCTGTTCAGAATTTTCTAATGGTTGTAAGAGCTCACTAGCATATCGGTGTTCTATCTTGAACCTGCTGGCATGTCAGGCATCAAGGTATGAACATAGCTGCATCCTTGTGTTATACTGCCTCTATCAAAATTTTGTTTAGAATTATGGTACATTCGGGTGAGATCTGGATCAACAGTCTTGAAAATTTTTTGAGTATGGGTAAAATAGATCTCTCCTAGCGTAGGATCTTATGTGATACAAAAGTTTAGTGTAGGTCCTCTCCTTTATGCGTAAGCTTAGCCATGGAAGGCTAATCGTGGGAATTGTCCACAATTTTTGCGGTATTAGTTAATTGAGTTCTAGAAAATTTTGTACTTTAGTCACAGGCGTCAATCTTGACCATCTGGTGATGGCCTTCATCTTCGCAGGACTGTCCGAAATTTCTTTCTGCTGAAATAGGGTAGCTCAGAAATGCCACCTTGTTCATCTGGAAAGCTGCGTATATAATTTTCTCCTATCGGAGAATCTGCAGGGTCGTGAAAAGATGATTCTCATGTTCTTCTCTAGAATTTAGGAGATCAGGATGTTATCAAAGAACATACTAACGATTTTGTTTGTGAAGTCATTAAAAAAAGTATTCATAAATTCGATATTATAGCTGGGGCATTCGGGAGCTCAGACGTATAAGTCAAAATTTTAGAGAGACTATAACGTGTTCAACAGCAATCTAGAAAACATCATGTTCTTCTCTCACCACTGTTGGTGGCATGGTCGCCAATTATTCTGGAAAATATTTAAGGCATCGTAGCAGATCAGTTAAATCTCCTATTTGTGGAATAAACATCGATTATGAATGATGATCTTGTAAAATTTTCGGTGATCGATACATGATCCCATGTTACCGACCGTCTTTCTGATAGACAGAAACGGTACACCTCCTGGTGGTGCGCTAGGGTGAATAAAGCCTCGTTCCGGTAACTTTTGCAGCAATTTTTGCAACTCTTTTAACTTAGCTAAAGTCCTGGAATAAAGAGTTTTAAAAAAAAAACGGTTCTGTTCTTCAGACAAGCTCGATGTTAAATTTTGTCTCATGGTTAGGAAGGAATTTCTAGAACCTTCTAGAATAACTTCTGGAAATGCTTAAAGAAATCTACTGATCATAAATTTATAGCACTTCAGAAATGGATTATAACTGGTGGCTAGAAAGTCTTCGTAGCTATGGATTGAGAAGTCACGCGCTTATAAAGCAAAATAATTTGTATTGATTTGTCTGGCAGAAAATATAATGAATACACTTGAGATCTAGTAAGACGGATCTCTTCGGGAATCTTTCATAAATATGGGATGTACTGTGGAGTCTTTTCTGGATGGGAGGTAGATAATGCGTGATTTAAGATGAAGATGACATATGAATATGTGAAGTAAACGTGGCAGATTTTACTGAATTTATATCACATGTAACTTCGTGGAACGAACACTGCATGTCTCATCTGGACAATACTCTTGTGGTGGCGACTGAGTCTTTAATGGTTTGATTTATGCATGGCATGACAACACGGGTATACTCCCTTGGAGGGTACCCTGAATTTCTGAGGGCCTGGTTTAGCAAACATACGGAGTTATGAGTTCTGACTCATACTTTGAGAAGATATTCGTATGACGTGTACCATGACTGGTGTGTCTTAACTGTAGTCAGGACATGTATTTTAATGGTGAGTCTGAATAAGGTTAAGAATTTCTGGTAACTGCTAGGATTAGCGAACCGGCTAGACTACTGACCTCTGTATTTTCGGTCACGTCCGTTCCGGAGTACCGATGGTTACTGACTGATTATTTTTAAGCACGGTGGTTTTCATTACCGCGTTGTCAGTCAGTTTCCTTATGGTCGTTATTATGACCGTGATGCATGTAACTATTTCTGCTGAGTGGCCGACTGGTTACCGGTCCCCACTCTTCTGACTGAGAGATTAAATGAGTGAAATGTGACGTCTAACTTGGAAATTAAAAGCATGGAATAGAATGGTAACGTCTGATGGTTGAAATTTATTCTTGTCAGAAATTTCAAATTTATAGTTTTCGTCCTTGTTCTGCAGAGTCTTCATAGTATAAACAGCATCAGCATCTTCAGAAATCTCCAAATCATCGGCAGCATCAGTGTTTGTGCGGTCTTCAAAGTGTTAGCAGCATCAGTATCTGGTAAAATCTTCAACTCACGAGCAGTATCAGCATCGGGTAGAATATCGACAAGTGGAAAACGCCTAGGTTGACTGAGGACTGGTTAGCGATATCCATGGAGTAGGGTACATGGAGTACACCTGGTCTACTGTACATGAAGTACAAAATGAATACTGCACCTGGAGCATATCTGAGACACTGTATGTGGAGTACTCATGAAATACTATACATGGAGTATAACTGAGACACTGGTGGAAATTTTATGGGATGACCGATACTGGTGTCGCTTGTCTGACATGATCAAAGAAATGAATTGACTTAAACGGTTGTAAACTGAACTGAAATGAGTAACATGATAGCCTGGTAATTCCTGCGTAGGCTTAATGCTGGTTGTATAGATGCTGAAGAGTATGATTAAACGGAGTTTCATCAATGTTCAGTATAAGGACATGATTGATAAAGACCAGAACATGATTTATCATGAAATAGGATTTTACTGTAATTCTTCTGTATCTTAGCATGAAAACATCATCGCCTTGCTGAAAACGTAATCCTCATAAAGAGACATGAACTTAATCAGCATGAAAACGACATCCACTTGAGAGTACAAACTTAACTGATACAAAGAACATAGAAGAATTATCAACTAAGTTTTAACATCAACTGATGTGGGTAGTTATGGTTTAATCCACAGTATTCAAAGTAGGAAGCATGTGACTAGGTATGGGCGATTCTGTTTCGATCCATACTTGTCAAAATTTTCTGAGAACTGTCATGAATAGAAATGTACAATCTGGGACTAAATGTGGTTGGTTGTAGTCCAATTCATATTTGTCAAGATTTTATGAAACGTCATGATATCACAAAGGTGAACAACTATAGATCGGTTCACAAAACAACATTAAACTGAAAAATATGAAATTTGATCTGAACATTGGTGAACGTATATGGGCTGGTTCACCAAGTAATATTCGACTGAAAACATGAATCTGTCAAGAGTAAGGATGAACGCCGTTGGGTCGGTTCACCAATACAAAAATCTGAACGAGCAAGGGTGAACGCCTATGGGTCGGTTCACCAAAACAAAAATTCGTAGAAAAGCACATGCGACTAAATATGGCCAGTCCTGTACCAACCTTTTACTTAGTCAAAAACTTTAAGAAATGACTGATAATTGAAGAAAACTGACTAATAAATGCATGAGACACATGAAAGATAACAACGCCAAGATCTGGGAAGTTCCTGGTGACTACCCACTAGTCACAGGTCAAGTTTTAGAGCCTACAGGTCGAACCTATAGCTCTGATACCATAATTGTAACACCCCACTTGGATAAGTGGACCGTTATGTGTATTTATAGCGTGTCATCAAAGCATAAGGTAAATGTACTAAAACATTAAATGACCATAACGGAAATACCGGAATCAAACATCGGTAATCCAACCTAAGCTCAAAACATGAAAAATAAAATACTGAAAGAAAGGACTAAACAATGTCCAAATAAGCAGAATAATGTAAGTGCATAAAATAAGAAGTCTGGATAGCTTCCATCCCAAATGCACGTGCTTTGAGAATCCTAAAAGCGTCCTGGTGTACCTGCCGTTAGAACATGAGAGGAACTACGGCTGAGCATAACGCTCAGTGAACGGATATAAAACATGATAAGAATATACTGAATGAAACATGCGATAGAATACTGAAGCTGTAAGAATGATATGTAACATGTGGTAGAACTCTGCATAAAATCTGAGAAACCTGGTTCGTATATACTGATACTGAAATATAACTATTAATTCTAAAAACATGCATTTCCTGTATTTTATTTGCCAGAGCTTATATAGGTCACGTGTTGTAACAACCGTGCATGAATAACTGGAGGGGTGACCTCATCATGCTATAGAGGGGTGACCTTTAAATAACTGTGCTGGGTGGAGGGATCAGCTCCAATGTGAAGGATGTAGAGCACACACCACATTCACCCTGATAACTTGTAACACATATAAGCCTAGGATGCATCCATACGCCCCACTAATAATACTGATAAAATGGCCAAGCTGAGCTGAGTGGGACGATGCAGGATATCACTCTCCTGCATGTGAGTCACGACACCGGTGCCTCTAGTGCCGTGGTTACGGTACCTCCGTAACTAGTACATAAACTGGCCGTGCTTGTATATAATGCTCAGGTAATTTATTTAGTTATTAACATGATTACTGATAAACTTAAACATATACTGGGGAAAACATTTGGCTGAAGACGGGAAATCCTAATCATGCATAGAAAGGAAGTCCTTACTGAAAGGACGGAAAATCCGTACGATCAATCAATGAATGAAAGAACAATGTATCATAATAGTAGATAGATGGGGATATTCGTACCTGAACACGTATAAAAATTTCTAACACCCAAAATTTATTTTCGACGTCTACACCAAAATTTAATACATTTGTCAATATAAAAATTTAATGTTTCCCAACATTTTGTTTAGCAGCCATATTTGAAAAGTTCCTATCATGACTACTTTGCTACCTTTATCCATTTTTATAATGGTTATTTTCTTTCTAAAGTGACGTAGCACATTTGGTTTTATAGAATATTTAACAAACATAAAAGGGTTATAAGAAAATCACATGTATTTAACAAAAGTTTCAAGCCAGTCTGTTGTTCACCGGATATGATGAATGTAAATATTAAGTTTCAAGTTCACTAACTAATGGTGATTTTAGTTCTCTTCCTTCAATATATTTTAGTATGATTTCAGTGTTAACTCGACAAGGAATTATTATACTGAACTGAAATATATGATTATTATGCAGAAAGAAATGGCATAAGAATTACCTCTCATCTAAACGAGACACAATTCAAGAGCAAAAGAAAAGAAAACGAGTAGTAGCACTAGATCAACTCGAACCCGTACGGACACGAACATCATCATCATCGAACCCACGTGTATGTGGATAGATGGACCTGAAGCTACTGCCATAACATGATATGCACCCCACAAGCAACATCGTAGAGCAAGTCAAATCCAACTCGATCGCATATGATATGACTCGATGCAAGGTAAATAAACTGAAAGCTCACGTCCAACCGGTCACAATCTGATCGAAACTCAATCTCACGGACCACCAGCGAACAAACCAAAACCGCAACAAACATACGAATAGCCACCAAATCCAAATATGAACATCAAAGGAATCTGCTCGCGAGACACAACTGAATCATGAGCTCGATCTATATCTATCGGACATGAACTAATCGAACAAGACCAAATAAATCAGCGAGGAATGACATGGCTCAAACGTTGATGCTGCTATGAACACGGGCATGGACATCAACTCAGACCAATTAAACAACAGATTTCAACGACATGCGATCGACACTAACATAAGCAGACCGTTTTTCGAACATGATGTTAACCACCAATAAGAATTACGACTCCAAATGCGTACGGATGAATCTAGAACGCCCGACATGACGACAAATGAGAGCTCTGTTCGAGCATGAGCAGACGTTCAGAAATTATTCTAGGTGTTGACATTTTATGTGCATGATCGAGTTCAAGGGTATAAGATAGCCTTATGTGATGATAAAAATAGATGAAAGAATAACTGCCTTTGACCAAACAATAACATAAATACATTTCTTTTTAACTAGGCGAAATTTGAGGAAGAATACATATCCGTATTCAGTAACATTCAAATGAGATATTCCAATTTGTAAATATTTTCATTGGTTTGAAGATACTATTTCTATATATAACATTGATTTAATGTGTAAACAAATAATGAGCTGGTTTTTGGCATGATTTTCGGAATGTGATTTGACAAAACCAAACCACACGTTTTTTTTAATTATCTTATATTAAAATTTAGTAATACTCAGATAATTATAATATGAGGTTTTAATATCAAATGCTTATTATTTAGACTATAACTTATATTCAAAGTGACAAAATAAAATGCAAACCAAATTTTTGGGTTTTACAACTCTTCCCCTCTAAAAGAATAATTCTTTCTCGAAATAGAGACATGCTAATGGTGCAGGTTTTACAATCCTGTACATACTTTTACAATAAGATCCCAAAACACATATTAAGTGAGATTGATCATTCCAATACTTGTTACCAAGTACTGGAACCTTCCAGCATCAAAAGGTTTAGTTAATAAATAAGACACATTTTCTTCTGTGTCAACCCTATCTGGTTGTATTAAACCCTTTTCAAAACAATCCCTTATAAAATGATGTCTAATTTCTATGTGTTTTGTTTTAGAATGATGTACAGGATTTTTAATAATGTATAAAGTGTTGTTATTGTCAACAAAAATCTTGGTATGCATGAAATTATACCCATAATCCAACAGCTGGTTCTGAATCCATAAGACTTGTCCACAACAAGCAGCTGCAGCTACATACTCTGCTTCAGTTGTATAATTGGCCACCACTGTTTGTTTCTTGCATTGCCAAGAGATCAACCTACTCCCAAGAAACTGACATCCACCAGTTGTGGATTTTCTATCAAATTTATCACCACCATAGTCACTGTCTGAATATGCAATAAGCTCCAATGGTGAATCTTTTGGGTACCACAAGCCAAGATCTGGATAACATCTAAGGTACCTAAAGATTCTCTTGACAACATAAAGGTGACATTCTTTGGGAGTCACTTGATGGCGTGTAGATGCACACACAACAAACATAATGTCAGATCTTGAGGCTGTGAAATACATCAATGAACCAATCATTGATCTATAGTGCCTGACATCCACATCTTTTCCATCTCCAACTTTTCCCCAAGGGTGTTCTCTATCCATAGGAGTAGTATCCCTCTTTTCATGTGGAGAAAAGCCAAACTTTTTCAAGATCTCTGCTACATACTTATCCTGAGAGATGAAGATACCATCTTCTTTATGCTGAACTTGTAACCCTAGAAGGAAGTTCATCTCCCCCATTGCACTCATCTTGAATTTGTCTGTCATAAGCTTGGAAAAGTCTTCACTCATCTTTGGATTTGTAGAACCATAGATGATATCATCAACATAAACCTGAACAAGTAAGACATCCTTACCAGCCTTCTTTGTAAATAATTTCTGGTCTATGGTGCCCCTTTTGAATCCATTTTCCACCAGATAAGTGGATAATGTGCCATACCATGCTCTTGGGGCTTGATGAAGTCCATACATAGCTTTCTTGACTCTATATACCTTGTCTGGATGTTCTGGATCTTCAAAACCAGGAGGCTGCATAACATATACCTCCTCAACAATTGTGCCATATAAGAAAGCACTCTTCACATCCATTTGATAGACAGTGAAGCCCATGCAGGAAGCATAGGCTAGAAATATCCTTATAGCCTCAATCCTTGCAACTGGTGCAAAGACCTCCTCATAGTCTATCCCTTCCTCTTGTGTATATCCCTGAGCCACTAAATGTGCCTTGTTTTTTACCACAATGCCTCTTTCATCTTTCTTGTTTCTTAGAACCCATCTTGTCCCAATAGGTCTGACATATCTGGGACAATCAACCAGCTCCCAAACATCCTGAATAGCAAATTGGTGAAGCTCATCCTGCATTGCTTCCACCCAACTTGGTTCTTTGAGAGCATCAAAAATCTTCTTGGGTTCCTGTTGTGACAGAAAACAGGCAAACAAACATGCTTGAACAAGAGGGGTATCAACCTTCTTGTGTATATTGGCAATAAATCCTCCAAGACTCTGATGAGATCTTCTTGTCTGAACAGGAGACATAACATCTCCAATAATTTGAGAAGTGGGGTGATTCTTCATAGTAGACGTGAGAACTCCTCCCATAAAAAGTTTGTTGTCTTCAATCTCATCATCCAAGTTGCCAATATCTTCTTCAGACTCTCTTTCATCAATATTTGTATGAACCTCTTCATGTCTTCTTGAAGGTTCACCTTATTCAAAATTTGAAGAGAAAATATGCTCAAAAGAGTTGTCAACGCCTAAACCAAGGTTATCAGCGTTTGATCCATCCACGCCTGAAATGGTGTTGTCAACGTTTGAGCCGTCAACGCCTGAAATGGTGTTGTCAACATTTGAGCCATCAACGCATGAATTTGTCCTGTCGGCGCCAGATTTTCCTTTGTCAGCGCCTGAAGGACCATGCATGTTGTTAACTGGTGATACTTGGGGACCACCATTTTCCTTTCCAGCAATAAAATCATATGTCCATATGGGAATAGTGACATACTCTTGTATGGGAGATGACTTGTCTGCTTGTGATCCAACCTCTTCATTAACCTGTGTACCTGAAACATCAACAACCGGTTCTTCTACAACATTTGAAGTTACCTTCACAATGTCTGGATTAGTAACAGGCATATAATTCAAAGTCCTAGATAGAGGTTCCAAGTTAAACAACCAATTTGGACCACTTTCAGGATCACTAGGTTTACTCTCTAAAAACCTAACATGTACTTTTTCAAGTATACGTTTTTCCTTCTTAAGGTAAACCCTATATCCCTTACTCTGCACTGAATAACCCATGAAATAGCCTTCATCACCTTTAGAACTAAATTTACCTAAGGCATCACTAGTATCTAGTACAACTACATGACAACCAAAAGGTTTAAGAAAACCAATATTAGGTTTCCTTCCCCAAAGTAACTCATAAGGTGTTTTGTTATGTATCTTGTTGACCAATGCTCTATTCTGAACATAACAAGCTGTATTCACAGCCTCAGCCCAAAAAGCTATGGGAAAGTGAGCATCAGCCAACATAGTCCTGGCTGCTTTAATTAGGGGTCTATCCTTTCTCTCAGCAACCCCATTTTGCTGTGGGGTTCTGGAAACACTAAACTGCCTAG
>JANFOE010001480.1:380000-480875 GCA_025667525.1 Glebionis coronaria | reverse complement strand
ATTATATATATATATATAATATATATATATACTAAATATAATATATATATATATATATAGCTAATATATATTATATATATATATATAATTTATATATATATATATATATATATATATATATATATATACTATATATATATATAGTATATATATATATATATATATATATATAATATATATATATATGTAATTGTATATATATATATTTTAATCAAAATATACCTCTTTGGTCATCTTGTTTTCAGATCCAAAACTTAAGCGAGAACACCAACCATCAATATCTGGCTTCTCGTTGTAGCAACTTGTTCATTTTTTTTAATCAAAATATACCTCTTTGGTCATCTTGTTTTTAGATCCAAAACTTAAGTGAGAACACCAACCACTAATATCTGGCTTCTCGTGTAGCAAATCCTTATGTCCGAAGTAATCTTTATCCGTCTTCGATATATTTATCAAAACATTTAACGCTGCTTATCGTTTTTCTGATTATCTATATTCAACAATCTTGTTTGACATTGTTCCTCTACGAGATAGGTGGTAGTGATAGCTATTTATATGTAAACCATGTAAACTAGGTACGTTCCACATGTTTTTGATAGATTTATTACTTTTGTTTTGTATGATGATGCATCAGTAGCTCATTTTTGTTGATTTATTTTTAATATGCATCATCATGTCATTATCAGTTAGTGTTGAAGTTATGTTTCTAACTTGTATATGAAACACAACGTCAAATGTAGTGAACCATCAAATGAATTTTTGTTAATATTTTATAATGTCAATGTTAGAAGTGAGAATGCTAAAACAAAAGTATCATGACATTTATTGTCGTTAAACTTAGATTGTTAATTTGGTTAAACAATTATTGTGTCAATACAAATGTATTAAAAATTAGATGTGTCAAAAAATTATCAAAAAACTTAACGTGTCACTAAAAATTATTATAGTGTTATGAATTAATTATGTCAAAAACAAAATTTGTGACTAGTAATATGTCAAAAAAAATTGTGTATCACTACAATCATGTATCGTAAAATCTCGAAATATATCATCAAATTGTGTCCATGAACATTATAGATCAAAACTGTTAAAAAATATAATATGTCATAAAAAATATATTAAAAAAAAATTAGATGTATCACAAAAAATATATAAAAAAAATTAAGGTGTCACGAGATATGTTTTATAAAATTAAGTTATATTAGAAAGTTTAAGTTGTCACTAAAATGTGTCACAATTTGTGTACCAATAAGAACACCTGTCATAAAAGACACGTGTCACTAAAAACCAATGATGTATCAAAAGAGATTTTTGGAATATTGATCAACTAGCGTAGCAAATAATAATAAGAGTATATTAGTATTAAATCAAACTAGATCAGTGTTCGAAATTTAAAACAGCAGATTGTGAATTATTTAGTGTGTAGAAAATGCCATGATGTTTCACTAAATTACTAAACTGACATTGGCTTTTAATTATTGAATTGATAATCAACGTCATCAATAATGATTGATCCAATGGTTTATAATGGTTCTTATAGTTTTTATTTTAAGAGCGGTAAGCATAATAACGTTCCTCTCTCTCTCTCTCTCTCTCTCTCTCTCTCTCTCTCTATATATATATATATATATATATATATATATATATATATATATAATATATATATATATATATATATATATATATATATATATATATATATATATAATATATATATATATATATATATATATATATAATATATATATATATATATATATATATATATATATATATATATATATATATATAATATATATATATATATATATATATATATATATATATATATATATATATGTATATATATATGTATATATATATATATATATAATATATATATATATATATATATATATATATATATATATATATATATACTAGTGGCAAAACCCGTCCGATGGACGGGTATGACTTTGGATTGTCGTTTAACTTTTTTTATTTCGTAAATATTTTTTTGTAAATTTATTTTTTAGTATAGTTGGCTTTCAATGCATTATCAGTCGGCTTTGTGTTTGTTGTTTAAGTTTTTTATTTGTGTAATCATTTGTTTACATTTTTTTGAAACATAATGTTTGTTCTTGAATGTTTTTTAGTATAGTTGTTTTTTAATGCATGCTTAATCGGCATGACTTCAAATATTTTTTTTCAACCTGAACTTAAAAGCATCTATTATGAGAAATCTAAAATACG
This sequence comes from Glebionis coronaria, assembly GCA_025667525.1. Taxonomy (NCBI): domain Eukaryota; kingdom Viridiplantae; phylum Streptophyta; class Magnoliopsida; order Asterales; family Asteraceae; genus Glebionis; species Glebionis coronaria. The sequence continues at coordinate 478,643 of JANFOE010001480.1, read as the reverse complement.
TCAAAACAGCTATAACGATAGGTGTTAAAATCATATATGCTATAAAGATTTTCTTAAACATCGTAACATACTTATAGAGTGAATAAAGATGTTCTTGAACACCGTAAAACCATATATGCTATAAAGATTTTCTTAAACACCATAAAATCGTTTAATATCATTCAATGAACTATAAACAGTGTAACATACTTATAGAGTGAATAAATAACAAAAATCATATATAAAAACCATAGAAACATTCGTATATTGAAAATATATATTGTTTACCAACCAATATAATATGTAAAAATACAATTTCGTCGCAAATACGTTAATTTTACATATTTTTTCCAAAAAAACACGAAAAATTCGAAATCCAGCCGGGTCTCGAGAACCGGGTTGACCCGGGTCACCCCAAACCCGGCGGGTCTATCCGGGTTTCAAAAATATGAAATCCGGGTCAATATAACCCTTTTTTGGCCGGAACCAGGTCAACCGGTTGACCTGGTCGGGTCGACCCGAGTCTGAAAACATTGCTTAATACAGCAACATATAGTTGCTCATGAGAAATAACCAACCTATGTAGAAAGATTCGCTGTTACGAGTGGCGGAGGGAAGGGGGTCACAAGGGTCATCTGACCCCCCGAGCGAAAATATTGTAGTATAAATTTTTGAAAATTTTCGGGTTTTTAAAACAAATTTGACCCTTTAAGTACCATTTTGTAGTGTAGTTTATAAAAATATCTTGACTCTCCAAGCCAAAATTTCTGCCTCCGCCCCTGCTGTTGTTATGCCAATTCTTATTCTTTAGTCATATTAGATTCGTCTTTTTCACTTTTGAGCTCTTAATGTTTAAACATTATAGTAAAAGTTAGCGTGAGACAAGTCCATCCTTAAATGACCCCAGAATATAGCGTTGAGCAGAATAAATCAAAAAAACTGAAACTGAACCAAAAACTGATCCATCGGAACCGAACAAACCGAATTCTATAATTTTAATATACATTTATTCATAGCAGTATTAATAATTACGGAGTAGCTATAAAAAAGCAAAAATCAAGAGCAATTTTGTTACATTGGAGTATTGTACACTTAAGAAACTATGGAAGGTCGAGCGCCTCAAGAAGTGGATATAAGGTTAACTTTCTACATAAGAAATTTACAATACATGTGAGAAACTTAGCACTTATTATAAGCATAAGATATACATTAACATTTCTAGTGGCCAAATAGCTGACAGTTAAAAACCCATACATGTCAAGACATGACTGTTGCTTTAAGAATAAATCCATTATCTATTGCTACTTTTGTGGAATAAATAGTTTTCTTTTAAACCATACAGACAAAGAAGGTACATGATCATCAAGATTCATGCTTAAAAGTTTTTTTTTATTAACAATTTCTCATTAAGCTTAGCTACCTACCCTAATAGTGAATTGACACGTTGGTTTAAGACAAGTCTTATGATATTCTGGTATGGTTTGGTCTCCATTTGTTGAGTTGAGTCTCATATTTGTGGGTTTCTGCATCAACTACTTGAGCCGATTCTTGAGCTTTGGTAAATTCTTTTTGTAATTCCTTGTTTTCTTGCATCCTTTTGTCTAGGTTCTTGATAATTCCTTTTCTCTTTTTATTTTATTTTTACCTGATCCATTATTGCTACCACTTTTGTATCAGCCGTAGTTGTTATAACCATAAAGCATACAATTAGAATCTTTCTAGTCTTACCATATATGTTTTATATATCTTACCATATATGTTTTCTAGTCTTACCATATATGTTAGTTGAGTATCAAAATCAATATCAGCATGTCAAAATGTATTGTTCATTAAGGCATCATAAAGTATAACGGCTTTGGTAGAAGAACATACCTGATCACCCACATGCTCCCTTGCTTCTTGAACCTCTTTTTGTGCATTCTCCAGCTTTGCTTCAGCTACTATTATTTCATTCTTCGTAATATAGATTAAAATATCAGTTATTATGATGCATGGTGAAACTTCAAAGTACTTCATTTGGAAAGGTATAATTTGTACTTAGCTGATAACGAATAGTATTGTAGTACCTTTGGTTATTGAGTCCGCATTTGCTGTTTTCCAGTAATTTCTTAACCCAACATCACTTATACAGAAAGCCGATGACATGTTTGTATGAGTTGGTGAGTAGTGGGGATCATTCTATAAATAATAATCTTGAGAAGAAAATTGGTCATAGCTTGTCATAGTTGGCTAATCTTGGTTTTTTTTTTGAAGTACAATAAGCTGGAAAACAGAGCAGCAAACTAAGGTTTCGGAAGGTCACAAGGCATAATCCACGCAGTAAGGGCATTACCTTCGGGCGAGCTTATCATAGGTACAAATACACCAACTTTACTACTTCACATGTTTGGGTTTACTTTCACCAGGCTTTCTATATACTTTACTACTGTATATGTTTATATTCGTCCAAATCATCAGGCTTGCCAGTTCATTATCTTTCTTCTCTTTTCATTTATTTTCTTTATAGATAAAATTCTTACCTTTTTTGTCTCTGTGTTGAAAACTTATATGGCACCCATCTCATGATTTACTTAAGAGTACTTGGTGCGCTGTGACATGATACCTTTTTATGAATGAAGACTGAAACAAAAGCACACCCTAAAGAAGTTTGTGAGAAGGGATCACCATTATTAGCTTATTGTAACAAAACACATAATTCATTTCAAATAAGCTCTCACTAACACTTTAAGACACTCCAAATTTCTACAATATTTACACTCTTCTAATAAGCTTTAGCCAAACCCCCTATTGTTAAGATAAAAATTGAATTTACACAAAAAGTAAGTAGTGGTAACTTAATGTGTGCCCAAATTTCATGACAGTAGTATCCTTCAATAAGTGTAAACACAGGGGTTTCTTTACAGCATTCAGTGTTTATTGCGTGCCTGCAATTCATGACAGTAGTATCCTTCAATAAGTCAAATAGCTACTGTAAATGTAAAGACAATGGTTTAATGTATCAAAAATCGAACATTTCACGTAGACAACTTTTGATTAGTACATCTATATAATCCAAACAAAATATATGATGCACACCTGAACAAACTTGTAGATTGCATCCAAGGTACTTGCGCATATTTCAGTCCTTTTAAGCAAAAATTTTGTAAATAACAGAAACAACTTGGAATAAGGAGAAGTAAATGACAAAACTAACCTTGCGCAACACATTTATTTAAGCTGGTATGATATACTAAGAAAATCGCTTTACAAAGGACTCATTGTGACCTTAAGCCTGCCCATTCTCAATGGCTAATTTAGCTGAACGAAGTACCTCAGGCATAGGTACAGTCGTACAGGTCAAAGAAAAAGTTATTTCCTAGAACAACAAATTTAGTTGAATCTAAGTTTATCCGGGATAAATTTGTACCTGAAACTGCAGCTTTCCTAACTTCATTAATCAGTGATTATCCTAAGAATACAAAAAAATGAATCACTAATAAAAAAATAACCTGCGAGCACATTCATCTTTGCTCCTCCACCAAAAAAGGTAACCACATATCTCAAAGAAGTTTTACATGCGACAGTGGCAGCTTCTACGTCCTGTTCCATATCAATGATTGCATTTACAACATCAGCTTGAACCCATTTTCCTGTTGATATTTCTCAACTGTAATAGACTTCAACCCAATACATATCATCTCTGTCTGATTGCAGTTGACACTCCATGAAAGGACAATGATGACTCTACACATTTCATAGTCTTCAAACTTTTTAAAAGTATATATGATTGGTAAGATATGTATAATGTTATGGTCTTTCAGCAAAGGCGCTATCTCTTTCGAAAGAGAGTTGAACACATGCATGTAGATCCTTGTCCTATCTTTGAAGTGAAGCACAATAGTAGTGGAATCCCTTATCCCACCTCTCTATTGTAAAGAGGTAAAAATTAGATAATCCATAAATTCCGGCTGGAACCCCCCCAGGGTATGATATGATGGGGTTTGACCTGTGAAACTTAAAGCCCCACGAAACTTAAGAACTAACTTGGACAATGATAATGCATTACCACTGGATGCAACCAGGACATAGATAATATAAACTACATCACAAGACTCGATAAGATGGAAAAAAATATACTCTATAGTCTGTAGTATGTACCATGATGTTTGGAACCACATATAAATTTGTTTTACTAAGACTTAATTTTATACATTATTTTTAAATCAGTTTGCATAAAGAAGAAAGATCATAATTCAAAGATTATCAGGGTACCCAAACATGTTGAATGGTGGATTGATTATACTAACTCCACCATTGATAAACAAATTTTGTTCACTAAATAGTTAGCTTCGTCGCTTACCAAGAAAAGGGGCAATTTTAGCAACATCATTGTTTGTGAGTGTCACACCATTGAGGTTTGCGGTTGGACTTACCTAGTTTTCAAAATCCTCTAAAAAAGCCCAAGAAAAATGTGTCCATTTGTGTAGCCATCGCGGAAGGTGACTAACAATTTACTCGAACACCAAATTTTCCAAGTTCAACTACCATATTCTAATCATCCATACCATCACCTGCATCAACAAGAGAGAAACAGGTAGGATCAGCCGAGAACTCATATTACTTGATTTCAGGATGTCGTAGTTTCTCATATTTATCAAGCGTTGCAACGACTATTACAGATAAGGCAAAATGTCAACCGATGCTTTTTTTATTAATCTAAACGGGTCATGTCATATCTGGTTGCTACAGGCTATTATAAAACACTATAAGCATTTAGTAGTATAAAATACTTAAATTTCTATAAATGTGGTGGGGTACATGCTAGTATACAATAGGTCAAAAATATGGCAATGGATTGGGTTATTTAACAGTCATGATATCTGAACATCATATAAGTAACCTAGAAAAGTTGAGGTACTTAAAGAGAGATAAAAAGTTGATTTAGTGCTAAACCACCAAAACGGTGATTAAGTTCGATAGAACTTAGTTAGTTACTGACCAAGTAGAATGAAGCAAATTCTAGAATATCTAAGTTACCTTTGTTTTGCTCAGGAGCATCATCCTGAGGTTGGTAGAAGTCCAGGGTCTTATAAGAGTCGTGGTAATAAAGGGGTTCGGCAGGCACGTCATGCTCATAAATGGGATCGTTAGATGCATGCACTTTATGGTCATGGTCCTCTTGATGATTTTTAAAAGAACGTTCATGTTGTGGCTCGGGCTTGTTAGTCTTGTACCCCACGTATTTTGATAGACCCGAATAGAACCCCCAGTCTGCATAAGTAAGGACTACAGGTTGTGATGGCTCAATAGAAGGCAAATCATTCAGGAGAAGAACTGTATTCCGGAACATGGTTGTGATGGTTTTGGAGTGTTATAACCCGTATTATGTGGTGCCCATTTTCACAATGTCAGCCATTGACTTTTTACCAGGAGCACCTGACCAAGCATATTGATATCCAGAAGATGGTTGTATAACTGATGCAACACAACTTGTGCTATAAGTTGATGGTTGATGAGAGCCACTGTGACAGAAAAAAGCTAAAATGTTAGTTAAAGCAACCAAATCTAGCAAACTGATATCCGCCCAAAAGATTTGCAATCCACAACAATCAAACTCAGTTATTATTTCTTCCTAAATAAAATTTTTACCTCCATGTTTTAAATACGTGTGCACGCCCATACTCCTCAAACATATCATCTTCATTGAACAAACACAATATAGTTTTTGTAATGACCGTTAACTCTTTAGTTGACTTCTGAAGATAGAATCATAATTTAGCCTTAGGTACACCCTTTAATAACCAGCAGTACTTGCATGGAATTATTTACTTCCAACCCATTAATTAAAACTACTTTTATAGTCAACATCAAAACCGCATTGTTAACATCAATTTGCACATAAAAAGTGACAGCAAAAGCAATTTATTTTTATGTACTTGCATAGATGACATCGTCCTCTTCAACAATGCTACGCATTATGAGCTCATATATTTTAAAACAAGTCATTAAGAGTGATAGGTTACCTTTCAAAGAATAGGATATATATATATATACCTAATGAGTACACTAATTTCACAGAAAACATATTCTAGTAAAGCTACAGAATTGGATATACCTGATGAGTTGGGCATAAACTCGTTCTCTGCTATCACCTCTTGTTTGCTTTGTAAACTGGCTTTGGTTTTTTCTTTAGATTTTCTAATGAATATAAGAGGTTTATCCCCTCTCTTTTCACAACTAACTTGTACCTGTTGTAGTAGCAAATATAAATATTTAACGAAACAACAAATGAGGTTGATTAAGCAGCAAGCTATATGTTTTAGCCATCACAAAACTTGTTTGAATACATTATTGCGTATATGAAAGAAATCAGAAACCCTCCGACCTACAAAATATTACTATGAGTTATAAATAGACATAGATGTGGTTTTAGAAAGGTCATTACAGTTCTGCTTGTTAAAGTCGACTCAAACTCCTCTAACTTGAACGTAATGTTAATAATGTACAAAAAATAAGCATATAACAGACTATACATTGACATACAATTATACTTAGCGTAGAAAGATGCTGAAACCAAACATAATCATGAAACGAAATAGTGTCAATGTGGAGAAGTTGATACTAAAGAAACATAATCGTCATAATATACAAAGAAATTGCAGCTTTTTTCTTGTGATGATACAAAGATTTTAGGGAAAATCTTCAAAATAAACATAATCATGAAACAAAATAGTGCCAATGTGGAGAAGCTGATACTAAAGAAACATAATCGTCAGAATATACAAAGAAATTAGAGTTTTTTTCTATGATGATACAAAGATATTAGGGAAAATCTTCAAAATAAACGCAATACGTTTGGAAACTGACCAGAAAGTTATCGATTATAAAAATCAGTTACACCTCAAACACAAATGTTAAATAAACATATTGAATTGATAATTTGTTCATCAAATATCACATTAAGCCCACCAGGAGCCTGTCCTCCATATAGAACAACACCAATCGTCAACATAAAATAAGTTGATGGCCAAAAATCATGCAAAATATAACAGTTTGTCACTGATTTGTTAAATTTGTATGAACCCAAAATATCAGAGTTTACCACTGGTCGGATTAGCTGCAGCTGATGGCATTCCTGATGTAAGCAGGGCAACATAGAGGCTTGCAAGTCACAATTGCACCAGTCGGACCTGTCATGGCACAAGGATCCGTGGCGGCACCAACTCCTGTAGTGATCACTACCCAACAATTTCAGTAGCAGATGATCACTGAGGTTGGACCCCTAAAAATATGCAGAGACACGACTGTATGTCCTGTTGTATTTAGCACACATTGGCATAATGAGTGGCTAACCTTAATCGGATTATCGTCAAAAAGTTATGATCAAATTATAAATAAAGTTAAATACTAGGGGTACTAAGTAATACATTTAATACATAAATGTATATTTTACGGGTTCTACCCGGAGTCGTCATATGTTTAGTTTTCTACTAATAAAATCCACGTGAATACGAAACAGAGAGGACGATTGAAAGCAATAAAAGTGGATGAATAAGAACAGACCGTGATCATTTTTTCTATGTTTGAACCTTAATCACAAGGTACTCACCGCTGCAATGCGCAGGTGCCTTCTAGTGATTATTAAAACATTTGTTTCAAGATGGGATGGCAGAGCCATTGATGTGTCCTTAGATGGTAAGTTGCTTTTGGTTTACCGTTTACACTTGCGACTACACTTTAACAGGAGTAAAGTGACTACTGTAATTTGATCTCAACCATAAGAAAAATATGTATACCTGGAATTACCATAACCAAGCATGTTTTAAGCTTAAGTGAACCATCAAGGGACCAAGGTCTATCCTACAAAGGAGTTGAAAAAGATAACATATCCTATCTGAATGGAAGAATGAAAGACGTCATATCAGGTTGCAAAAAAGATAAACAACTTATTAACATATAAACAACTTATTAACAGATAAACAACTTATACCTGCCATAATTTGGCTTCTCTACATGTCATGGAGTAGTACCTGCCACAAGAAGGAGTAGTGACGAATTAGTAATCGGCATGTAGATAGTTTTTTTAAATCATGTACTATATCATGATCATTACAAATATAACTTCTGCTTTAGGATATGCTAGCTTTTAATGTGCTAAATTAATACCATAGTTAATTTGGCTGTTAATACCACTTTTAAGTGCACCACCAAACCACATCTCAATGACAGAAAGAGGGTGATGGGATAGGGTCTTAGGGGATCAATAAATAAAGAATAGCTTACACAATTGCTTGAGGGGAACTTTTATTGGGATAATTCTCTAACTTTTTTTCATCACTGGATCTAGAGAATTTATTGTGTAGGGAATGGAGCATAGTCTTGATGAGTATCTGCTATAAGAGGATCCTTCCTGCGAGACAAATACGATTAGGCAACGTTTTTGTGAGTTACTGTGATATTAGGGTTTTAAGACGATGGGTATTACTTTTGATATTAGGGTTTTAATTTAACATGATGGGTTTTTATACGAATCACGGTTATAGTTTTAATGTTTTAGTGCGTTTATAAATCTGGTTTTATCGTTGGATATCACAAGTAATTATCTGATCCAATGGTTGAGGTGTATGAGTCTGGCGCTGCAAACCAGGGTTCGAATATCACTATTGAAACTTTTTAAAACATTAAAACGAAAAAAATAAAAAACGAATTTTATTTAAAAGAATTTAATCCGGGAATTTAATAAATAAAAATAAAAATAGTAAAGTGATGACGTGGATTAATGGGATGCTTATGTGGCATTTCCCTCCTGTTATATATAATGTAAAGATATATATATATATATATATATATATATATATATATATATATATATATATATATATATATATATATATATATATATATATATATATATATATATATATATATATATATATATATATATATATATATATATATATATATATATATATATATATATATATATATATATATATATATATATATATATATATATATATATATATATCTTTATATTATATATAGGTATAATTATGATTTGAAACCACACTTTTTAATCCAGTCATATCCCAGTCACATCTTTTAGCCAATAGTATTTCAGAATTTCCTAGAAAATCTCCAAATTCCACGAAATTTAACTTTGAAATCGCAGTTTTTTCAAAATCACGTTTTGGAAACGCTGTTTTGAAAGCTGCGTTTTGAAAATCACGTTTTGAAGGTCTAGATTTTTTTAAATGCGGATTTTCTTTTCAATTTGATTTTTTTATTTATTTTCGATTTTTTTCCTGATTTATAGTTTAAAATTGGATTTTTAATAAAAAATTAATAAATTTCGAAATTTTGTTCAAAGCAAGGTTTGAACCCTGGTCAAATCATTCAGATGCAAGATTCATATAACAATAAATTCACCAACTAAGCTAACCAAATATTTGTGTTTGGTTATAAAAAACTTTATTAATATCTTCTAAAAACACACAATTTTAAAATAATGACTTCAGATATGCATGTTTTTAGAAAATATTTACTTATAATAAAAACATATAGAAACTGATTTCGTATTTTATACATATTCATTCCTAAATTATAGTTTTTAAATTAATCATATATATCCTTAAACCCTAATTTTAACAGTCGTATTTTTTATTATTTTGCAAGTCTTTTTTTTCTCAAAACCTTAACTAAGAGATAAGTAACCCATGTTTATAACTTCTTCTGCATTTTTTATTGTATTTTAATTTTGCAGATTGTCTTCTGTTTCTCAAAACCCTAGAGAGGTACGAACCCATGTTATAACTTCTCCAACATTTTTGTTAGTGTTTTAATTTTGCTGGTTCTCTTCTCTTTCTCAAACCCCTGATTGAGAGGTATGTAACCCCTGTATCTCCATTGTCTTCTTAAAAATAATCATTCTTTTCAAACCCTAATAATTAAGATTGTCATACATGCTTTTAGTTAAATTGTTAGTATGTTGATTTTACGATTCCTTCTAAGATTTATTGATCATAACCTAATTATTTTTTGTTAAAGTCTTATTAACTGGATTCCTTTTTGAATGTGAGATCGAAGATGGCCACTTTTCTGACACGATATTGAATCTGAAATCCAAACATGAAAGTCTGGTAATTTATATGTATGTTCTTTTTGCTGACCCTGGAGAAATAAAGGCAGCTTCTTGCGATGATAAACCTGGTCGGTTAGCAATTGCCCGTCATTATAATGAGGTACTGTCCGTTTTCACAGTTATGGCACAAATATTCAAAACTGACTTTAATATCTGTGTGCAGAAAAAACTTATCAGAGCGGTTCATCTTGATCCTTTTAAGCATTGACGAGGGCCTTGAGTTGAAGAAATCTGCTTTTAAATGTGTATCACATTGCTTGATGATTGCCTTGAGCAGCTAAACCCTTCATCTTTTATTGTGCCTTACCTCAATTCTGGTCTTGGTGGTATGCTCATTGTGATCCCCTTTGAGTCTTTTACTTATGTTATCTTTTATTCTCCCTAGATACCTCTGTGATTGCGTCTTGGCTAAGGTACAAGTTTATTTAAATTTATTTCAGATTCTATGCCTCCTTTGTTATGATTTTTCAAGATTATGTGGTGTTTTTTCTATTATCATATGTGCTATATATACTGTGAATATTTACCATGATGTATGAATGATAATCTTTGTCGGTTGCCTAGGCTCCCTACAGAATGACTAACTTCTGGTATCATTTGAACTTTGATATAAGGTACCATGGCTAAAGAATTTCTAGAATAGGTAAATTTACATGGAGTATCTTTGCCATAATTTGATCACAATAGAAAAAGTTTTCATGCAGTGGGTTTAGTCTTGAACTCACATATACAGCATACATACGTACATAGCTCGATATACTTGAAATAACTACTTCATCGTTTTAGTATTTGACTGTTTCTCGCACATCAAAGAGTCTCCCTTGGCAGCTGATTTGTTTGAAGAGAGTCAAAAAAGGAGAAGGTTTGCATGGAATTGATAGTGGAATGGATAGTGGTGCAAAGTTAAACATTTCTAACTTGCACAGTGGAGTGTCAAATGAAAATATCAGGTACATTTTAAGCAATGGGTTTCTATATGGTATTTTTGTGCCTTATTCTGGGGAGATTTCCGTGGAAGTTTACTGGTAATGGATTTCCAAACCATGAACTTTTTCTGAGATGGGGGAGCTGAAAAGATACACAATTCATTATGACAGGCAAGGTCGCTGAAATGTGTATACTTGAAGTTCGTTTTTCTCAGTTCTTAATAAATTGAAAGTCCTAGCAATATCGGGTTTTTAATTGTTCTTGGTTGGTAATGTTTTTTGGATATTCTATTGCTAATTCAAACAAGCCTGGCAAAAATGAAAAGTATCGTCTACTTATATGTAAAACACAGTGCAAATACCAAATTTTTATTCAATTAAAATGCCAAATGTAAATTTTACAAACTAAAAGGACTAGAAATGTAAATTCTCTGAAATTTAAATGCTAAAAATGTAAGGCTAACAAGTAAAAGGACTAGATGTGTAAAAATAGTAAACTATGAGGACTAGAAATGAAAATTGTTCAAACAATATAACTACTTTCCAACAAAATTGAAACTGCCAAACTGATTTTGAACAAACTTGAAAGTATAAGGACTGATTTTTTTGCAAACCCTAAAAAATTGAAAGATTAGCCAAGATTATAAACTGACTAATTATAAAAGGACCAAAGTGCAATTTTTCAAAACATTTTACCAAAAACGGGTTACTAACTTCAATAAGCTCGTTTGAGCTTATTTCTCAACCAAATTTGTTCAAACAAATTGCAAACTACTTAAAATCAGATTTAAGCTAGACCTATCAAAGGAAATTGGCTGAAACTTACTAAAAAGCTGATAAGCTGACTTCAATAAGCACAAAATAAGCTATAAGCTAATCCAGACTTGCACAACTAGATTTTTATGGAAATTCTTGTTAGTAAGCTCAAAAGAAGGACGGGAAATTAAGTCTCATAGAAAATCATCAAGTAAGAAGCTCAGAATCTGAAAATAAGCAAAAAGAGTGCTTATGTTGACTTTCGTTGACCAGATTTTTCAATAAGCCCAAATTCTCAAAATTCAACCAGGAACACTTATTAAATGAAATTGTGAAAGAAAATTGACCAGTTAAAGAAGTGGAAATGTAGATATGAAAAAGCAGTTCACCAAGTTACAGAAACTTGCATTTGCTCCTACCCTTAAACTTTTGCTTATTTCTTGCTGAATTTTGAATAATGTACAGTTTCCTTATACAAGATGAAAGTTCATATATTGAGTGAGATTTGAGAACTGGTTTGGTGTAATTCCATCAACTAACAAAGAAATGCCAGGCAGATTAAAATCACAACTTTCTGAAAAAGAACTTGTACAAAACTGACCCACACTTTTATATGACCATTTGCCTTTTTGAATAGAACTTTGACTTGAAAGTGACTTAAAACTGTTTATAATGACTTGTTAACTGAAAATGAACCAAAACTTGCCAATTTCTAACACTTGAAAACTGAATCAAAACTAATGCCAAACACCTCTTTACTGATCTTTATGAACTTTTAATGAAGACTTAATGATCAAAAGGTTAAACTGAGTAAAAATTGATATCACACCAAGTTTAGTAGCCACAATGAAAGGTATGAGAACTAATAACAAGCAATGACAACAACTAAAACTAAAAATGGACTAAAGAAGCTAAGTGACTGCTGAATGCTTGAAAAACAGGACAAGAATGAAAGCAATAAGCAGGATTAAGCTACACAATAAGCTACAACAACACTAAAATCAGATCAAAAACAGGCTAAAACAACTTTTATCATACAATCAAGCAAGATTAAGCTAGAATGAAGCAGGCATTCAACTGTTAAGTGGAATTGAAAATCAGAACATGTAAACCTTTAGCAAAGGCCTCCTTTGGGGAGTAGAGGAGCGCTGAGCTCTCTAGTCTAGTGTTAACCACCACCTTAGCACTAGAACACACTATCAACAACCAATTAATCAGCTACAACCATCAAATCTGCCATTAATGAACTGGAACTCATCAAAATCTGCTAGAAATGGAACTGGATGATCAAAACAGGTACACAGCTACAATCTTCAAACTTAGTCAGTTATGATCAAGTGATGATCATAACAAACCAAAATCAGCAACAAATGGGATCAATGAAGCAGGTAATGAACAGTAGAATAGTATGAGAACTTTGGAGGGAAAATGGAAATTTGAATTTTATTGAGTAAAGAAAGTAGTTACAAGGGTAGTTAAACTGTTACAACTAACTATAACAGACTCAAGAGTGTGTCAAACTCTTGAGTTGTTAAGCTAAAACTAAGAAATGAGTTGAGAGGAAAAACTAAGTGTGTGTAATTTCACACTTTTTACAACTACAAGAAATGAAAGCTGAACATGGTATTTATAGACTTCAGGAGTAGAGTAGTTGGGGTTGGTGACGTGTTGGAACCAATCCCAGGCTTCCACGTGTCAAAAATCTGCCAAATGAATTTTGCTGATGAAGAACAGATTTGGGGATTTTCTCTTGGTTTGATTTCAGCTTAATTGGTTGTGACCATTGAGTTTGTCTCTCAAAAACGAACAAGTTTCATGTTTATAACATCCCTTGAAATTGCTTCTAGCTCAAAGTCGATTCTGGCAATACGTTTTGATGAAGATGACACGTGTCATGTTTATATTGGATGTCAGCATGAGTTGCGGATCACTATCCATTTTGGATAAATTGATTATTGCATGTCTCAATGCCATTGGTTGAAAAAGTCTGAGTGGGATTGACTGTTGAGATTGAGTAATTAATGCTTTGGCGGCGTTAGTGGCCAGCTGGCGCCTAGGTGGTGATCCGTGTGACTTATTTCTTGGCCTCCCATTGATTGCATTGTACAAAGCTGGATCAAACACTAAACTTGGTATAAAATTGACAATTTCAGCCCTTGTAGTTTATGTAGAGTATGAATCAGTCCCCAAACTTCATTTCTTTGACATATTTGATCCTTCAACTTTCATCTTTCACATTTGAAGCCCTATGATTTGTTTGACTTGAATGTTGACCAAATTTGACTATGATCTTGACTTTTCCAAAATTTGCACTTTTGGTCCTTCATCTTTGGCAGATTGTCAAGATAGGTCCTTTGTCTTCAAAGTCTTGTCACTTTTGATCCTTCTTTGTCTTTTTCATCAAATTAAGCTTGATTTTCCTTTGTTTGCTTGAAAATGTATCCTTCTTACCTATTTGAGCACGAACACAAAACATACCACATAATTCCGCTTTATAACACAAAGTTTAGGTATTTTTATTATGTTTTAGGGTGATTTGTTGATAAATTGATATGAGTTTTTGCTCATATCAAATCCCCTTCACTTGAACATTGTCATGTCCTCATGCAATGCTATATATCTTAAGCACAAAGTTTACATTCTCCTCATAATTAATCCACCTTGGCCATTATGGAATGCATCTACACTACTCTAAACTAAATGATGCATGATTTTGATCTTTAAACAATGTAATGAATAAAATACAATTCTATCTATATCTTTTTGGTTTTTCTTGAAATGGTTTTGATGGAAATAACTCATAAAGAATTCAATGACTTTGATTAGGGCTTGGGTACCATGGACATTTATCACCCTCAAGTTTCACTTTCCCCATACCAAGCTTAAAAATGGGATCATTGTATTCACAAGTAAAAAGTGCATCAACTTATTCATGATAATTAAATGTGGAACCGGTTATTATTTGAGCAAATTGCTTGTGAGCAAATTTGTCATTATTTCAAGTGTGAAGTATAAGAAATGTAAAATCCAAAAATAAGGAAGCACGGTTTTAATCCTAAGTAATCCTCTCATCCATTACTTGAAAAACCGCTCACAATTAATATAAGTCCGTTTTAAGAATAATAAGTCATTCGCCTTATGTGTAAAATCCTCATGTCATGCTTTCATAAGTAGCTACACACTCGCTAAGGAAAGAAAAATAAAACTCACGTAATAATTTACATCCGCCATCTTTTTGAGACTTTGGATCTTCAACCCCGCAACCCGTCAAGGTAATATTGGATTGGAGCAATCTATTGAATCCCCGCAACCCGTCAAGGTAATATTGGAACTCAATAGTCACTATAATTAACACCACACTGCCCCTCTTGGGAGTCTTGTATATATATTTTTTTCTTTTCTTTTTCTTTTTCTTCTTTTTCTAGCCACTCATTTTTTTTCATAAGCCGCTCTTATTTTTCTTTATTCCTCACTTAAGAAAGTTGAAAAGAATAAAAGGAAAAACACCCGCTAAGTATTGAGCATGACATAAGTCTAGTACACATAAAACGTTCTAACTTAGAATCTTAAGACGTACTTATATCAACCATGAATGATTAGACAAAAATGCATAAGAGACTACAAACCAATTAAAACCGTTCATGATTATTTATTAACATATATACATGCGAAGAAAATAGAGGTAAAGAAGAGAAGGGTTTAGCCACAAGTAATTATCATGAAGTTTATCTAGCCCTTTTATACTTGCTTCAACTCTATCATTTCCCATTCTCCACAAATTTAAAATCTCAAATAATGAGAGTGGTGGATACTTAGCCTAATAGACCAATGAAGGACTACATGGTTAAGGATACTAGCTAGAGAATGCTAAGATAAGCAAACTCGGGTTGAGTCAAAATATCCATGGCGGGCCTAATATGTCAAAGAAGTCTAAACTTGTTAAACCATGTTTTTATTATATTTTCTTTTCCTTTTTGATGAAAAATAAAAGAAAAAATATATACAATGCAAATGTGATATGCAAATGAAAAATGATTAATGAAAAATATGAATGCATATTTTTACTGGCCAAAGTAGATCAAAAATTTGAAAAATGTTTGAAAAATTAATTTTCCAAGTTATCATGAAAGACAATGACAAGTTCTAGGTAAGGTCACTTCGATAGAAGACCCCCCTACACTTAAGCTAAACATTGTCCTCAATGTTTAAGAGCATGGAAGTATAAAAACTTCCCCTCAACTTATGACAATGAATAGACTTTGCTTAACCCAAGTTAAGGAAAGGACAACTATTAGTGAATTAATTTGTAAGCACAAGGTGTCAATGAAAGATCACAATAGTAACGAAGTTAACCGGATACAAGGGCCTCCTCCATAAGCTCCAAAGCATGAAATGAGTGAGCAACCCTACAAACAACAATCATGAAGACAAAAGAAGGTCTCCCCTACACTTATCTCCAAGTCTATACCTTTATTGCTAACCTACAACACTCTAAACCTAGTTATACGATGCTTGAGTTAATGAGTCTCTAGCTCGACTCGTCCCTCAATGAATTAATTCATGGGGAAAATGGGGATCTCTTGGACCATTTCAACGGAAATGTCCTCCCCAAAATAATGTTTCACACGGTAACCATTCACTTTAAAGTTTGGACCATCGGGTTGTGATAACTCAATAGTTCCATATGGAAACACTTGAGCAATAGTGAATGGACCGGACCATCTCGACTTAAGCTTGCCCGCAAAAAGTTTCAACCTTGAGTTAAAGAGGAGAACCGACTCTCCAACTTTGAACTCACGGTTCTTGATCTTAGCATCATGCAATTTCTTAGTCTTTTCCTTGTAAAGCAAAGAATTTTCATAGGCATTGGCTCTCAATTCATCCATCTCATTAAGTTGATCTTTCCTATGTGAACCGGCTTAGTTTAAATCAAAGTTAGCCCACTTGAGAGCCCAAGATGCCTTGTGTTCTAACTCGAATGGGAAGTGGCACGCTTTACCATAGACAAGCCTATAAGGAGTACAACCAATTAGTGTCTTAAAAGCCGTCCTAAAGGCCCACAAATCATCATCAAGCTTATCCGACCAAGAAGCTCGATGCTCTCCCACCGTTCTCTCTAAAATCCTCTTTAAACCACGATTTGTGACCTCGGTTTGACCATTGGTTTGAGGGTGATACGCGGTAGAAAGTCTATGATTAACTCCATATTTCTTCATAACTCTAGTGAATTGATCATTACAAAAGTGCGTACCACGATCACTTATGATGGCCCGAGGTACACCAAATCTAGCAAACAATTGCTTTAAGAACTTCACAACAACTCTAGCATCATTGGTAGGTAAGGCTTTAGCCTCCACCCATTTGGACACATAATCCACCGCCACAAGTATATACTTGTTTCCCTTAGAGGATGGAAAAGGTCCCATGAAATCAATGCCCCATACATCAAATATCTCACACTCTTGAATAAAATTTTGTGGCATCTCATCACGTTGCGTAATTTTTCCTTGTCTTTGACACACATCACAAAATTTCACCATTTCATGGGAATCTTTGTAAATGGAAGGCCAATAGTAACCCGAATCAAAGACTTTCTTGGCGGTATAGTTGGGCCCAAAATGTCCACCCGTAGGTCCTTTATGACACGCTTCTAAGATCTTAAATGCCTCGGGCCCATCTACACACCGTCTAATGATTTGGTCCGCACATTGCCTAAAAAGATAAGGATCGTCCCAAAAGTAGTACTTAACTTACTTAAGAAATTTCTTCTTTTGTTGATAAGTAAGACCCTCAATGAGCACATTGCCAATAAGATAGTTTGCTATATCCGCAAACCAAGGAGTGGCATCCTCTTGGGAAGAGATAGACATGAGCTCCTCTAATGGAAAGGAGTCATTGATTTCTTGATGTGGAAAATCTCCTTGAAAAGGATGCTCAAGTCTACTCAAGTGATCCGCCGCTAAATTCTCGGCTCCTTTCTTATCACGAATTTCTATCTTAAACTCTTGAAGCAAAAAAACCCATCTCAAAAGCCTAGGCTTAGCATCTTGTTTTGTCATAAGATACTTGAGAGCGGAATGATCCGTATACACTATGGTTTTGGATAGCACAAGGTATGGTCTAAATTTCTCATAAGCATAAACTATAGCAAGCAACTCTTTTTCCGTGGTAGTGTAATGAAGTTGTGCACCGGTCATGGTTTTACTCGCATAGTGTATAGGTTGAAAATGCTTATTAACTCTTTGTCCTAAGACGGCCCCCACCGCATAATCACTAGCGTCACACATAAGCTCAAAAGGTAATTCCCAATTTGGAGAAACCAAAACGGGAGCCTTTGTCAATTTCTCCTTAAGAGTCTCAAAAGAGTCCAAACAATCTTGGTTAAAAATGAAAGGAGCCTCTTTTTCCAAGAGATGAGTCATCGGTCTAGCTATCTTAGAAAAATCTTGTATAAAGCGCCTATAAAATCCCGCATGACCTAAGAAACTCCTCACACCTTTAACCGAGGTGGGTGGGGGAAGCTTAGCAATCACATCAATTTTAGCTCGATCCACTTCTAATCCCTTGTTGGATATTTTGTGTCCTAATACAATTCCCTCTTTCACCATAAAGTGACATTTCTCCCAATTAAGCACTAAACGTGTTTCCTCATAACTCTTAAGCATTCTCTCTAGATTGGTGAGACATGAGGTAAATGAATTTCCAAAGACGAAAAAATCATCCATAAAAACCTCCATGGTTTGCTCTATCATGTCATGGAAAATCGCCATCATGCACCTTTGAAACGTCCCCGGTGCATTACATAAGCCAAAAGGCATCCTCTTTTAAGCAAATGTACCGTAGGGACAAGTGAATGTGGTCTTTTCTTGATCCTTAGGGTCAATGGGTATTTGGAAATAACCCGAAAAGCCATCAAGAAAGCAATAGTACTCATTTCCGCTAAGCGTTCAAGCATTTGATCCATAAAAGGTAATGGGAAATGGTCTTTCCTAGTAGCCTCATTGAGTTTCCTATAGTCAATACAAACTCTCCAACCGGTAACAAGTCTCGTAGGAATAAGCTCATTGTTTTCATTAGGCACTACGGTGATTCCACCCTTCTTTGGAACACAATGTACCGGGCTAACCCATGGAGAGTCGGAAATGGGGTAAATCATACCCGCATCAAGGAGTTTAATCACTTCCTTCTTAATGACCTCATGGATTTTTGGGTTAAATCTTTGTTGACTTTGAATGGCGGGCTTGTAATCATCCTCCATAAGGATTTTGTGTGTACAAAAATGTGGATCAATTCCCCTTATGTCGGATATTTTCCATGCTAAGGCTTTCTTGTGTTTCTTAAGGACTTCAATAAGTTGCTCCTTCTCATCCTCTTTTAACACTTTAGCAATGATCACGGGTAATTGGTCTTTGCCCTCTAAGAAAGCATACTCTAAGTGGGATGGAAGGTCCTTAAGTTCAATTGGAGGTGGACTCTCTATGGAAGGTTTTACTATGGAAGGATCCTCATTGGTAACTTCTTGTGGAATAGGAGAAGGAATAGGGTCCTCATTGAGCAACTTTTGGATAGTAAGAATATCTTCTTCCCAATTAATGGGAGAATCATCATCACCAAGAAAGTTTGACTCAAATTCCTCCAAGAGGAAATCACTCTCTCCAAAAGGTGTTAAAGAGGGAGGAATTGAGGCCATGGTTTCAACATGGGGCATCTCATCACTAGTACTCTTGCAAGCATCATGAAAGTGTTCATCACACACCTCATCTAACACATCAACTATGTTAATAGTCTCACAAGGTCTAGACTCCTTAACCTCTTTCCTATCATAAACTTTCCCTAACTTAAACACCACTCTCTCATCCTCTACTCTCATAATTAGTTCTCATTCCGCCACATCTATCAAAGTACGACCCTTTCTCAAAAACGGTCTACCAACAATCAAAGGAACTCTAGGATCCATGTCATAATCAACCACTACAAAGTCAGCCGGAAATGTAAACTTATCCACACCTACAAACACATCCTCCGCTATACCTACGGGGTAAGCTATGGTTCGGTTGGCTAATTCAAGGGTCATCCTAGTGGGAGTGAGCTCGGGAAGAGAGAGTTTTTTCCAAACCGATAAAGGCATGAGGTTAATGCTTGCCCCTAGATCCGCCAAAGCCATGCAATTTTCTACACCGGGAAAATTACAAGGTATCAAGAAGCGCCCCGGATCTCCAAGTTTTGTTGGTAAGGTTTTAAGTAGCACGGCGGAACAATTTTCATTAAGGGATGTGTTGGGCAAATCAACCAATTTTTCTTTGTTTGAGAGTAAATCCTTGAACATCTTAGCAAACTTTGGCATATAAGCAAGAGCTTCCGTAAAGGATATGTTGATGTTGAGTTTCTTGAACATCCTTAAGAAATTTGAGACTTGGATGTCATCCTTGTTCTTTAACTTGTACTTTTTCAACCTTGAAGGATATGGAAGAGTTGGTTTTGGTGTAGGTGGAATAGGTGTTGTAGTGGAAGATTTGTCTTTGTTAGCTTCTTCATTGGGAGGTGTCAAAGGTAAAGGAGAAGTAAGAATAGGTTGAGAAGGTGTGTTTGATTGAATGGGAGCATTTTGAGGTGGTGAAGTAGAGGTAGAAGGCTTGTCACAAGTAGGAACAAAAGTGGGTGGAACAATAGGAGGCTTAGGAGGTGAAGGATCCTTTGTTGTCTTTCCACTTCTTGTTGAAATAGCATTGACATTTGCTCTTGGATTTGTTTGTGTGTTGGAAGGTAAAGCCCCTTGTGGTCTTTGATTATATGCCATTAAAAGCCTATTGGTTTGTGTTTCCAATGCAAGTTTCATTTGGTCATTCATTCTCTTTTCAATTTCACGCATTTTCTTGTCAACATACTCATGAGTCTCTTGCATCCCATATCCTTGATTTTGAAGTTGAGAGTAAGCTTGATTTGGTATTTGAGAATATCCTTGATTTGGGAAAGGTGGAAGTGATTAAATCCTTGATGTGATGGATAAAAGGTATTTCCTTGATGTTGAACATTGTTGGGTGCCTTGTAGTTATTTCCTTGGTAAGGTGGTCTTTGCCCTTGATTCCTTTGTAACACTTGAGGAGGATTTTGTTGAAGTTGGGTGGGTGGTTGGGGTGGTAATCCCGGTGGAGTAAGGTAATTTTGGGACTTGTAAGAAAGGTTATTTGGATTGATATTTGGCTTGAAGTGTTCACGATGTTCCTCTTGGTAAGCATAACATTCACCTTGATAACCTTGCACCTTATCACATTGTTCATAAGAATGGGGACCTCCACAAGTTACACAAGAAAGAGTAATGGCATTCACATCATTTGAAGAATTGTTCAATGAAAGGCTCTTAATGGCTTGAATAAACTCTTGTTGACCACTATCCATTTTTTGAAGGATCTCTTGTTGAATCTTGAGGAATTGGTTATCACAAGGTGTTTGAGAAGTGTTTTGGATAACATGAACCCTTTCTTCAAATTGAGTGTTTGTTTGAACCATTGCTTTAGTCTCAATGATGTCCACGGCCTCTTGAATGGATTTAAGAAGAATATTCCCTCCCGCGGAAGAATTGAGTGAATCTTGGTGATGAGGTTTAAGGCCATTATAGAAAGTATTGATTTGGTGAACTTTATCCAATCCATGGTTAGGGCATCTTCTCAATAACTCTCTAAACTCCTCCCAAGCATCACTAAAGGATTGACTAGGTTTTTGTTGAAAGCCTATAATTAAGTTCCTCAAAGCCGTGGTCTTAGATGGAGGAAAGAACTTGTTCAAAAACTTAGTGGTGAAACCATCCCATGTGGTGATACTATCGGGTGGTTGGGTGTCTAACCAATGCTTAGCGGGTCCCTCTAGTGAAAATGGCACTAATATCAACTTAATAGCATCATGTGGAACTCCATTGTACTTAAGGGTATTGCAAAGAGCAAGGAATCTCTTAAGGTGATCATGAGGATCATCATTCTTGTGACCATAGAAAGGTGTGTTAGAAACCAAGGTAATCATAGCCGTTTTTAGCTCAAATTAATTTGCGGGAATGTCGGGAATCCTAATAGCATTGGCATATCCATGAACATTGGATTGCAAACGTTCCATCAAAGAACGATTATCAACAGCCATGGCTCCTTGTTGTGGATGAATCAAAGCACGATTCTCGTGATCGGCTTGATGGACGGTGGTGGTCTTACTCTTTCTCTTTTTCTTCCTTTTCGGAGGAAGAGGTTGTACACCAATCGGTATTTGTGCACGCCCGCGAGTGAGCATGCAACTCAATACGAGGAATGAGAGAGAAGCTCTCGTGTGACTTTGAAGATAAAAGGATTATCCTCTTCGAGTTTCAATATGAAATATCCACAAGAAAATAATATATATGTATGTACTACTTGGGTGCAAGACCCCCAATGAAGCCTTCCTTCTTAGAATACTCACAAGTGAACGGGGGGTTAGGTGGCGCGAAGCACTTAAGTACCTATTGACCCTTAGATGGCATTTTATAGCACATCGCCTTTCTATTCACTTAATTGTTTGTATTCTTCGAATTGTTGCTTATTGAGAGTATTTATCTATTCTTGCTTTATTTTGTTTGATCGATACACGTGTCAAGGACCGCAACGCCCCGCAACACGGTGTATTGCCTTGGCAATACTTATGGAGAATATGTAGATTGGTTGTTCTTATACGTATACGTATTTACTTATAATAATATATGGAAAATATTTTTGTATTTATGAGTTTTTAAGAGAAAATACTATATGTACGTAAAAACCGAGAGAATCTAATAATATATATTTTTGGGTGCAATCTCTTAGGAAAAAGATTGCTTTTTGGATTTTTTAATTTGTTTGGTCAATTCTTTAGGAAAAGAATTGTTTTGTTAATTTTTTAGTTTTTATATATTTTTATATTTTTGATTTTTTATTTGTTTTTGATTTATGATACGTAAAAATAACGTTCACTAGGTGAACGGATCCCAAAAGCCAATGAAAACCGTCAATTGATAGTCTCTCGTAAAGTCAAAGAACCGGCAGCGGCGCCATTTGAAATGTGTATAGTTGAAGTTCGTTTTTCTCAGTTCTTAACAAATTGAAAGTCCTAGCAATATCGAGTTTTTAATTGTTCTTGGTTGGTAATGTTTTTTGGATATTCTATTGCTAATTCAAACAAGCCTTGCAAAAATAAAAAATATCGTCTACTTATATGTAAAACACAGTGCAAATACCAAATTTTTATTCAATTAAAATGCCAAATGTAAATTTTACAAACTAAAAGGACTAGAAATGTAAATTCTCTGAAATTTAAATGCTAAAAATGTAAGGCTAACAAGTAAAAGGACTAGATGTGTAAAAACAGTAAACTATGAGGACTAGAAATGAAAATTGTTCAAACAATATAACTACTTTCCAACAAAATTGAAACTGCCAAACTGATTTTGAACAAACTTGAAAGTATAAGGACTGATTTTTTTGCAAACCCTAAAAAATTGAAAGATTAGCCAAGATTATAAACTGACTAATTATAAAAGGACCAAAGTGCAATTTTTCAAAACTTTTTACCAAAAACGGGTTACTAACTTCAATAAGCTCGTTTGAGCTTATTTCTCAACCAAATTTGTTCAAACAAATTGCAAACTACTTAAAATCATATTTAAGCTAGACCTATAAAGGGAAATTGGCTGAAACTTACTAAAAAGCTGATAAGCTGACTTCAATAAGCACAAATAAAGCTATAAGTTAATCCAGACTTGCACAACTAGATTTTTATGGAAATTCTTGTTAATAAGCTCAAAAGAAGGACGGGAAATTAAGTCTCATAGAAAATCAAGTAATAAGCTCAGAATCTGAAAAGAAGCAAAAAGAGTGCTTATGTTGACTTTCGTTGACCAGATTTTCAATAAGCCCAAATTCTCAAAATTCAACCAGGAACACTTATTGAATGAAATTGTGAAAGAAAATTGACCAGTTAATGAAGTGGAAATGGAGATATGAAAAAGCAGTTCACCAAGTTATAGAAACTTGCATTTGCTCCTACCCTTAAACTTTTGCTTATTTCTTGCTGAATTTTGAATACTGTACAGTTTCCTTATACAAGATGAAAGTTCATATATTGAGTGAGATTTGAGAACTGGTTTGGTGTAATTCCATCAACTAACAAAGAAATGCCAGGCAGATTAAAATCACAACTTTCTGAAAAAGAACTTGTACAAAACTGACCCACACTTTTATATGACCATTTGCCTTTTTGAATAGAACTTTGACTTGAAAGTGACTTAAAACTGTTTATAATGACTTGTTAACTGAAAATGAACCAAAACTTGCCAATTTCTAACACTTGAAAACTGAATCAAAGCTAATGCCAAACACCTCTTTACTGATCTTTATGAACTTTTAATGAAGACTTAATGATCAAAAGGTTAAACTGAGTAAAAATTGCTATCACACCAAGTTTAGTAGCCACAATGAAAGGTATGAGAACTAATAACAAGCAATGACAACAACTAAAACTCAAAATGGACTAAAGAAGCTAAGTGACTGCTGAATGCTTGAAAAACAGGACAAGAATGAAAGCAATAAGCAGGATTAAGCTACACAATAAGCTACAACAACACTAAAATCAGATCAGAAACAGGCTAAAACAACTTTTATCATACAATCAAGCAAGATTAAGCTATAATGAAGCAGGCATTCAACTGTTAAGTGGAATTGAAAATCAGAACATGTAAACCTTTAGCAAAGGCCTCCTTTGGGGAGTAGAGGAGCGCTGAGCTCTCTAGTCTAGTGTTAACCACCACCTTAGCACTAGAACACACTATCAACAACCAATCAATCAGCTACAACCATCAAATCTGCCATTAATGAACTGGAACTCATCAAAATCTGCTAGAAATGGATCTGGATGATCAAAACAGGTACACAACTACAATCTTCAAACTTAGTCAGTTATGATCAAGTGATGATCATAACAAACCAAAATCAGCAACAAATCAATGAAGCAGGTAATGAACAGTAGAATAGTATGAGAACTTTGGAGGGAAAATGGAAATTTGAATTTTATTAAGTAAAGAAAGTAGTTACAAGGGTAGTTAAACTGTTACAACTAACTATAATAGACTCAAGAGTGTGTCAAACTCTTGAGTTGTTATGCTAAAACTAAGAAATGAGTTGAGAGGAAAAACTAAGTGTGTGTGATTTCACACTTTTTACAACTACAAGAAATGAAAGCTGAACATGGTATTTATAGACTTCAGGAGTAGAGTAGTTGGGGTTGGTGACGTGTTGGAACCAATCCCAGGCTTCCACGTGTCAAAAATCTGCCAAATGAATTTTGCTGATGAAGAACAGATTTGGGGATTTTCTCTTGGTTTGATTTAAGCTTAATTGGTTGTGACCATTGAGTTTGTCTCTCAAAAACGAACAAGTTTCATGTTTATAACATCCCTTGAAATTGCTTCTAGCTCAAAGTCGATTATGGCAATACGTTTTGATGAAGATGACACGTGTCATGTTTATATTGGATGTCAGCATGAGTTGCGGATCATTATCCATTTTGGATAAATTGATTATTGCATGTCTCAATGCCATTGGTTGAAAAAATCTGAGTGGGATTGACTGTTGAGATTGAGTAATTAATGCTTTGGCGGCGTTAGTGGCCAGCTGGCGCCTAGGTGGTGATCCGTGTGACTTATTTCTTGGCCTCCCATTGGTTGCATTGTACAAAGCTGGATCAAACACTAAACTTGGTATAAAATTGACAATTTCAGCCCTTGTAGTTTATGTAGAGTATGAATCAGTCCCCAAACTTCATATCTTTGACATATTTGATCCTTCAACTTTCATCTTTCACATTTGAAGCCCTATGATTTGTTTGACTTGAATGTTGACCAAATTTGACTATGATCTTGACTTTTCCAAAATTTGCACTTTTGGTCCTTCATCTTTGGCAGACTGTCAAGATAGGTCCTTTGTCTTCAAAGTCTTGTCACTTTTGATCCTTCTTTGTCTTTTTCATCAAATTAAGCTTGATTTTCCTTTGTTTGCTTGAAAATGTATCCTTCTTACCTATTTGAGCACAAACACAAAACATACCATATAATTCCGCTTTATAGCAAAAAGTTTAGGTATTTTTATTGTGTTTTAGGGTGATTTGTTGATAAATTGATATGAGTTTTTTCTCATATCAGTCGCCCAAGTGTAAGTATTAACATCTCTTGCTTTCGTATAGAATACTCACATAAATTATAGACAGATGTATGATATACTCGAGTAGAGTTAGATATGTACATAAATGTTTTATATAAAGTAGACATACATTTAGTTATGCTATTCCTTTCATGTATATATCTTGAAGTTGCTTAGATGTTATCCTATATTCTGTTTGGTTACCCTGTATAACATAAAGACTTATCACAACTCACTTTTTGTCGGCTACTAATATTGTAGTTTGGAAGTATTGTTTTCTAGCTTTTTAGCTAATTCGTTGTTAGGTAAAACTACCTTTAGCTTGCACTAGATTTGATCTTGAATGCACACATGCAAAGACACACACAGCCCATAGCTTTCTTTTTGTGTATGAACTTTTACTCTTACTTGGTTCGTGCATTATAAAAAAAATTTCCTGTTCATATGAATGCAAATTTATATAATCAGACCTCCATAATATCAATAGATAGTATGCATATACTGCCCTTCACGCTTTTCCAGCGTCACCTCAGCATCCTCTTTTTAAAGATTGTTAAGAGTGGTTGCATTTGGTGAAAGTATATATTTAATTTAATTGTCTGACAGTATGCAGGTGTGAGATCATACTTCACAATCTCACCTTCTTTAAATAGAAGTTGTCCATAATGTAGGGGTATAATGGTCTTCAACTATGGGATAGTGCATTCACCGTTCAATCAATTATGTCTATAAATTTTATAGAAGAATTTAGTCCAACACTGAAAAAGGAACACATGTTTGTAAAGAAGTCACATGTGAAATCTCACGGCTTCATTAATTCTGACTAAGGTCATATATTATCAGACCATTTTAATGTGCATGTACACATGGTTGTACATACAGATGGCAGCCGCAATTTTGTGTCTAGGTGATCTTGGAGTTCATGCAATGGTTATTATCGGAAAAAAGAAGTGTCATCGGTTTATAAGCGGGGGAAATTAGCAGCGAAATAGGTAGATATATGAGTGAACCCAAACCAGAAGTGACGCCAAGTTGAATGAAGTAAAGACGCATCTAATGGTTTCAATTTTAATTGAAGTTTTTTTCTAATTTAATTTTAACTTACTGTACATTTTCTATGATAAGTGAAGACGATATCAAGCTAAGTTCATCGCAAAATATGAATATTAACAAATGGTGTTCTTTTTACCAGGATTACATTAATCATTGGCTTTGAATTGCTAATTTTTGGAGTCATGGACAATTGAAGTTCAAGAAAATCATATAACAAGGCACACAATTAAAGCAGCATATCAATACAGGTGACTCTGAAGTTGAGCACAAGACATAGAGCCCATATGTATGTCTCACTTTCTTACTTTTAATAATAGCTAGGATATTCATACAGTGTTCCAATAATGTTATTAAATATGTGTTATATTAGGGGTGGCAATTATCGACACGACACGATTAATGACACGAACCCGACACGAAGTTAAATAGGTTTGGGTCAAGGATAAACAGGTTTGGGTCAAAAACAGGTCAACCCGTATAACCCGTTTAATAAATGAGTCGTGTTTGGGTTGAGTAAGTACTAAACAGGTCGACACGTGAACCCGTTTAAGTATATATAAGCCTCTAAAAATAAATATATAACTTTAGTCTTATGTTAGATTTTGATTAAATATATTTTTATTATGTAGTTAATAAGAGTAATTGGCATTATAATTCACATATCATCTTACTTTACATATATATATATCCTTTTTTTGCATATAAATTAGTCTGATTGACAAACATCAATCTTATTTACCGCTTGACATATTTACTTAAACAGGTTAAACGGGTCAAAAACGGGTAACACGTGTTATGCAGGTGCGGGTTAGGGTTGAGTTTCTTAACACGATTAATAAATGGGTCGTGTTTGGGTTTAGGTTATAATAACACGTCAACCCGCGAAGCCGAACAGGTCGACACGAACACGACTCGATTGCCACCCCTGTGTTATATAGGGGGAAATTGCGGTGGTAGTAGCGGATGAAATAATAATTGAGTTGCGGTACCACCTGTGTTCTACAAATTCACAAAACAACCTGAACGACTTCTCTTCTAAAAGGGATCATCTTTAACAAGTGGAAAACGGTAATTTAATTGATGGTGTTAAGCCAGATTTTGAGGATTGTAATATTTTGATTCATATAGTTTCACCCATCACATATAAAAGCCAAATCAGATTATTAATAATGTACATCATTTTTCAAAAGAACTATTGGTCCAACGTGTTTGTTTCAGTTCTCAGTTCTCAATTTATCTGATCAACCTATCTTTATTGACGTATTTTTTTATAACGCCTATAATTTGCAGTCTATTACTCACTCAATACTTTTGCCTTTATAGTCCTTGCTTATTTTCTGTCTAGCGGATACTTATTTATGTTTTGTAACACATATTTCTGAAACCAGCTTACTTCTATAATGTGTTGAAGATATCATGTTTAAGAGCCGAGAAAACACAACTTACTAGGTCCCTAGAGAAGGAAAGACAAAAAGCATGTAATTTGTTCGTTTTGGATGCAAGTTTCAGCAAACGAGTTTGCCGCAAATGATGTGATTGAAAGTTAATGTGTCTGCTGCATTAGTTCTTTGAAGAAAGTTTCAGTCATGGTTGTTTGAGTTAACTGTTTGGCTGACATTATATCATATTGAAGACAAATTTCCGAAGGCACACTTTTGTTTTGTAGCAGTTAATACTATTTGATACATCATGCGAACATAAAATATAACTCAATACCCACTATTTGATACGTCATCTAAGCATAAAATACAAATCAATAGATGATAGAATTAATAAAAGGAATGAATAAAATACAATTTGATAAAACCTAAAATACAACTTGTTACATATGTTAGTTCTTACAGATGTAAACACTTTGGTTTTTAGAAACTTTACATCTCAATGACAACCGTATTGTGTACTAACATTGAAACGTAGATTACAAAAATAACACGGATATCTCAATAAAAATTGATTGATTATATACTATTTGACTACAAGAAAATCAACATCGATATTGTGGCACATTGATCAAACACGGGTCAAACGGTTGACCCGGTTCCGGTTTGAAAAACAGGTAATTTTGAGCCAGTTTTCATATTTACAAAACCCGACAAGACCCGTCAGGGTTTGGGGTGACCCGGGTCAACCCGGTTCTCAAGACCCGCTCGGGTTTCGATTTTTTAGAATTTTTTTTAAAAAACAATGTGTAGAGTTTACGTATTTGCGACAAAATTTTATTTTTTCATATTATTTTGGTTGGTAAATAGTTTATATGTTCAAATTACAAAAGTTTTTATGGTTTTTATATATAATATTGTTAACTAAAAATTTTGATTTTTTTTAGAAAACAAGTTGTCCTTCAACCTTTAAGAACCGGGTTTCAAAACGTTGCATGTATATCTATTTACATGGTCATACGTGTATGTTAGGTGTGCCTAGCTTCACCATAGGAGCTGTAGAAAGTCGCCTTCTAGATAAAGATTTAATGTGTTTGAGGTTGGCAACAAATAAAATGTCGGTAGATGCATGATACACAATAAAAATAACCCGATTTTGATGGCTCCTATTCAACAACCGTAATGTCAAACCTCGAAGCTTTAACGCACGTGCTTTTGAAACCTTACTTTTTCGATCAATACCTATATTTTAGCTAAATGGTATATGCCAACCATTTAGAGTAACTTCTTTTTTTAGCGTAATTAACTATATTACAAAAAGCTAAGTACATGCCATATAGCCTATTCATCTAACACCCCTATAACAAAAATATTAACACTTGAAAAATCTAAAACATCCGTAGCATTGATAATACATTAATTACAAAATAAATATGAAAAGATTGGATATACTTTTTTAAACCGATTTATATATCAAAAATTTTAAATATGTATCAAATTATATAAATGTATTCCTTAAATATAGCTCAAGAATATCAAGAAAGTTGAGTATTTTGTAAACTGGGTTTGAAAAAATAAGTATTTTTGTGATTATCCCAAAATAATAATAATAAAATTTCAGTAAGAGTAAAAAAGATAACCAATGCCTAAAAATATCAAAAAAAAAATTCTTTTAGTTTCCTTTTAATAAAAACGAGCCCCACTACCAACACATATAACTAATACACAAAAGTACTTTATAAAATATTTAAAAACGAACGCAATGTGGATTTATGTCCATTCATAAATTAACATGAAACCAAACAAAACGTGATGTACCAAGGCCTAACTATCAAATGTTGAATTACCTTTAAACAAAAAAAACGTCCGTTGGGTGACCAAGGCCTAAAAATATCAAAGATAATTTTTTTTTAATAAAAATGGATCCCACTGACAACAGATATAACTAATACACAAATGTATTTTAAAAAAGATTTACAAAACAAATTTATTATTAAAAACAAATACAAACCAATGTTTTTACAATAATTTATTCACATGGGACAAAGCACGTCCGCAGATGGCCAAACGCCTAAAAATAACAAAAAAAACCTTTAACTTTCCTTAAAACAAACCGAGTCCCACTACCAACACATATAACAGATACACAAACGTGCTTTTAAAAAAGATTTACAAATCAAACACGACATAAACTTATCTACATTCATAAAGTAACATGACACCAAACACAGTATTTTGGTGTACCAAGAACTAATACCATCAAATGATAGTTTATGTTTAAGCAACATAATTTTAAAAATAAAATACAAACCGTATGAGCACAACAAACGATTCGCATGGAACAAGACACGTCAGTTAGGTGGGTCAAGGACTAAAAATATCAATTATTAAAAATATCAATGATTAAAAATATACTAAAGGTTAAATTACAAACTAAAGAAACTAAAAATGACTAACAAAAAACACTTCGAAACAATAAAAAAAGCGACCCCGCCCGTTGGGCGGGTTACGACGCTAGTATATATATATAGGGATAGGTAAGTCTAAGATGCTACTATTTTGTTTTATCCCATAACACCGCCATTGTGTATACGCTAATCTTTCCCTGTTACAGTCTATTATTTCGGTAGTAAACACCTACGTGCTATCACTCAACTTTTGGGACAAAATATAAATGAGTGATATTGTTTTCCTTCGTGCTTGGACTGAAGCTCCTGTTCCTTTCTTTTGCAACTCCTTGATCACCACTTTGCAACCCCATGGTGACACATGATGCGGTATGATTGTTTTGCTAAATTATTGTGATTATTTTTATAATTCTAGGTTATTTGCTTCATGCTTTTGTTTATGTATAGTATCATTCGCACACCCTTACGAAAGCCTATTCCTAACATACTGTTCATATAGTGACACGAAAATGCCAATATTCAACATTATTTCATGTAACTTCACCCACAGGTCCGGGGGAAAGAACATATAAGAAATCTAACATCTTATGCAGAGACCGATGAATGAACGTGAAGTACCTTTTCCTGCACTTTCTTTGATAATGTTCATTTGCAACCTCATGAGAATACAAGGTGCAGAGATGCAATCTCTAACAAAATCCAAATGAAAAACGTAAGAGATCCCTTAATAATCGATTTTATGCTTTATTAGAAGCGAGCTCTTAGGTTTAATAGTTTAATTAATATTACTTTGTTGAAAAGGAAAGTCAGAAGAAACGACACATGAAAACGTAAAGGAGAGACCCCTTATACTTCCAGACCGGTATAAGAAAAAGTCAACCCTCTATCGGACAAACATACTCATTGTCCCACTTGGAGACAATTTCTCTTACATCGGCATTGATGAAGCTGGAGCTCATTATAGGAATTAGAAAATGTTATTCGATTATATAAATTTAGTTCCAAATTTAAACATGGAGGCAAAGATTGGAACATTGGAGGATTGAAGATGACTGAATATATACGTCCCAGTGAAATCGTGTCAGGTTAGATTAGCGGTTTTCCTTCTTTGTCCGGTGTAGTTTTATTAGCTCAAATGATTAAAAGGATCATAACTTTTTTCATGTTTCATTCATATTACATACAGGAAACTGTACCAGTAGAGTAGGTCTTTGAAACTTTGAAATGTACAAAAGAAGGGTTGGCAAGCGAAGGAAGGGAACAAGAGGCAGTTGATCTCTTATGGTATGCAGCACATTCTTTGTACTTAAGATAGCTTTGCCTGAACAAGGTTATACACAGTTGCTACATTCTCTTTGTTTCATATGTATAATTTTTTTATACAACAAAAAAGTCAGTTGTTAGTTTAAGTGATTTAGTAATTTTTATATAACTTCGAGCTTTATACAGCAAGTAAAGAGTAAACAAACCTGTTGCTGCATAAGAGGGACATGCTTCAAGGTGAGAATGGTATATTGGTAAAGAAATTTAAGTGATTTAGTAATTTATAGGAGAATCAATTTAGTAGAATGCAATGGAAACAAATTAAAAGTTCATTGCTATACCAGTTAATAAACCTTAGTTTGGAACTACAATCATATATTGTTTATGTTCTGGTTTTCATTACGGAACACTTTCAGGTGAGATGATGGGAGATAACATAAGGTGGAATTTCTGTTGGGTCTAAGGAAAAAGCTTCAATATCACATAACTAATAGAAAACAAGGTTCTGACGGTGAAGAACAAACCACAATCAACCCCTTTTAACAAAGGAAAAAGAACTGCTAAAACCAAAGTCTCATCACAGATCAGAAAAAATATATGATCTAATAGTGAATGCGGTAACAAATAATCATAAAGAGTTGTTATTGGTATACGATCACGGCGGAATAGTAAAGACATTCGTTTGGATAACTATAGCATGTAGCATCTTCAGGAATTACTTCAATATTGCTACCCACAGGAAGGACAACATATTCTCCATTAAAAATCCTGCTAGATTAAAAAATCAGACTCTGCTATTGAAAAGTGTCATATTTTCAAAGTATTATGAGTTATTTTGAATACCATATTTTCTTTAGATATGAAGTGACTCATCCCCACCATTTATCTCATTTTCATCTAATGGTTAAGATTAATTATATTTTATTTTTCACCTATTTTTTATAGTTTAAATATCTTCCAAACTGTTAAGTGTTAAACGAAAATAATTATACCATCGCGACGAGCGTTTAATTATCTTTCTACCAATATGCACTATGATATACTTTCGAAGAAAAAAAATTTCGACTTTTTTTTTCTTCTTGCTAAAATTTTCGTAAAATATCATATATGACAATACTGTTTCATCATATATGATAGGTTATATCATATATGATACCGGTGTTTATCATATATGATATTAGTATCATATATGATAATTTTCGAAAACGTGAAAAAACGAAGAAAAAAAAAATTTGTCGAAAGTGTATCATATAGCATATCTATAGAAAGACAATTAAATGCTCTTCATAACGGTATTTTTTTTTCGCATAACGATTAACGGTTTAAGAGATATTAATGTTTGAAAAAATAGGGTAAAAATATATTTTGTGTTTAATGTTATCCATTGGATTAAAATGAGATGGATTGTGGGTATGAGTCCCCTTATATCCAAAGAAAAATATAGTATCCAAATGAACTTAAATCATACTATGAAACATGTGAGATGTTCTAAGCCCGAAATCCTCCTCAACATTTACTTACTACTTTAAAATGCCCCAAGATGTCATCCTCCGCATAACATATACTTGTAGTATTTTTTTGGGTTCATATACGATTCTTATATTCTCATGCATCTAATGTTGATTTTCAAGGTCTTTTAATAATCTATAGGTAACGTGATTTCACTTTATATGTTTTCAAGTCATGATGACGATGCATCTGAATCTGACCAATTTTCCCTTCATCTTCAAGCGAACCGATCACAACCGTTAGGAAGTATAGTCGATAAACCCATGAAAGTCATTAGTTAACGTTTATTACTTCGATTTTAAAAACATTACGCAACCTACTTCAAGTTCCATGTTGGTAGAGGGTCAAACTACAGTAACAAAATTTACATCCCACTCTTTAAGAATAAAAGCAATTTAAATACACTTTGGGTCATTGTCGTCCCAATTTAGAGGCTGAAATTGCGACCCTTTTTTTTAAGATTCACGAACATGTTTGGCAAGTCATCCATCATACCTTTTAGTTTAATCAACTGTTACTTTCTAAAATATATGCCGCAATTTTGTGTGAACTTGTGATTTTGTTATTATATTTCTCATAATGAATTATACTCGCGCACAATGTCGGTGTTGGAAAAAAATTGTAAAATTTATATAAATTTTAAAAAAATGTATAGAATTTTTTTTTAAATATATATAAATTGTTAATAAACTTTTTATAAAATTTGTATAAAATATTAAAAAATTTAAATAAAAAGTGAAAATTCGATTTTTACTATTTTAAGTAAAAAATTTATATAAAAAATATTTATTCGTTAATTGGTTCAACCCAAAATCAAGATTCTAAAATATTATGAATTTCGTTCGACCAAACATGCGTAAGCATTTTAAATTTTGGAATTTTTGATTCTTAAGAATTTTAACTAACTACAATTTAGAATTTTATAATTTCAAAATTTTGAAACAAACGACACTTTAATCAATTATCAATAAATTGATGATTGACAACAATAACAAACACAATACCGAGCACCTAAATGTGCTAACATCTTACTCTAATATGCTAACAAATAAAAAAAGACTGTAATGCATCATGATATTGATCAATACCAAAGAATAACGAGCTACGTTGAAACCCAAAACTCGCCTTTGTACGAGTGTTGAAGGTGCTCAAAGATTTAAAATTATAGCACACGATTCAGCTTGGACGCGACAATGTTGCAAGTAAGGTTATAAATAGTGTGAAGAATGACGTGACGACACACTCAAACCTCAAGTTTTAGCGGTCAAGGCGAAGTCTTTGCGTTTTTAATAGGGGTGTTCACGGGTCGGTTTGGTTCGGTTAATTAGACGATTTAACTATCCATCGTGTGGCGGTAGTTAATTTCACTACCCGAAACCGAACCGTACTAGGCGGTTACCCGAAATGAGTTGTTACCCGTGGTTCTGGTTACGGTTAACCACTTTATAAGTTTAATCGAGTTTAAATTTATAAATAGTAATATGGTTTAGAACATAGAATGTCCTTTTTGTATAATTAAATGACACTAAATAGATAATAATCAAATGAAAATTATTTCATTACAAGAAACGGGTTTAAATGTTCGTAAATAACATTTTAACAAAAAAATATATTATTAGATATTTAAAGATTAAGATCACATTAAATAAATTTTACACATAAATGTTTAGAAATATTGACAATAAGAATAAAAAAGTCGTTGTACAATAGTAGTGTACTAATATAATTAATACATGTGCTATTATTTAAATATTTAGTTAATTCATGTATAATATGTGCAGTTCGGTTCGGTTAACCGCGGATATCTAAAAATAAAAACCGAAACCGAACTGTGGTAAACGGATTTTTTGGGTGGTTTCGGGTTTTTCGGTTTCTGATTGAGCGGTTCGGCTTGGTTCGTCGGTTTCTCGATTTTTTTGCGCACCCCTGGTTTTTAAGGTGT
Organism: Glebionis coronaria; assembly: GCA_025667525.1. NCBI lineage: Eukaryota > Viridiplantae > Streptophyta > Magnoliopsida > Asterales > Asteraceae > Glebionis > Glebionis coronaria. Next base: position 443,125 of record JANFOE010001480.1, on the reverse strand, counting down.
GGTTAAGGCAATTCTAATTATGAAAATATTTCTATCTTATTTCATATATTACATACGTTAAATGTATAAAAACTTTTGTACATAATAATAATGTTAAGAAACCGTTCTTACATGCATTTTTTTCGTTTTATAAAAAGATATATATAATTTATGAGAGTTAATTCAAAAAAATTGTCGGTTTTGCATCTGGTTTTTTGCCGTTGTTGAATTGTAATATTTTAACTTTATATAAATTTGATGTGATATATTCTTATTTTACGGCGAAAACGGTTTATTGTAAAAAATGTTTAAGGACCCATTGTCTAGAAAAACAAAACTTATAAGGAAATTGTTGGCATGAATATAAAGATTACACTTAACAAACAAAACTTAAAAAAATTCAATATTTGTACAACCAACGATTCACATTGGATAATACACGTGTATTGGGTCACGCAAGGCCTAAATATATTAAAAATCAGTTTCCTTGTAGTTTTTTTTAACAAAAACGGGTCAAACTGACAACAGATACATAAACGTACTTTTAGAAAAGTTTTACGAAACGACCCCGCCCATTGGGCGGGTTACGACGCTAGTGTATATATATATATATATATATACATACATATATATATATATATATATATATATATATATATATATATATATATATATATATATATATATATATATATATATATATATATATATATATATATATATATATATATATATATATATATATATATATATATATATATATATATATATATATATATATATATATATATATATATATATATATATATATATATATATATATATATATATATATATATATATATAGGTGAGAGTTAAAATAAAAAGACTTTTTGTGAGAAGGATAAGAAGGATTTTCAGCCATTATTTTAAAATCAATGGATGAGATCAATCCATATTTCTAACTAACTAACCATCTAAACATGATTTTAAAAAAATTCTGAAAAAATTCCATAATATCGGATATATTAGTGCATAAAAAAGTTGTGAAGAAAGTTTTCTTAATTTTGAGTTTTTTACGTTTTATTAATGCACAAAAAAACGAAATTTGATGCACAAAAAGGTGAAATTTGGTGTACAAATTTTTTTACGCACAAACTTTTCAAGTTGTTTTATTTTTATGCGACATCAAATTTTAATGCAAAAAGTTAAAAGAAGTTGAGCATAAAAATGAATTCTTAATGCACAAAAAACGTAAAAAGCCTAAAAATTATCGTTTTGTGCATAAAAATTTCGTTTTTTTGCATTAAAAAAACGTAAAAATCTTTGAATTAAAAAAACATTTTTCACAAAAGTTTTTTGCACCAACATACCTGATCTACTAGAATTTTTTCAGAATTTTTGAAAAACTTTTTAAAAATCATATTTAAATGGTTAGTTAGTTAGTTGGTTAGTTAGTTAGGATTGTGGTTTAATCTCATCCATAGATTTTAAATCAATGGTTGAAAATCCTTCTTATCTTTCACCAAAAAAATCTTTTTATTTGATCTCTCCCCTATATATATATATATATATATATATATATATATATATATATATATATATATATATATATATATATATATATATATATATATATATATATATATATATATATATATATATATATATATATATATATATATATATATATATATATATATATATATATCTTTACATTATATATAAGAGGAGGGATATGCCACATAATCATCCATTAATCCACGTCATTATTTTTATTTTTAGTAATTTTTGTAAATTTCGTTTCTTAATAATTATCTTTAGATTATATTTTACAAATTAAAATAGATATACGATTGAAAGGTTTATTATCCCTAAATTCCCAAAACCATAACCTAATAAAAATCCCAGACCCATACATCCAGCACACAAAAAAGATCCGAAACAAATAATCATGAACAGATAACTACAATTCACATTAAAACCCTACTAATATCATTCGTAACAAAAAAACATGTAAAATCCTAATACGGTATTAGTAATACCCCCATTCATTCGTTTTTTCTTGCCGAAGGTGAAGCTCTTTTTTTCCTTGAATATCTTAGAGCCGCATGTCGTTCAGGTTTGTACTTATTTTTGTTGATCTTATAATGTTATTTAATCATCCTACTAACTGATAGGGATCTTTTGTATGCAACAATCTATTTGGAATTCTATGGATTTGTATTTAACTTTATATTTATTGTATTTTGGGACTTGATATATCTATATTATTAATTTATAGGTAAATCTAAGAGAGATGAAACCAAGAACTTTGCCCCATGAACTAAAAGAATCTAGGCATGGCAGATGGTGCACCTCCCCCGTGGCTTATACATATTCAGGTAAATGCTACATTGAATTCTAATTTTTTTATTTTTTTCTAAGCACTTAATAATTTCCTATACATCAATACATTGTGATTTTCGTTGAAAAATATCTAATGTATGTAGATGCTGATAGTTACAAGCATTAACAAAAATACTGATGTTTTTCCTCACATTTTTTGAATGAGAGTAATGCATTATTAGTTAATTTTGTAATCGAAATAGGTGAGTGGCAATAACAATGAAAATGTTAGCTTAGTGGTTAAAGAGTACTCACCTTCGACAAATTTAGGTAGCTTAGTTTGGAAGAGAATGAAGATTCCATCAGTTCTTCCTTCAGAACATACACCCCAAAAGGTTTTCTACAATTTTTTTTAAGAATGGTCTTCTAAATCAATCAGTCTTACTGACATGTAGGAAGAAACCTGCATTTTCAAGATTTTTAATCCTTTACATTAAAATTTTACTTTTGACGATCAAGAACATAGTTGATCGATCATTCGCCTGTAAAAACTATACTATAATTGCATGTTCAACGGGACAACCTACAAACAGTCTAAAATACATTAGGTCTCATAACATTAGCACCCGACGGTTGCAAACAAACTTGACTTTCTCTCATTGTCATACACTCGCCACGCAAAAGATGTTTGTGAAGTAAGTCTACTTTTACATATTTCTTTTTTGTTATTCTGTGCTACTTGAGGGTAATTACTTTTGAGTTTTTTTACCCGTAACGTGGAGAAAGTCCTTGGTGTTGCTAAAGGTAACGGAAGTCACAAGCACCCATCCACACTTGCACCATCTTTTGTCAAAAAATAGAAACTGGCTATGTTACAAAGCCTGAGAAGAACATTCGTTTGGCTTGTGTCATTATTCTGTGTAAGGTGTTCCGGATACTCGAGAACCCCATTCGTGAGTTCCATCAACACAAATGGCGAGGTCTTGGATTTCTCATGGTCTGCTGATAACATGAGTCATTCTACTCATAATTTTGATACTTGAACAAGGTTTCGTATGGTGCAGGTCACTTCCAGCTCACATGGTTTTCTAATATGAACTTATGTATACAACTTCTATATATTTGCGATCATATATCGTTATTTCCTGATCATGATCGTTCTTATAATTGGCTACTCCCTATTATTATTTTCTAATATTAGATCCGTCTTCTGTGATTAGATAGCAGCTATGGATATAGGTAAGCACCAAATCAGGGTCAATGCAACTGCCTGTAGACTACATATACATGATGAATTTCCGGGAAGGACAAGGCATAAAACTTGATCAAGGATGCGGGTACATGAAATTGATTAAGTATTAAGGATTCCAGGTGTCTACAGCTGAGCTTGATGCGTTGTTTCTTACACATCCTGAAGTATTAGCCTCTGCTGTTGTCACGTAAGTACTAAACATTTGCAGGTATACTATGTTTCTTAGTTAATGTTAAGGGATTATTGGTTTTAAAGCTTATAAATAATCTATTTTCAGAAGGATTGATGAAGGTGCAGGGATTGTATATGTCCATCTTTGTCTTTTCCAGTTGAGTATTATCATCACTTATGGTGTTGTCAAGTTGTTGAAAACATATAAAAACTAAAGTAATATAGATGCATAAGCTTATATATAAAGCATTTACTTTCTGAACTCTGGCGTATTGAACCGCTAATGCCACTTCTTTGGCACTTGACATAAAATCAAAGCTTCATAACAGTTGTTGCATCTACCCTTATTGCAGTTCCTGACCACTCTTCTTTCCTGGTGTTCAGTGTAGGTACGTGCCAACATTGTCGATACTACCACACATAATACCACATTTTTTTTGGGTCAATGCTAACTACCAAAGATATCTGGTAAACATTTAATGAAACAGTTCACCCCGATATAGGCCCGGGATTTTGGTTTTGGCTTCGATGGGTTATGTATCCACATCCATTTATCGATGGGTTATATATCAGCAGAAAAATGAGTAGAGAAGTCAAATGAGTAGAAAACTTGAAAGGTACTCGATATGTATCCACTTCCATAAAACCTTCTAAATTGATTCTTATAGTTTCTTCAGATTTGTTATCGAAAATAGTTTAGCACATAAGCCATAGAAAATATATGTTTTTTTATCTAAAGCCTAACATTAATACCCTTATGTAGAAGGTACGTTACCTTCTTTGAAGTTGGGTTGATTTATTTAATTGATTTCTTTTTCTTTTCACGGGTAGTTCTCTCAATTTGAAAATACATCGTTTGAAGTATAGATGCAGTACCTTAATAATAGTTTAGATATGAATGGAAAATCTTGTCTTAACAATATATAGGCAATCAAATTTTTTAGAAGTGACCTTGCAAGCAAAATTATTAGTACGACTACAACTTCGTAAAAAAGAGATTGTTTTAAATGGTATTTATTCTCAAAACCCTAATGAAAGAATGTTACTTTTGGCATTAAACTTAATTCAGCTAATTGAAGTGTGTATGTTATATTTTTATGCATTGTGTATGGATGTTGGTTTCTTTGCTACCTTTTGTAGCTTCATTTAAGTATAAATTTACAGTATGTATAAGCCAATGATGTGCAACCTGTTTTTGTGTGATTATATGTTGAATGGTGATAATGGAGATGAATGGCGTATACGAGTTAAGAATTTTCTGAAATAGATCGCTTATGATTTATATAACTTTTCTCTAACCCATGTGTAGTATATGTTAGGTCGTTAGACATGCGCTTTAATTATATGTTAATCATTGCATAATAGTTTAGACGTTTCCTGAGTTTGTTTACATTGTTTTGTCTAATAGGATATATGCATAGGCAACCAGAGCATGTGATGACCTTTTTGCTTGCTGATCTTGGTACAAGTGGATCGCTTGATGGGTAGTAAATATTCCTAGTCATGGTAAGATTTCACCCAAGTGGATACGCTGAAATTAATGCTTTGGAGACCTGAGGTACCCCTTTTGTTTTCAACTTGGTAATTGCGACCATATATATATGATATGAGGATGATCATTTTTTTATATGCATTTGCCAAACAACCCCTTAATTTGGGTATATAGTGAATCTGTATATGAATTATGATTACTTATTATTAGTTTATCTGTATAATCTTAATATCTTAAACAAACACCCTAATTAGTACTAAATCAGAAAAAAAAGCCTTGTCCAAAGAAGGAATAGAAACTTGCAAAGAGGTGATGGAGCAAGATTTGAACAATCTCCCTGTTGTGTAGTATAATCTTCTTGGTTGTTACTTATGTGTTCGTGTTATGTTTTATTAAAATATTTGCTGCTTTACTGTCTTTTTTTATTATAGGGAAAGTTTATGTTTTGTTAAAAACCATTTAGTTTGTCCATATGCTGTAAACGATATAACTTATCGAAAGTGTATTATAAACAACAGAAACAATAATCATATAGGGATGTTCATTGGTTTTGTTTTTGGAGTTTTCAGATTATTTGAATAGTCATAAACCAAGAGGTTGGGTTGAGCCTATATATCTACGTTAACACTAACTAATATTATATGGGTTTAGACAAGAAGCTAGGTAAATAAATGTTTGTATGTAACTATGTACCAGGCGATCTTATTTTTGACTTACAAGAGATTAGTATACTTTTGTGAGGGTTTAATATTGGGCGTGTACGGTGATGGCAGTTCCATCTATATCCTCTCGGTGATTGAAAACTTGAAATGTACAACTTCACGAGTCACTACACCAAAGTTTGAAATAGGTGTTACCCATGTGGGTTGCCAATTATCAGACTGAATGAAATGGATTCAAAATAATATAGTGGTAAAATTGTTTGGACGATAGCTGGTTAAAGTTGTTTGCATATTTGGGAGTCAAACACAAACATATGAGTAAAGGTCTAAGATAGTTAAAAGGGTATAAATGCCAAATTACATTAAATATCCGTGTGCGGTGTCAAACTCCCCGTGTACATATCACTTGCCAAATTTTACTTACAAATTTGTCTATTGCCAATCTTCCAATGAACGGTCTCTCCTCTTCTTTCTCCATTTTTCATGTTTTGTGGTTAAAGACTGATTTCTTTATGTTGTTTTAATAGGATTTCTGTATTGGGAGGCAGAGGTGTTACTCTATTTGGATGGATTAAGTGACGATGGAACAATATCTTTGTGCACGCAAGCTATCACATATTACATTACATTAACTAACAAATGACCTCCACAACAAGATTTACTGAGGTAAGTCTTTGGATTGGTGAGTCAAACAATTAAGGGTAATGTTATAAAATATGTGTACGGTTAAGACATATTGTGTCATTCATAGAAATAAGCATTATGTTATTTAATCATGGTCATTATTTTGGTATAGATGATGCAGTGATCTAGCTTCAAGCTTTTGTAGCTAACATTATCCCAAAAAGTTATTCAACAATGTTCGTTATCAATTGTGTATCATCAGTTTCATTTTTCACTTGAGAGAGGAATGCATGTTGTTTGAGCAGCCATGGGTACACACATAGGCTTCCTTTTCCTGGAAGAGTGTATCATATTTTCATATGTGCAGAATGCAAAGTCCCTTGGCAGATTGAAGGTAATTGCTGACTCAGCTGCCAAAAGCTCACCTCTTCATGTTTCTTTTCTCATTTGTTAATTTTATATACTTTCTATATGTTTTCATAGATACTTATTTTATTTAAGTTAACCGTTAGGTGGTAAACTACTGTTGGAGCTGAATTGTCTATTACGACCTGATGGGTTCTTTGTATGGTCAGCTACACCTATCTACAAGATAAAGCCAAAAGATTCTCATATAGGAAAGTATGCTCTCAAAGTTGTTAATTCAAGTGTGTATGTTATATTTTTATGCATTGTGTATGGATGTTGGTTTCTTTGCTACCTTTTGTAGCTTCATTTAAGTATAAATTTACAGTATGTATAAGCCAATGATGTGCAACCTGTTTTTGTGTGATTATATGTTGAATGGTGATAATGGAGATGAATGACGTATACGAGTTAAGAATTTTCTGATATAAATCGCTTATGATTTATATAACTTTTATCTAACCCATGTGTAGTATATGTTAGGTCGTTAGACATGCGCTTTAATTATATGTTAGTCATTGCATAAGAATTTAGACGTTGCCTGACTTTATTTACATTGTTTTGTCTAATAGGATATATGCATAGGCAACCAGAGCATGTGATGACCTTTTTGCTTGCTGATCTTGGTACAAGTGGATCGCTTGATGGGCAGGAAATATTTGTAGTCATGGTAAGATTTCACCCAAGTGGATACGCTGAAATTAATGCTTTGGAGACCTGAGGTACCCCTTTTGTTTTCAACTTGGTAATTGCGACCATATATATATGATATGAGGATGATCATTTTTATATGCATTTGCCAAACAACCCCTTAATTTGGGTATATAGTGAATCCGTATATGATTACTTATTATTAGTTTATCTGTATAATCTTAATATCTTAAACAAACACCCTAATTAGTACTAAATCAGAAAAAAAAGCCTTGTCCAAAGAAGGAATAGAAACTTGCAAAGAGGTGATGGAGCAAGATTTGAACAATCTCCCTGTTGTGTAGTATAATCTTCTCAGTTGTTACTTTTATGTTCGTGTTATGTTTTATTAAAATATTTGCTGCTTTACTGTCTTTTTTTATTATAGGGAAATTATTTGTTTTGTTAAAAACCATTTAGTTTGTCCACATGCTGTAAACGATATAACTTATCGAAAGTGTATTATAAACAGCAGAAACAATAATCATATAGGGATGTTCATTGGTTTTTATGGAGTTTTCAGATTATTTGAATAGTCATAAACCAAGAGGTTGGGCTGAGCCTATATATCTACGTTAACACTAACTAATATTATATGGGTTTAGACAATAAGCTAGGTAAATAAATGTTTGTATGTAACTATGTACCAGGCGATCTTATTTTTGACTTACAAGAGATTAGTATACTTTTGTGAGGGTTTAATATTGGGCGTGTACGGTGATGGCAGTTCCATTTATATCTTCTCGGTGATTGAAAACTTGAAATGTAAAACTTCACGAGTCACTACACCAAAGTTTGAAATAGGTGTTACCCAGGTGGGTTGCCAATTATCAGACTGAATGAAATGGATTCAAAATAATATAGTGGTAAAAATTTTTGGACGATAGCTGGTTAAAGTTTTTTTCATATTTGGAAGTCAAACACAAACATATGAGTAAAGGTCCAAGATAGTTAAAAGGGTATAAATGCCAAATTACATTAAATATCCGTGTGCGATGTCAAACTCCCCGTGTACATATCACTTGCCAAATTTTACTTACAAATTTGTCTATTGCCAATCTTCCAATGAACGGTCTCTCCTCTTCTTTCTCCATTTTTCATGTTTTGTGGTTAAAGACTGATTTCTTTATGTTGTTTTAATAGGATTTCTGTATTGGGAGGCAGAGGTGTTACTCTATTTGGATGGATTAAGTGACGATGGAACAATAGCTTTGTGCACGCAAGCTATCACATATTACATTACATTAACTAACAAATGACCTCCGCAACAAGATTTACTGAGGTAAGTCTTTGGATTGGTGAATCAAACAATTAAGCGTAATGTTATAAAATATGTGTACGGTTAAGACATATTGTGTCATTCATAAAAATAAGCATTATGTTATTTAATCATGGTCATTATTTTGGTATAGATGATGCAGTGATCTGGCTTCAAGCTTTTGTAGCTAACATTATCCCAAAAAGTTATTCAACAATGTCCGTTATCAATTGTGTATCATCAGTTTCTCACATTAGTTTCATTTTTCACTTGAGAGAGGAATGCGTGTTGTTTGAGCAGCCATGGGTACACACATAGGCTTCCTTTTCCTGGAAGAGTGTATCATATTTTCAGTTGTGCATAATGCAAAGTCCCTTGGCACATTGAAGGTAATTGTTGACTCAGCTGCCAAAAGCTCACCTCTTCATGTTTCTTTTCTCATTTGTTAATTTTATATACTTTCTATATGTTTTCAAAGACACTTATTTTATTTAAGTTAATTGTTAGGTGGTAAACTACTGTTGGAGCTGAATTGTCTATTACGACCTGATGGGTTCTTTGTATGGTCAGCTACACCTATCTACAAGATAAAGCCAAAAGATTCTCATATAGGAAAGTATGCTCTCATATAGTTTAAGCTGAAGTTTTAGAAATTTAGAACCCTTTGAAAATGGAGGCACTGTGTGCTTGCACTTCCTACACATGTTTAAATCTGGTCCTAAGTGCATGTACAAGTTTTCAGTGTTTTATGATAACACTCCCCATATCAGCTATGGTAAACACTTATGTTGTGATATCAATCTTTGGTATAATATAATGCACTATATCCTATTGTTTCTAAACCCGTGTCACATTGTCACCTATTCTACCCAGGCCTATATGAAAAAGATAACACTTGCAATATGGAACAATATGTCATCTATTTTTTGGTAGCCTAATGGACAACTCTAATTTTTACATAACTCTTGTAGGTCAAGAATTTTAGCTGATGAATGGCTTGCTGGTCTAATAAAAATAATTTTTGTCTCTGGAATGGTATTTATGAATCTTGGAAAGATTTGTTTTGTTTTTTATTATCCACATAACAAAAACCAACAATATTATTGAAACTCGTGAGATACATGAATCTGTCTGACATTCAAATACTCTTAATGCAATTACCGAATATTTGGATATGGGTGCTACCAAACAAAAGGGATGAAAATTATATATTTTTACTTCTGGAATACAACGATTCACATTGTTGGATCAGGTGTATCCGATGCTTAATGCTTTAATATATGTATTGGAACACTTATCAGGTGTAAATGCGGACCAAGTCGGAAAATTGATACAATATATAAGAAATAAAGGTCTAAGAAAACCTACAGCACTTGGTTTCGTTAAATCTCACGCCACACCTAGAGCCGAAACCTTGGTCCATTTCGTAACGTGAAACCCACGCCTCGGGCCCTAACAATGCTTTGGCGCCGCCATACCCACCTTTTAGAACATCGTTAAAGTAAGGGCCATTTATTTAGGCTGGTTGTGAAGTAAAAGATAGATATTCTTTATATTTATAGTGTCAATTGCTTATTAACATCAAATAAAAAAGTTAACACCTAAAGTATTTTTATAAAACATGTAATTAAACAAACAATCAACTATTCTTAAGAAAATAACTTACAAACAACTATTAACCTAAATACAAAACATAAACAACAAATACAGTTCATGGAAACTAATAATTTATTAAAATACAATTATACTAAAAGAAACAACGAATAACTCATACTATGCTTTAAAACAATAATATAAAAAAATATTTGCAGAAATAAAAAAAGGTAAACGAAAATCATAAGTCATACCCGAATTTTGCAACTAGTATATATATATATATATATATATATATATAAGACTTTTTATCATAAGAAGGATAAGAAGGCTTTTAGGCCATTGATCTCAAATAAATAGTTGAGATTAAACTATAATCTAACTAACTAATAAGGATATAAAAGTAATTCTTAACTAACTATTAAGGGTACAAAAGTAATTCACTGCCATCCTCTAAATAACCTATACATTTATTAAATCCACTCCTTCGTTATCATCTTCACAGAATCACAGTTACAGACAAACACACACAAAAGAACACACAATCAATGGTGTTTTTTTTCTTCATTAAATGGGGGGGTTTTAAGCGAACAGCCAAACACGATATACTAATCTTCTACTCCCGTCACTCTAATCTTTAATTCATTTACTATATTCAATCTTAATTCATTCACTATATTAAATCAAATTAGGGTCTGTAACACCAATCGGTTATTTATCATGGATTATAAGCTCAATTCCTAATTTTTCCAGGGTGTTTTCGATTAATAAGAGTGGTAGTCAAGGTATGCATTTTTTTGTTAAAGTCGATTCCGCTTCGACATTAGATACCGGTTTCGTTCTTCAAAATTGACATCAAGGTATGTATTTTTTTGCTAAGGTATTTATTTCTTTTTGTTAAAATTGACATTAGATATAGTTTTGTTGTTCTAATTTAATGTATTTGATATCAATTTAGTGTTTTTAAGAGTCCGGTTCCGCAACATCCCTTTATTTAGCAAAGTTCCAATGGATCAATCTCAACCATCCATCTTCTTTTTATTTAAGGGTCCAGATTAAACCCTCCTTCTACATAAATATTAAAATTTTACACACACTAACCATTTTATCAAAAAAAAAAAAGTCGGGTCTCTCCCACCCACCTAACCTCCCGCCGCCAACCACCCTAACAACTTATTCCGGCGACCTCCTCCGACAACCAACCTTCCACCGCGAACCACCCCTACCACACACCTTCTTCCGGCGTCATCACCTACTACCCATCCACCGCGAACCACCCCTAGAGCAAACAACCTCCAACAACCACCCTAACAACTTATTCCGGCGACCTCCTCCGACAACCAACCTTCCACCGCGAAACACCCCTACCACACACCTTCTTCCGGCGTCATCACCTACAACCCATCCACCGCGAACCACCCCTACCACAAACAACCTCCAACAACCACCCTAACAACTTATTCCGGTCATCTTCTCCGGCGAATACAAACACAAGATGGAAACACAAAAAGAAACAGGAATTGAAGCACAAATTGAAAAAGATGTTGTTGTGGATCCAGTTACGGAAGCTGATAATGTAGATCTAGATCCAGAACGTCACGTTCTTAATGAAGATGCAGATCCAGAAGCTAATCTTGTCGAAAATATAGGTAAATGGTTACTTTCAGTTCTTTGAAAACAGAATCATGCATGATTTGTATAAAAAACAGTAATGAGATCTTTCTTGTCGAAATCGTATATGTTATGCATGATTCTACATGAATCATGCATGATTCCACATGAATCATGCTGATTCTGCATGAATCATGATGAATCATGCGTGATTCATGTGGGATCAAGCATGATTCATGTTGAAGCATGTGTGGATCATGCATGATTCAATATGATTCATGTGGAATCAAGCATGATTCATGTGGGATCAAGCATGATTCATGTGGAAACATGCATGATTCAAGTTGAATCATGCATGATTCATGGATGAGTTATAAATGAAGCATGATTCAGTATGAATCATGCATGATTCATGTAAAATCAAGCATGATTCAACATGAATCATGCTTGATTCAACATGAATCATGCATGATTCATACTGAATACTTTTTAGTATTATTAAAATTCTTGACCATGTTCTCTAACAATTGTTATTCTCTAACAGGTTCTACCAGCACTCCAAGACCAAGTTTATACATTCATAGTGAGACACCCGGAGGATCTGTATATTGGGAACCAATTGTTCCGGACGAGTTGTTACCTAAGCAGGGAAAAAGATTTGATACAATGGAGGAATGTATTGAGTTTTATTCTGCGTATGCTGAAAAATCAGGATTTGAAGTTAAAAAGTCAACGCAAAAAAGAAATAGGAGTGGTGACGTTAAATCAAAGTACATCATGTGTAACCGGCAAGGGGTTCCAAAAGACATAAATGTTAACACCTTGGATCCTGCAAACAGTGGAAAGCAAACAAGGAATACAAGATATCGTGTAACAGGTTGTGAGGCACAAATAAAGGTTGATTTGGATTATGTTAAGAGAAAGTATGAAATAACCAAATTTATTGCTAAGCACAACCATCAAATGCTTCCGACAGAGTATAAGCATCTAACAAAGAAACAAAGAAAAATGACTCATGCAGAAAGAGTGTTTGTTGTGAGAGCTTCAACACAACTGAGACTTGGGGGAACCAAGGCACATACTGTGTATTCTAGTATCAAAGGGGGTGCTGAGTATGTGCATGGAACTAGTGATGATTTTAAGAATCAGATAAGGGATGTTAATGAATATATAGGAGAAAGTGATGCACAGATGCTTATAAATAAGATGGAAAACAGGAAGAAGTTTGTTCCAGGCTTTACGTTTCAGTATAAGGTTGAAAACAGCGAACTGGTTGCAATGTTTTGGGCGGACGAAGTAGATAAACGCAACTATGAAGAGTTTGGAGATATTATATCTTTTGATGCTACCTTCAAAACAAACAAGTAAGTTATTTTAGGATTCATTATAAATCATGCATGATTCATGTTGAATCATGCATGATTCATGTTGAATCATGCATGATTCATCTGATGAATCATGCATGATTCATCTGATGAATCATGCATGATTCTTCTGATGAATCATGCATGATTCATTATAAATAATGCATGATTCATGTTGATTCTGTCTTTTTTGCATAATCTGTTTTTTTTAATGAATCATATGCATGATTCAGTTGAATCATGCATGATTCAGTTGAATCATGCATGATTCAACATGAATCATGCATGATTTATAATGAATCATGCATGATTCATCAAATATATCATGCATGTTTCAGAATGAAACATGCTTGATTCATTATAAATCATGCATGATTCATTATAAATCATGCATAATCTGTTTTTTATTTTCTAATTGTACATTATTTTCAGGTACGATATGGTCTTTGTTCCATTCACTGGCATAGATAATCACAGAAAGTGCGTGAATGTTGGATCAGGATTGCTACTAAACGAGGACACAGAAGCTTATACGTGGCTTCTAACATCGTTCATGACTGCTCACGAAAAACAACCGACAATGATTGTAACGGATCAAGATGGGGCAATGAAAAGGGCAATTGAAGCAGTTCTGAAAGAATCAAAACACAGATTATGCATGTGGCATATCATGCAAAAAATCCCATCAAAGGTATTGCATTTTCATAACCTTTTTTGAATCATTCATGATTCTTATAAATAATCTGTTATGATTTAATTACAGATATGTGAAGAAATTTATGATAAAACTAATTTCAAAGAACGTTTCAACAAATTGGTGTGGAATATGTTTATAGAGCCACAAGAATTTGAAGCAAGATGGTCAATACTTATTAAAGACTTTAAGTTGGAAAAACACAAGTGGATGACAAAGATGTATGAGCTTCGAAAAATGTGGTTACCAGCTTATTTTATTACGTCACCTCTGTTTGGCTTAATGAGAACTACTTCAAGATCAGAGAGTGAAAACGCGTTTTTTAAAGGTTTCACAAATCATGGGTCAACATTGGTCAACTTCATGATGTGCTATGAATCAGCAATGGAAAGGCAAAGGAGTAAACAAGAACATCTAGATTTCAGAACTTTTGATGCTGCCCCAAGATATAAAACAATGTTAGAAATGGAAAAACACGCGGCTAAAGTTTATACAAGGACAATATTTCTGCTTGTTCAAACAGAAATGTATGAATCTATTTGGTCTTGTCAAATAGAAGAGTTTAAAAAGGACGAGGGAGTTGAGATGGTTGTAGTTAGAGACACAAAGGCGGGTGCTTATAGGACACTATTCACAGAAGAAGGAAAAGAGATGGTTGTGCAGGAAGAAGACAAAGTAATAGACTACAAGGTTAGTGGATTTTTGTTAACAATCATGCATGTTTCATATATAATCAACAATGAATCATGCGTGATTCATCTGATGAATCATGCATGATTCATGGAAGAATCATGCATGATTCTTGGGTGAATCATGCATGATTCATAAATAATCATGCATGATTCTTCCATGAATCATGCTTGATTTTACATGAATCATGCATGATTTAGTAAGAATCATGCATGATTCATGGGTGAATCATGCATGATTCATTGAAGAATCATGCATGATTCATTGAAGAATCATGCATGATTTAGTAAGAATCAGGTATTAATACGTTTTTTTTTTGCATCAAAACAAGGTTTTGCGTTCTCTTGAAGATGGATCTGTTGAGTGTACCTGTAGACATTTCATGCGTTACGGATTTTTATGTAGACATGTATTTTGTGTTTTGAAGAACCGTAATGTTCAAATGATTCCGGAGAAGTACGTTTTAAGGCGTTGGAGGAGGGATTTGATACCACTTTCATTAAGAAGAAGCACGAACAGATATGGAGAGAAAAACAAAGAAATGGAAATATTAACAAATGAGGCTAACTATGTAGTAGATGAGTGTTTGTTTTTGTTGAGTAAAGATAAAGAAAAGTTGTCGCAATTTGTGGAAAAGCTCAAAACTATAAAGAAGGAATTTGAGGTTCTAGTGCCAAGGCCTCCTTCACAGAAAACGGCAGACATGATTGAAGATATTTATGCTATTCAAAAGCCGAATAAGAATATTGTAAACAATCCTCATGTTGCTGCAATAAGAGGTGCTAAGAAAGGACAACGTAGAAAAAGTGCAAGAGAAGTAGCTATCAATGCTAAAAAAAAGCAAGAGCGGAAGTGTGGACAATGTGGAGTGAAGACTAACAAACATACAAAAACAACATGTCCGGAAAATCCAAAATACATTGCTAAAGTCAAAAAGATTGCTGCTGCGGCTGCTGCTGCAAAGGAAGCAAGGAATGCAACTATTGCGGCTGCTGCTGAAAAGGAAACAAGGAATACAACTATTGCTGATGCACTACAAACAGGAACAACTGGTGCGGGTGCTGTGGCTGCTGCTGCAAATGCAGCAAAGAATGCAACTATTGCGGCTGCTGCTGAAAAGGAAGCAAGGAATACAACAATTGGTGCGGGTGCTCCTTCAATTGTTTTGTAGTACACTTATAATATTCGTTAGATTTGTTTTTTAATTTGATTTAACTGTATTAAAACTCTGAGATTGGAGTACTTAGTTTAATGTTTTGTAGTACACTTATAATATTTGTTAGATTTCTTTATTAATTTGATTTAACTGTATTAAAACTCTGAGATTGGAGTACTTTGTTTAATGTTCATATAATATTCGTAATGAATCATGCATGATTCGTAATGAAACATCATATGTCATCCAAAAATCATGCATATGAGTCAGCAAGGTAACTACTGCTGATGCACTACAAACAGACTTATAATGTTCATATAATGTTCTATGAATCATGCATGATTCATAGTGAATCATGCATGATTCATAGTGAATCATGCATGATTCATAGTGAATCATGCATGATTCATAGTGAATCATGCATGATTCATAGTGAATCATGCATGATTCATAGTGAATCATGCATGATTCATAGTGAATCATGCATGATTCACTATGAATCATGCATGATTCCTAGTGAATCATGCATGATTCACTATGAATCATGCATGATTCATAGATGAACCATGCATGATTCATAGATGAACCATGCAAACAGTTACATAACAGTAAACAACTGAAATAGATGAACCATGCAAACAGTTACATAACAGTAAAAAAGATAACATAAAGTACCATCAGTTTTACGAACAAAAGATTACCAACATATAAGATCAGAATATAACATAAAAATACCCTCCCATTTAACTACCATCCATTTTACGAACAAAAGTTTAACAAACTACAAATCAAACATCACTTTCTTTTTTTACCACCAGCATATGTCATATGAAAATCTTTCGATTTTGCAGCTTTAACATCCTTCCCAACCTCCTTCCTTTCTGCAGCTTTAACATCCTTACCAACCTCCTTTACTTCTGCATCTTTAACATCGTTCCCTTCTGTCTGATCTTCTTGGCCAGGCATAGTCTTTGGTGGATCACCCTCATTCCTGTTTTTGATTGCCTCTTGAATAATATCAACCCTTTTCTGGTGTTCATTCTCCGTCTTAAACTTGAAGGCCAACTCAAACATCTTCTGTTTATGAATGTTAAAATCATGCAACAAAAGCTTGGTAGCAATCCTATACCTCATACATAACAACTGTGAGCGCTGTTCCTTTGATTCTACATCAAACCCAACATCCCAATCTCCAACAGGTGTGCCAGTGTAAGATTCCATATGGATCATAGCAAATATTCCGCAATCTTCATAGTTACTCTCTGTACTCCAATTCAAACGTAGAATGCGTGGTTTGACTTTCATCATGGCCGATAGTTTGTCATGCCCATGCTCTTTTAGATGCCTGATAAAAAACTTTTTCTACAAAAAAAGATACAAGGATCACAAAACTCAAATACATTAATAAAACTCGATACATTAATAAAACTCAATACATTAATAAACAAAAATGATTTTAAACTTACCAAAGGATCACAAGCTGCTTTGTATCTTGAACTATAGGAATATGGTCCAGCATAAATGTTATCAATGATAAACATTGATGGATTCTCCAAGTTGAAAACAACAACATAAAAGTGTCCAGAAGCACAAATAGTAAAAAACACCAAATCAACATCCGAGAGGCGAAGTGCATCCTCATCATGCTGCAATTGAGTTGAAATGGCATCTGAAAAGACTTTCCACTGTCCATCTGGATCAAGAGTACTTTTAATAGTTCCTTCTGGCTGTTTACAGACAAGCGAAACAAAATTAGAGGGGATTCAAGATGAATCATGCATGATTCAAGATGAATCATGCATGATTCAAGATGAATCATGCATGATTCAAGATGAATCATGCATGATTCAAGATGAATCATGCATGATTTACAGAATGAAAAAAAAACATCGCTACATGTGAATAGAAACTTACAATACAGCCAGTTGTAAAAAAAAGCCTTCTTAACCGCTCATTAACTTTACCAGCTTCCACCAGCTTCAACAATGTAGCCCGCTCCTCCAGGTTCAACAATGCACTCCAACTATCAATAACATTGTGGTCTAACCATAATCCAGGTGTCAATGTCTCCATGCTCACTCGTACAGATTTTTGCTCATAACCCGAATTAGTTTGGAAAACAGTTTCACTACAATTAGAAATAACAAACAAATTATGATACGTCATTCTTTAACTACAAAATCGAAAGCAAAAACTGAAATAAAGAACTTACTATCTATCGCCTTGCATAGCGAACAAACTATTCCCCAGTATAAACTCAAGCCTCTTTAGATCAGGACCAACTTCAGTTCTCTTATTCATAAAAGGAGATGACAACACAGAAGATGGCTTCCTAACTTTTTTCTTGGGAGATGAACGAGTAGAAACTCGTGGAGGCGTCTTGGGAGGCGAAACGTTGGTAGGTTCATTCATAATCATGTTAAACAAATTTTCCTGCAAAAAGTTCAAAAAATTTAATTATAAACATACATATGACCATATCATTATACAACTCATGAGGAAAAGTTAAAAATATACGTCATAAAAGGCATCTGAAAGCAGATCAATCACCTCTCCAACCCAATGAATGTTTCTTTCAAGCCACTGCGTGTAAGTTTCTTCAACATCATCGACTGCTGCTTCGTCTGCTCCTTCGTCTGCTGCTGCTTCGTTCCCGGGCTCAATGTCCTTTGTAGGTAACTCCTTTGCATCCGACTCTTTTGGCTTGTTTAAATCAACATTCTCGTCAGGCGAAGCATTGAAATCGTCAATATGAGTAGGTTCACCTTGAAACGAAATAGTATCCTTAAAAAGTCCATCATATTTCTCAAACAATTGATGAATGTTCTCATCATTTGGAAATTCATTGTTCGCATCTCTTAAAAAGCATTCAAGTTCGGCCTTGTCTTTGGCAATGCTTGAAAGCTTTTCATTGATCTTTGTGCAAAAGGCCTACAAAAATGAAATATATAAATCATGCTTGATACATGTAGAAAAATTCATGATTCAGTTGAATCATGCATGATTCAGTTGAATCATGCATGATTCAGTTGAATCATGCATGATTCAGTTGAATCATGCATGATTCAGTTGAATCATGCATGATTCAGTTGAATCATGCAAACTCAAATTAATATAACACTTGACAAAAATAATTGAAAAAACAATAAAAACCGTAAAAAGATACGACAACACACCTGTTTACTAGAAAAACCACTTTGTTTTTCTTCACTTTGTTTACCCACATCAAAAAAACCTTCACTTTGTTTCTCTTCGGACGCAGTCCATTCTGGCTGCAACTCCAACATCCCAATAATATTATCTTGCACCTCTAAATCCTGCCTGCGATGCATGTTTGTTGTATTCCAATTCAGAATAGCAGGTCTGGACCGAAGAACAGGATAACGATCAAATTTTGTTGAATCCAAATACAGCAGCTGTTAGGAAAATAAAAATTATTTCTTGTTAAAAGTTATAAACAATATAAACATTAAATAAAAAAACACAAAAAAAAACGTAAAAATGTATATATGCACACACTTACAATTAAAAAACACAATGGCCCAATGTAAAAACCAGCCAAAGTATTCGGTTCCGTGCTATTTCCAAGACACTTGTATAAGAACTCACACCAATCTATTCCAGCAATATCCGTATCCTCACGAATACGCCGAACAATAGTTAGATCAGGTATTGCTTTCATTGTGTAAGCTGTACACAACCCAACAGAAAATAGAGTAAGAAAATTGACTTTATACATAAAGTCAACTTCTGTTGCTTCATTAAGTTTCTCTTGAATATCAGAAGCACGAAGTAGTTTCCATGGTTTATCAAACTGTTTTAACCACAACAACACAAACGGGTCATCCAAAGCTCTCTCAGGTAGATCATATAAAGAAGTTCCACCAATGGGAAGTCCTAAAATATCCTTAATCTTTTGAGGAGTAACAAGAATCGAAGACCCGTTTAAAAGCTTAAACTGATAGCTCTCCTTATCAAATGCTCTAACAGCAAACCTCCCTAAACGCCCAGGTAAGGTATCTATTTTAATGGAACGAAATGAAGAAAACCCAATACTTCCCAAAAACTTATCAATGTCCAACCTGCTATCTCGAATTGCTGCGAAGAAAGAAGTAGGCACTGTCCTAGATTTTATAATTGGAAACTTGAGTAGATACTTATCTCTTTCACTCAAGACAACCTCTCCACCTTCAGAAGTCTTCTTATGCTTCTTCCCAGGTTTCTTAACACCCTCTTCATCTTCTTCTTCATCTTTGACATTGTCCTCATCAGATTCCTGCTTTTCAACCTTCACTTTTCGGGGACCTTTTTTTACCCCAGGCTCTTTCTTAACTGCATCGTCATTTTGATCATCGTCATCTGACTCCTCTTTATAGTCACTCACAACATCCGACACTATTCTATCTACAAAATCAGTAGATCTCTTCCTCTTCCCAACTGGTTCCTTCTTAACAGTAGCTTCTTTCTTAATATCAGATGGTTCTTTTTTAATAGCAGCACTAGACTTTTGTGAAGGAGCTTTTGCCTTTGGCATTGCACTAGTTCTTGGTTTTTTTTCAGCGACAGGAGGTGACGTAGATCCTTTATGACCTATAGATTTCTGACGCTTGCTTGTATCACGTTGAACTGCAAAAAGTAAGAAACACAAATCAGTTAAGTGCTAAGAAGTTACAAATACAAAAAAACATATGCATGATTTAACAAACATGATTCATGAAGAATCATGCATGATTCATGAAGAATCATGCATGATTCTTCATGAATCATGCATGATTCTTCATGAATCATGCATGATTCTTCATGAATCATGCATGATTCTTCATGAATCATGCATGATTCTTCATGAAAACAAATACACAGCTATCTAAAAAAATTTCTATCTTCGTGATTAATTTCTTCAAAAACTGAACATAATAAACGTCGATCAACTTTACATAAATCTCTTTACGTGAACTACGCATAACACCTCAACACTCCTCATATCTTACAAACACCCAAAACACAAAAATAAGATCATTCTCGCAAACGACCACTTTATCAATCCATACATACACATATCTCCTACACAGTAACATCACTTATTAGTCCATACCACAAACAACTCCATTTCCTGTTTCCTATAACTGCATCGACTACCAATCTACAATATCATCAATCTGTAACAGACCCCAAAGTGTAAATATTCCCCTAAGGCTGCCTATGAACACAAGTGCAAGCCACGAGTAGCCAAATGCACCTGCTGTTACAGAAGAGAGAGACCCGGTGGTCCTTCTTCGCTATGGTAGTGGGCCTATACGCTAAGTGTGGCCACCAAAAACTAATCAAAACCTTACCCAACTAGTAAGTGCCCCTACTCCTTCACAAATACTAGCTTCAACAAAATACCAAGACCCTACCCTAGACGAAACACTGCATCACAGAAAGAAATAGGCAGAAGGTTGTATGCTATCTCAGTGACTAGTACACGTATTTTGAGCTACCCCAACCTACAAATCTCCCAAACTAGGTACCCTACACCTATGTGGACCTATATACTAGTTATCTATCCACAATCCAAGCAACCAAATCCAGTTTCAAGCTCTAAACAAAGACTGCTTGACAGAAAGTGGTGTTGATGGTTCTAAGTGCTTAATAGTGGACTTCTATAACCAATTCTAACCTACCAACTCTAGTACCAGCTAGCCAAAACTTAATTTACTAAATAATCCTATTGGTAATGCAAATCTAAATCTATCCTCATATCTAATGGCATCAAAGAACCAAAGCCTCAAAAAGGCCAACCAATGGTAAAAAAAACTTGTGCAGGCAGTGACAACTTGCTAATTTTTTTTGTCTAATTCAATGAGGTTCAACAACCGCAAATTTGAAACAAGACTAAGCAAGCACCACGCAAGTTGCACCAAAACTTTGAGTGATGGGACGATTTGGGTATATGCTAACTGATGCGACGAAACACATCTTATAATACTTTTTATAAGCTCATAAGCCTATAAAAGTGCCCCTTTTTACCTTTTCCAGCTTTCAGTAAGCCCCCAAAACATGCTCATCTAAAGACCCTCCTTTTTTTGTTTGATGAAGCGGGATTGTATTGTGTTTACCCGGCTTATGGCTTATTTGGTTTTGGGCTTATGTTTCAGAAACTCACTTTTTGGGGCTTGTTTTTAAACTTTTCGGCTTATATCAGTTTACTGTGTCATAATCAACTTATATAAGCCTGAAAGTTTCAAACTAAGCCGCAAAAACCAAGCTTATGAAACATAAGCTCAAAACCAAATCAGGCATATGCCAAAACAAACACTTTTTCTGATAAGCCCGGGGTGTTTGGGTTACCATATTTTCCGGGCTTTTAAGCTACTTTGAAATCGGAAAACCTCAGGAGCACACTTTTTCTGTTTTATGAGCTTCATTTATTTTGGGTTTATAGCTTATTTCATAATCTATAAGCTCAATTTGAGAAGCTCGTAAGCCGAAAAAGTGGGCTTATGAGCTTTTCCGATTCCAAATTTGCCCATAAGCCCGGAAAATCAGCTAATCCAAACACCGGAAAATCAGCTAATCAATAAAGCTAAAAAAACAACCAGTAAATTAAGCTATTAATAACAAACATAAGCCTAAAAATCTTTAAAAAAATACATCAACAAAAATAAGCAAATATAAACTCAAAAATAAGCATAAAAACAATTAAAAATAAGCATATAAAAAACATAAAAACAATTAAAAAAGGATTACCAGTATTCAAGGCAACTTTAGGATTGGAAGCCATCTCTGATCGATTATTAGGGTTTCAATCGGAAATGGAGATCGATTATTAGGGTTAGATCTGTAAGATCGATTATTAGGGTTTCAATCGCTAATCATCAGGGTTTCAATCGCCATAGGAGAATCATCGGAGAGTGATTGGGGGTGGCGGAGATGATTGGGGGTGGCGGAGATGATTGGGGGTGGCGGAGATGATTGGGGGTGGTGGTGGTGGTGGTGGTGGTGGAGATGAATGGCGGTTAGGGTTTCAGATAAAAGTGGAAGTGGGAGGAGTGTGTGTGAGTTGCGAGTGTGTGTGAGTTGCGAGTGTGTGTAGGTGTGGAGTGTGTGTAAACGGTTTTTTTTTTTTTGTTAAATTAATCTGGACCGTTAGATGTAAATAAAATGGATGGCTAAGATGAGTCCATTGGGACTTTGCTAAAAAGAGGGACTATGTTGAACTTTTGTGGTGTTTTTAATGTATTTTGCTTCATTTAAGTATTTTGTGGTGGAATTTCAGCAAGATTAGTGTTACTAGTATAAATTGACATATATGATTTGTGCAGTATAATCTGATAACATAAAATTTTGTTATCAGTTGTATATGTGGTAGTTTTATTTTAGTAAAATTAATGCACGAATTAGTACTACTTTTATTGAAATTTGATGCACAAATTTATTATTTATACTGAAATTTGATGCACGGGCTAGTATTTATTTTAATGAAATCTGATGCACAAATAACCTAATTTACAAACTAGTGTTATATCTTATTATCTATTTATACTATCTATTAAAAATGAGTTTTTGATGAGGTCATGAATATAAGGTGTTCAACAAACGTAACTGTAGTTAAATAGGGTAAATTGGATGAATGCGGTTGAAGCTCAACCAAATCGTCTTTTAAGCATAGATGGACTTAACTAAAAAATTAGATTGTTAATAATCGTTTCTTGTAATCTTATTTAAAGAGTAAACTATTTGTTAAACATGTAGAAATTGGACGATTGGATTAACCTATCCCTGCTTGTACTAATTAATGATTCGTTTTGACTCGTCCCTCAACACACCTTACCTAACCATCTTGCCACTTCTAGTTTTTTGTGTTTCATGGCATTTGATAGTCCTAATGAACACTTTAATAGATACTCGTTAAATATTTTGATTTGTTTCATATAGTGGTCTTCATGAGAGAGTAGATCTCATCACCTGCTTAGGGGGGATACGTCATTATTCTGAATGCATCAAACTTCTTCACTGGAGTTGTTCCCCCTATAGTATCTGATGTAAGCATCTTACTTAACTCATGAGAATAAAAGAGGCCATTTTTCTATAAAATTATTTATTGATTTATTTCTTGTGAAAGTGTTTTAAGACTAAAGTTGGATCTATGAAGCGAGTCATCCATGGAAACAATACGTTAAAGGTGTTTATATAACTCTTCGAATGCATCTACGTTGTGAAATATTTAGAAACGAGAAAGTAATGCACAAGAAAGTTTTTATTTACTGATAGGTGTGAAAACACCCATCCTTTTACCACTTAAAGCGGGCTAAAACAAGACCAAAACACGTATTTAATATCATTTGTTTGGAATTATGCGTGGTTTTTGTGTTTATTATGTTTTCAGAGGCAACCGGATGAATATTGAAGAAAACATGGGATTGCACGGGTTTTATCAAAGAAAAGGACTCAAGACGAAGTCTTTTGTCCAAAAGATGCAGAAGATTTGAAGTCATTGTGCCTATTTGAAGATTTATCGAAGAATAGAGCCCAAGATGGAAGATTCATATATGTCGAAGAACTCGAGTCTATAAAACAATATATTAAAAGACGAGTTGGAATAATTCACCGACACTTCTCAAATCTAAAGTGGAAACGTTTATTTAAAGATGCGTGAAGACTTAAGAAGAAAGAAGAAAAAGAAGCCCAAATCAAAGCCCAAGCAAAAGCCCATCACCACCATGTACACGCCTATATAAAGGCCCTTACTTCACAAAAATTCACACTTAGTTAGTTTTTAGGTAGTTTCTAGTTTTAGAGAGAGAAAGTTCTAAACTTTCTCTCACTACTTTTCATCTTTTTCTCTTTCAAGATCAACATTTGTATTAATTTTTCATTAATCAAGTTCAAGTTTTAATCTTTAATCTCATCCTTCCTTTCTTTTACTTTTATTGATTTTGGTACAAATCTCGTATGATCCGTGTTGTTCATCTATGATTTGTGCTTAAAAAGTTGTTAACTTTTTATGTTTCCTTAAGTTTTTACATAAATAAGCTTTGAGATCCTTGTTCTTATTGGCTTATTTGATGATTTAGCTTATTTACTTTTTGAAGTTTTTATGAAAAGTTAATCTTCTTATTGATTTGATTTAAAAGTTATTTACTTTGAGTTTGGAAAAGTTGTTTTTAGTGCTTATTTGATCAGCTTATTAAAAGATTCGAGTTAGTGTTGGGTTTTAGCTTGTCCTAATAGCTTATTTCCCTTGCTTTTGTCCCGAATTTGCACCATTTTCGGAAAGGAAAACTCCCTTTTCCGATTGTACTTTCCGACCGAGCAACACCCCCTCTTTCCGATCGGTCGATCGGAAAAGGGTTTTGGTTTTCCGATTTGCCCCCAATTTCCTGGATTCCGACTGTATGCCATTTTTAATATTCCGATTGGTTCCGTTTCAAATATTCCGACGGTGAGTAATTCCAGCACATTCCGATTGGAGTTGTTTAGCCTTATTCCGATTAACACTCATTTCAAGTATTCCGATTGCCACTTATTTTCCCTATATTCCGATCAAACCAATCGGAATATATTCCGATTGGTGCATTGCCACATTCCGATCGATCCTACTTTCTTTTAGTCTTTTCCAACTAAGTTCTTATTTTTCACAAAGTTTTCCAAGAGTTAGTTTTTATTGAGTGTTCATTTATTTTATATTAAAATCTTTTAGTTTTCAACATTTATTTTTAAACTCGTTTCTTACTTTAATCTTTCAAGTCTTTAATTTTACTCTTCGACACTTGATTTATTTTAATTAGTTTAAAATAGATAAACAAACCAACCACTTTTTATTAACCAAGAACAAATCATTCCACTTAAGACCAAGATCAATTCGAGAGGATATCGAGAGAAAAAATTTAGAACCCATTGCAAATCAATGTATCAAATGGCGCCGCTGCCGGCTCTTCTCGTTAAGATTAAAAGTTTTTTGTGAGAACTTGGATTTTGGGATCCGTTCCCCGTGAACGTTACTTTTTCACAAAAATTTTCAAAACACTAAAAAATATAAAATTTTCAAAAATCCTAAAAAGTAAAAAACCATAAAAAACCAAAAATATTTTTGTATTGTTTTTGCCTTGTTAGTTCTTTTGCAGGTGTATGCGCACTCGATCCACGTCATATCAAGAGCCCGAGCCTCTCGATCACTTAGACATGGCCGGTGTACCACCTCCAAACAATAATAACAACAACAACCCACCTTTCAACAACATGAATAATAACAACAACAATGAGCACCTTCCGGATAATCGCCCGATGATAGAACTTCTTCAAGCTCATGTAGATGGCAACACGGATCCAATTGTCATACCTCTAATTGCTGCCAACAACTTTGAGCTAAAATCAGGCTTTATCCAGATGGTCTCCGCTCAACCATTCTTGGTACGAACCATTGATGATCCACATGACCATATAAAGAGATTCTTGCAACTCACCAACACGGTCAAGTTCAATGGTGTTCCACAAGAGGTTATAAGGTTACAACTTTTTCCCTTTTCTTTAGAGGGACAAGCCCGGCATTGGCTTGCTAAGGAACCGCCACAGAGTATTCTCTCGTGGACGGATTTGGAAACAAAGTTTATAAATTACTTTTTCCCACCCTCTCGTACTACCGATTTGCGGAATGAGATCATAAATTTTGAACAAAAGTACGATGAGTCATTCAGTGAATCTTGGGATCGTTTTAAAGATCTTTTAAGAAAATGCCCACAACATGGTTTTACCAAAGTACATCAAATTAATACTTTTTACAATGGTTTAAGCATGGGTGACCAAGATTCACTGAACAGTGCCTCGGGGGGTAATCTATTGGCTAAGACTTCCAATGCTGCTTGGGATATCATTGAGAATAAGTCTCGTGTGCAAACCAAGAGTGTTAGGACAAATGTCGCTAGTGCTAGCACTAATGACAGCGACAAGCGACTCGATAAAATCACTACGCTTCTTGAATCGCTTGTCACCCACACCGTCAGCAACAACAACAGCAACAACGCCAAAAACACTCAAGTGAACGCTGTCAGCCAACCTTGTGAGATATGCGGTGGTCCTCATTCTTACACCACTTGTACCGCCACCCAAGATTACCCTGCTGAGAATGTTAATGCAGCATATGGCACCTATACTCAACCTGCTTATCAAGCAAAACCTCAAGGTGACCGCAACTTGCTTAGCTACCGTTCCAACAACTATATCTCACCACCTGGTTTTAATCCTAACAACCAAAACCAACAACAAAACCTCAACCGCCCTCCTCAACAACAACAAACTCGTACACCATACATCCCTCCTCACAAGCAGCAACAACCACCTCAACGAAACACCCAAGTTTACCAGCAACCTGCTTATCAACCACCCGCATACACTGCTCCTTCAAACCAAACCCCCGCATCACATCAAGACATTGGAACCTACATGAGGACTAACGATGTGATCGTGGATAATCTCCAACAGGAAGTGCGCAACTTGAAAGCAGATCTGATGAAACAAGGGAATGATCTGAGAGCTGATATGAAACACACTATGGATAGTCAAACGAATGACTTAAGGAACATGATGGCTAGCTTTTTCCAAGGTAATCAACCCTCTTCTTCGGGTACTCTTCCGAGTAATACCGTTGCGAATCCAAGAGGGGAGATGAAAGCAATCACCACTCGAAGTGGCAAAGGTACCAAGGAACCCGAGCTTCCTATACCTCCACCGGTGGTTGTGACTAAGGAGAACGAGTCACCTGCTCCCATTCCTCATCCTTCTCCTCTCCCAATTTCTCCACCTCTTCCTTCTACCCCTCCTCCACCCAAGGATGTGAGTGATCCTATTATCCCAAAGCCTTCCTCTTCTTCCAATATACCTTATCCATCTAGGTTGAGGAAAGAGAAGCTCAAAAGCAAGGATGATATTCAGGTTTCGAACTTCCTTAAAATGTTCAAACAATTGAATTTCAATATCTCCTTCGCTGAGGCTCTCGCTCATATGCCTAAATATGCGAAAATGTTTAAAGATCTTCTGAGCGACAAGGAAAAGCTCCTCGATCTCGCTAACACCCAACTTAATGAGAACTGCTCTGCAGTGCTCTTAAGGAAATTGCCAATCAAGCTTGGTGATCCGGGTCGTTTTCTTATCCCTTGCAATTTCCCGGGAGTAGAGAATTGCATGGCCCTAGCCGATCTAGGTGCCAGTATTAATCTCATGCCTCTAAGTGTTTGGAAGCAATTATCTCTCCCAGAGCTAATCCCCACCAAAATGACTTTGGAATTAGCTAACCATACGGTTGCTTATCCAGTGGGGATAGCCGAAGACGTCATTGTAGGAGTCGACAAATTCACCTTCCCAGCTGATTTTGTTGTCGTCGACTACGAGATGGACCCCCGTGTGCCACTTATTGTTGGTCGTCCATTCTTAAGGACCGGTCGCACTCTCATTGATGTTGAAGCCGGTGAGCTTATCATGAGAGTGGGTGACGATAAAGTAGTCTTCAACATGGGAAAGTTGTCTAAACAACCTTATTCCAACGAGAGTGTTAATTGTATTGACGTTCTGGATGAGGCTTGTGAAGCACACTTTATTGATGCTTGCAAAAGTATTCCTTCCTCTCTTCCCAATGTCGAGACCGTGTCCTCCATTGATTCATCGTTGTCTCTATTTGGAGATAGTGATTTATTTTGGAACAATCTTGAAGATACCATGGGAGATGTGAATTTAGCTACTAATGATTCTCCCACCGAGGGGGATGAAGACATGAATTTCTTTGACAATCTTCTCACTGAAGACAAACCTTCGCCTCCATCTCCCACGGTCATTGCTATCGATACTCCGACTTTGAAAACGCCTCCCGTCGAAAATCCTCCGGATTTGGAACTTAAGGAGTTGCCGCCACATCTCGAGTACGTGTTCCTTGACGACAACAAGAAGTCACCCGTCATTATTGCAACGGATTTGAAAGATGAAGAGAAGACTCGCCTTGTTGCTGTGTTGAAAGCTCACAAGAAGGCTATTGCGTGGAAAATCTCGGATATTCGTGGAATTGATCCTCACTTCTGCACACACAAAATTCTCATGGAGGACGACTTTAAGCCCACGATTCAAAGCCAACGAAGGGTGAATCCAAAAATACATGAAGTCATCAAAACATAGGTTCTCAAACTTCTTGATGCGGGTATGATTTACCCTATTTTGGATTCACCATGGGTTAGTCCAATCCATTGTGTGCCTAAGAAGGGCGGAATAACCGTTGTTCCCAACGAACACAACGAGTTGATTCCCACTTGTCTCGTTACTGGGTGGAGAGTTTGTATAGACTACCGTAAACTCAATGATGCCACGAGAAAGGATCATTTCCCCCTACCTTTTATGGACCAAATGCTTGAACGATTAGCGGGTAATGAATATTACTGCTTTCTTGATGGTTTCTCGGGTTATTTTCAAATACCCATCGATCCCCAATATCAAGAGAAGACTACATTCACTTGTCCCTATGGCACTTTCGCTTACAAAAGAATGCCTTTTGGCTTATGTAATGCGCCCGGGACTTTCCAAAGGTGTATGTTAGCTATCTTCCATGACATGGTTGAACAAACCATGGAAGTCTTCATGGATGATTTCTCGGTCTTCGGGGATTCCTTCTCTTCTTGCCTTGCCAATTTGGAACGTATGCTAAAGAGGTGCGAAGACACTCGCCTAGTTCTGAATTGGGAAAAATGCCATTTTATGGTAAAAGAAGGCATCGTGCTTGGACATAAGATCTCGAAAGCCGGTCTTGAAGTAGACCGTGCTAAAGTCGATGTTATCGCAAAGTTGCCTCCACCTTCAACCGTGAAGGGTGTGAGAAGTTTTCTGGGTCATGCGGGCTTCTACCGTCGATTCATCAAAGATTTTTCTCAAATCGCTCGCCCGATGACCCACCTCTTGGAAAAAGATACTCCTTTTATCTTTTCTAAAGAGTGTCTTGAAGCCTTCAACTCGCTTAAGGATAAGCTTACTAAGGCACCCGTCTTAGTTACCCCTAATTGGGAGCTGCCTTTTGAGTTGATGTGCGATGCTAGTGATTTTGCTATTGGAGCGGTTCTGGGACAAAGAGTGAACAAACACTTCCAACCAATCCATTACGCTAGCAAGACAATGACAAGGGCACAATTGCATTATACGACAACCGAAAAAGAGCTTTTAGCTGTTGTCTATGCCTTTAAAAAATTTCGCCCCTATCTTGTCCTTTCCACCACCATCGTGTATACCGATCATTCCGCGTTGAAGTACTTGTTGACAAAGCAAGATTCCAAACCAAGACTTCTTCGCTGGGTTTTGCTGCTCCAGGAATTTAAAATCGAAATTCGCGATAAAAAAGGAGCAGAAAACTTAGCCGCGGATCATCTCAGTAGACTTGAGGATCCTTACCAGGGGGATCATCCGAACAAAGAAATCAATGATTTTTTTCCCCTGGAGACCTTAATGTCTATAAACTCGACTGCTGACGAAACCCCGTGGTTTGCGGACATTGCAAACTACTTGGCGGGTGGAATTCTCGTTGACGGGTTAACATCCCAGCAAAAGAAGAAGTTCTTCAAAGACATAAAGACTTACTTCTGGGATGACCCGTATCTTTTCAAACAATGTGCCGACTTGATTATTCGCCGATGTGTTGATGGACCGGCAGCTTTTGACATCCTTGATGCTTGCCACAAAGGACCCACTGGTGGTCACTTTGGTCCCAACTACACCGCTAAAAAAGTGTTTGATTCGGGATTTTATTGGCCCACCATCTATCGTGACGCTCACGATATGGTTAAACGATGTGATGCTTGCCAAAAACAAGGCACGATCACACATAAAGACGAGATGCCTCAGAATTTCATTCAAGAATGTGAAATCTTTGATGTTTGGGGTATCGACTTTATGGGGCCATTCCCTTCTTCTAAAGGAAACAAATACATCCTTGTTGCCGTTGACTACGTCTCCAAGTGGGTTGAAGCCAAAGCTTTACCTACTAATGATGCAAGGGTGGTTTGTAACTTTTTGAAATCGCTATTCGCTCGATTTGGCGTTCCTCGTGCTATTATTAGTGATCGCGGGACTCATTTTTGCAACGATCAATTTGCAAGAGTCATGGCTAAGTATGGTGTCAATCACCGTCTTTCCACCGCCTATCATCCCTAAACCAATGGGCAAACCGAGATATCCAATCGTGGATTGAAGCGAATTTTGGAGCGTACTGTGGGAGAGCATCGTGCCGCATGGGCCGCTAAGTTAGATGATGCTCTGTGGGCTTTCCGTACTGCTTACAAGACCCCGATCGGTTGTACACCTTATCGTCTTGTGTACGGGAAAGCATGCCACCTTCCCATCGAGCTGGAGCATAAGGCGCACTGGGCCTTGAAGTGGGCTAACTTCGACATCAACAAAGCCGGTGATCATCGCAAGATTCAACTCAACGAGCTCAACGAACTAAGGAATGAAGCTTATGAGAACTCGCTGATCTACAAAGAGAAGACGAAGATCCTCCATGACGCAAAAATCAAGAACCGAGAGTTCCACGTTGGTGATCAAGTCTTACTTTTTAACTCTCGGTTGAAGATCTTCTCTGGCAAGTTGAAGAGCCGCTGGTCTGGTCCATTCACCGTCGCCAACGTCTTTCCGTATGGGACCATTGAGCTTTCTCAGCCAAATGGGCCCAATTTCAAGGTGAATGGCCAGCGTCTGAAGCTGTACTTTGGTGAGGACATCTCTCAGGAGATGATTCCATCCCTCACCACGTTCCGCATGAACTAAGTTTGGGTCGAGTCAGGCTCGTGACTCGGTTATAAAAAACAAGCGCTCCTCGGGAGGCAGCCCGAGTATCTATCTTTTTATGTGTTAACCTCCTAAGTGTAGGGGGACCTACATCGGTGTTTGTTTTTGTGTGGTGATGTGATTACAGGGATAAGTGCACTCTTGGAAACTTTGAAGAACCGTGCTCCCGTGTTATCCGAAATCCGGTTCTATCTCTCAACTATCGTGATTCAATTTTCTTCATACTCACATTTGAAATTGATCACTTTAGTCGTCTCTTCCTTAGCTCGAGTTAACCAACGTGCACAATGTCATAAGTGTAGGGGAGACTTTTCCCACATGCTTAAACATTGAGGACAATGTTTATCTTAAGTGTAGGGGGGACTTCTATCGAAGTTTTAAGTGGACTTTTCCATGAAAATGCCTTCATTTAACCGGAAAATCATCTTTTTCAACATTTTTCTAATTTTTAATTAACTTTGGCCATTTAGTCGTAATTTTTAAATTTTTATCGTTGCTTTCATATGTACATACCCCGCAATAAAGTCAAAATTTTTAATAAAGTGGTGTAGCTAGTTTAGAAATCTTTGACATATTAGGCCCGTTGCGTTTATTTTGACTCAACCCGAATAGACTTATCCAAGTTTATTCTAGCTAGTATCCTTAACCATGTAGACCTTAATTGGTTTATTAGGCTAAGCATCCACGAGTCTCATTACTTGAGATTTTAAAATTGTGGAGAACGAGAAATGATAGAGTCAATTATAAGTCGGTATTCTTGCGCAAGCTCACTTGGTGTAATTATTTGCCTATTCTCCCATCACTTGCTAATAATTTATCTGCAATAAGTAAGGTCGTACAATTTGAAAGGTTACTTAGCTTCTAGCCCAAGATCGTTTAAAAGTTGCTCGGTAATGATAAGAGTTCATAGCCAAGGCATAACTTATGAAGCGGGGCGCGAAGATTGGCGAGTCCGAAAAGGCCCTAACAAGGCATGAGGATTCCATTTTATTGCTGAAGATCCAAAAGTGATGTGAAGAACATTATTCCTAAAATCAATATGAAGGATCAAGACTCACGACGAAAAGCAATCAACTCCCATAAAGATCATGGAGAAGTCTATCCGAAAAGACCCTAACAAGGTATGAGGATAAATAGATCCAAGTCCGAAAAGGAGGCGGATCGTTGTATCTCAAAATCCCAATTAGAGATTGAAGAAATAATCATGAAGTCGTGGTCAACAAAGTTGGAGTACCCCTCAAAAGTCTCCAAGTGAAGAAACTCTATTATGATGAGAAGACCATTATCTCAAGAACGTCTCTCGAAGATATGAAGTATGAAGTACATGCCAAATATCGGCCCGAGAAAGGTCTCAAATCGCGAACCAAGTTATGCCAAGATATGAACTTTTTGATATCCCGAGAAGCAGTTTTAAGAGATTTTGTCCTTTAGCTAACTATTGATCAAATCGTCCTACTTTGCTTTCAGCCTAAATAAACTATCGAAATAAGTCCAAAAATGCATCTTCATGATCATTCTAAGACAAAAATAAAATATAAGAGATACACCTAGGAATAAGGGAGTCTAAGCATTTAATTAAGCCATGTGTGCAAGTGTTTGAATTGCTAACTTATAATAACAATGATCTCGTTTTAAAGCTTAGTTTGGGGAACGTGAAACTTGAGGATGATAAATCTTCGCAGCACCGAAGCCCTAATGTAAGTCCTCGATCTCTTTGCAAGTTATTTCCACATAGCTATTTTCTATCCTTTTGTTTACTTTAAAGTTTTAATTTCTCTTAGTATTTTTATTTTCGTTTAATAGTATATTAATAAGGCCAAGGTTGATTGATTATGAGAAAAGTGTAAATGTGCTTTATCACTAAGCATTGCATGAGGGCATGGCAATGGTCAAGTGTAGGGGATTTGATAGGTGTGAAAACACACATCCTTTTACCACTTAAAGCGGGCTAAAACAAGACCAAAACACATATTTAATATCATTTGTTTGGAATTATGCGTGGTTTTTGTGTTTATTATGTTTTCAGAGGCAACTGGATGAATATTGAAGAAAACATGGGATTGCACGGGTTTTATCAAAGAAAAGGACTCAAGACGAAGTCTTTTGTCCAAAAGATGCAGAAGATTTGAAGTCATTGTGCCTATTTGAAGATTTATCGAAGAATAGAGCCCAAGATGGAAGATTCATATATGTCGAAGAATTCGAGTCTATAAAACAATATATTAAAAGATGAGTTGGAATAATTCACCGACACTTCTCAAATCTAAAGTGGAAACGTTTATTTAAAGATGCGTGAAGACTTAAGAAGAAAGAAGAAAAAGAAGCCCAAATCAAAGCCCAAGCAAAAGCCCATCACCACCATGTACACGCCTATATAAAGGCCCTTACTTCACAAAAATTCACACTTAGTTAGTTTTTAGGTAGTTTCTAGTTTTAGAGAGAGAAAGTTCTAAACTTTCTCTCACTACTTTTCATCTTTTTCTCTTTCAAGATCAACATTTGTATTAATTTTTCATTAATCAAGTTCAAGTTTTAATCTTTAATCTCATCCTTCCTTTCTTTTACTTTTATTGATTTTGGTACAAATCTCGTATGATCCGTGTTGTTCATCTATGATTTGTGCTTAAAAAGTTGTTAACTTTTTATGTTTCCTTAAGTTTTTACATAAATAAGCTTTGAGATCCTTGTTCTTATTGGCTTATTTGATGATTTAGCTTATTTACTTTTTGAAGTTTTTATGAAAAGTTCATCTTCTTATTGATTTGATTTAAAAGTTATTTACTTTGAGTTTGGAAAAGTTGTTTTTAGTGCTTATTTGATCAGCTTATTAAAAGATTCGAGTTAGTGTTGGGTTTTAGCTTGTCCTAATAGCTTATTTCCCTTGCTTTTGTCCCGAATTTGCACCATTTTCGGAAAGGGAAACTCCCTTTTCCGATTGTACTTTCCGACCGAGCAACACCCCCT
Source organism: Glebionis coronaria (assembly GCA_025667525.1). Classification (NCBI taxonomy): domain Eukaryota; kingdom Viridiplantae; phylum Streptophyta; class Magnoliopsida; order Asterales; family Asteraceae; genus Glebionis; species Glebionis coronaria. The sequence goes on along the minus strand of JANFOE010001480.1, from coordinate 408,424 downwards.
CTTTCCGATCGGTCGATCAAAAAAGGGTTTTGGTTTTCCGATTTGCCCCCAATTTCCTGGATTCCGACTGTATGCCATTTTTAATATTCCGATTGGTTCCGTTTCAAATATTCCGACGGTGAGTAATTCCAGCACATTCCGATTGGAGTTGTTTAGCCTTATTCCGATTAACACTCATTTCAAGTATTCCGATTGCCACTTATTTTCCCTATATTCCGATCAAACCAATCGGAATATATTCCGATTGGTGCATTGCCACATTCCGATCGATCCTACTTTCTTTTAGTCTTTTCCAACTAAGTTCTTATTTTTCACAAAGTTTTCCAAGAGTTAGTTTTTATTGAGTGTTCATTTATTTTATATTAAAATCTTTTAGTTTTCAACATTTATTTTTAAACTCGTTTCTTACTTTAATCTTTCAAGTCTTTAATTTTACTCTTCGACACTTGATTTCTTTTAATTAGTTTAAAATAGATAAACAAACCAACCACTTTTTATTAACCAAGAACAAATCATTCCACTTAAGACCAAGATCAATTCGAGAGGATATCGAGAGAAAAAATTTAGAACCCATTGCAAATCAATGTATCATTTACTAACGAGGTTGTGGTTGATCGCGGTTCTAACCCGTATCTTTCAAAAGCGAGTGATACGATATGACCAAATCATTACTAAAGTTTGCCAAAAGTTCAAGCGATTCAAGATCGAGAAATGATTAAGATGTAAGTTCGGTTAGCTATGATGACCAGGAAGATCGACACTCTAGAACACATGAAGATCAAGGTCCTTCTCCTTGAAAGAGTTTAAAGAAAGAATTTGAAGCTTAATTTATGAGAGGTGATAATCGACGTTCCAAATTTAGTTCTCACTGTACCACCATTTGTTCTAAATAAAGTTCCCATTGTACCACCGTTTGTTCTAAATGAATTTCTCAAAATTTACAGATCTATGTGTACAAACATGTTTTACTATCTTGTAGTTATGAACTTTAGTGTGTTGTGTCATCCTTGGAATTTTAATGCACATTTCGCTTAATTTTCATGCACATAACAACTTTATTTGAAACAAAGAAGGTCGATCAGAGAAACATAACACTTAAAACTACTACACATTGGTCACTTTTCATGTAGAAGATAACCTATTTCGAAAAACTCATTCTGATCAAAGATACATAACACTTCTATCAAATTCGTAAAAAAAGTGATGCACATTTTGTCAATTTTGATGCACAACATAGTCTTATTTTAAACAACACACAACGGTTACTAAACATAACACTTTTACAAACATCATACGAGAACTAATGCTCATTTTTCCAATCTTCTAGCACAAGACAACTTTTTATTTCAAAAAAATTAAAGACAATATAGGCATTTAATGATCTCATTTCTGGGGGTGTTTACGGGGCATTTCGGCCCAGACAGCTTAAATTTTCTAAAAAAATCTTGGCAGGGTGGGTACCTCAAATTATGAACCAAAATTGAACAACGGAAGAGGATTATCCAAACCGAATTGGGCCTAATTCTTCCTGTTATCCACGAGTCGGTTAACAGTTAACCGAGTAAGTAAATATATTTTCTCCAACTTGAATGTAAAATTGGTTTGTTAACCTGTGTAACATATTTTTTTATTAAGAACAACAACCATAACAATATTTTAAGCATTGAACATGAAGTGAAAATAAAATTCGATCAAACCCATTTATTCAAAGAGATAATTGTGTTGTGAATTACAAATAGCAGAACACATTAGCAAAACGCACATTTTTCATCACTAGTTTTGGTTTAAACATAAACAAAGAAAAAAACATAAGATGAAATCTGGAAACCAAATTACTGTTCAACCTCCTCACCAAACGAAACGAAAAAACACACAATCTTGAATTCCAGCCACGAGCTACGAGCCATAAACCGACACCAATTATATTATTTTTTAAGTTTTGCGCCTGTTAAAATAGATGTCAGAAAAAAATTCAATTACCTTCAGCGTATAGGTATGCAAGATTGCATATACATAATATTAGGAGTTTAACACTCAAGACAAAGTTATTTACCTGTGACGTAGAGTCAACTCAATGATTTGTTACCCTCATTAAAATCCCAGTCATCGACGATAACGGACGACATGGTTTGTGGAAAATCTTTCATTCGTGAGATAATATGAATTCGTAGATTACATAAAAGCATAACTCATAAAAAATCAATTATATCAACTTTTAGAAAGTAGATACATACCATATTCAAACCTTTTAAGATCATCAAGATTTTCCTTGATATGAAATAGAAAAGATTTATACCTTAGCCATATTTATGGGTAGTTAGTGAGCTACGGAAAGCATCAAGAACTCGCCCTCTAGCTTTTACTAAAAGTTAATCCAAAGGATGCAGTCGATGCAGGAATTACCGAGATATCCCTCACCATTGGACACCTTGCTTCGGGTTTTTTTCACCAGCCTATTATATCAAAGTTCCTATTAAGAGGCTTACATTGCTCATTTAAATTTTCTATTGAGAGGTTCATATTTCTCATTTCAAAGCACATATCCAAACAACCTCTAATATAGACTTGAAACTACATAAGCACGCCCATGGTATTAGCAAAGTTCTTATCATAACTAGAGCACAATTAACTCATTTTTAATGTAAATAATAATTTAAATTATAACACGCAATAAAGGATAGTTGATAACCTAAGCATGTCCATTTTACTGACTTTCAATGAAAACTAATGCACACTCATCGCATTATGATGTACAAACAACTAGTTGATTACTTAAGTATCTGTATTTTACTAATTTTCAATGAAAACTAATGCACAAACATCCCATTATGATGGATGAACCACTAGTTGATTACCTAATGTGTATTTTACTAACTTTCAATGAAAATTAATTCACAAACAACCTATTATGATGAACAAACAACACTTTTCATATATTGGCTTGCCAATTACCTTATGATATAAGTATTACTAACTTCATATCTATGATGATTTCCATTTATTCCACTTTGATGAAGAAAATAATTCTATTTTAAATGAAGGCGTTGGTTAACAAAAGATATCACTTTACTAACCTCCTACATAATCTAATGCACATTTTGCCCATTCTGATGCAAAGAAACATGATATTTCATACTACGGCATGTAAAATATCTAACGTAAGCACTTTTACTAACCTTTTGACAAAACTAATGCATAGTTAGCCCATTTTTAATGCACAAAACAATGTCATTTCAAAAGAGGTTATTTAGAAGACATGTACTATTGCCAAAACATCTTTTTACCAATGTAATATAAGATCCGATGCACGTTTAGCCAATTTGATGCACAAAATAGGTACAATTAAATGTGATGAACAATTTAACAAAATATAGATTAATATAGCAACAGTTAAACGAGATCTTATGCACATTTAGCTCATTTTGATGCAAAAACATGGTATTTCATACTAAGGCGTGTTAATTATCTAAGGTGAGCATTTTTATTAACTTCTTATCAAAAGTAGTGCATAGTTAGCCACATTTTAATGCACAAAACAATGTCATTATAAATAGAGGTTAGTCATAAAACACGTACTACTGGTAAAACATCTTTGATGCAATTAAACAGAACTCATGGCTATCTCCCTAAATCAGTTTAAACGAGCATTAGTTTTCTTAGGAATTAAGCAAACTTATAACTTTGCCTAAATCCCTATGAAAACTGCCTTTTAGTCCTAGCTAATTCACAAACAAGTCACCTTTTCAACCAACATTAAAAGAATCTGGTGCACATTTTGCCTAAATTAATGCACAAACACTTGTAAACTAAGATATTAGATGCGATTAAAAAAAATCAGGGTGATCTCGATAAATCGATTTAAACGAACATTATTTTTCTTAGGAATTTAGGCAAACTTATAAATTTGCCTAAATTCATACGAAAACTAATATGTGTTTAGTCCTTTGCTAATTCACGAATAAGCCATATTTCAACCAACATTATAATAATCTGACGCACATTTTGCCCTAAATTAATGCACAAACACTTACAAATTGAGATCACGCGCTGATTTGATGCAATTAAATATAACTTTGCCTAAATTAATGCACAAAGACTTGTATTAATTTTCTTAGGAATTTAGCCCTTATAATTTTGCCTAAATTTCCTTAAAAAACTAATACTTGTTTAGTCCTTAGCTAAATCACAAACACATGTAAACTAACTCGTGCTTTTTAATGCACTTGTAATGCTACATATATTCTTATGAAATCTAATGCATATTTAGATCTAAATTGATGCACAAACACACATCGCCTCAAGCAAAAAACAATTAACCACAATTCAACAAACATTATAGTAATCTAATGTACATTTAACCTTAACCAATGCATAAACATGTACATTTAATCCAAATTAATGTACATTATATGAATCAAATGCACATTTATCCTTAATTAAAGCCCAATTGGCTCTAATCAAACATGATATATATTTTTTATTAACAATTTTGTTATTAACATCAATATCTGTCAAAGATATAGTTATAGAAATCCTCTTCATACTTCTTTTTTTTTGTTAATTTCTACAGATAATATGCACTAAAACCAGAATCTATATGTAAATAAGAACAAAATTAGGTTTAGTTTACCTATCATGCTTTTGCATGTCATTTAATCCAGTAAACCAATTGATCAGAGCTTCGTGTAGTGTTCAATCGTAGATTTAAAACCATCGATCGTCGTTGTTAATTAGATCTGAATGAATGGAAGGTTCGTGTATATATAGAGAGAGAGAGAGAGTCATATGATATTTAAAGAGAGAGAAAGTTTGTTTCTGGTGAATAGAATGATTATGATGTTTGTTAGTTTGTTTATGTTTATTTTGAAAAGACTTTTTTACCCTTTAGGCTTAATTAATATAATGGTTTAATCTCAACCACTGATTGAAGATCAATGGTTAAAAATTCTTTTTATCCTTCTCATGGTAAAAAGTCTTTTTATTTTAACCTTCCCCTATATATATATATATATATATATATATATATATATAAGACTTTTTACCATAAGAAGGATAAGAAGGCTTTTAGGCCATTGTATACATATATATATATATATATATATATATATATATATATATATATATATATATATATATATATATATATATATATATATATATATATATATATATATATATATATATATATATATACATATATATATATATATATATATATATATATATATATATATATATATATATATATATATATATATATATATATATATATATATATATATATATATATATATATATATATATATATATATATATATATATATATATATATATATATATATATATATATATATATATATATATATATATATATATATATATATATATATATATATATATATATATATATATATATATATATATATATATATATATATATATATATATATATATATATATATATATATATATATATATATATATATATATATATATATATATATACTAGCGTCATAACCTGCCCGACGGGCGTGGTCGTTTTATTTATTGTTCCGGAGGGTTTATGGTTTATGCGTTTTGAGTTTCTTTAATTTGTAATTTAACCTTTTGTATATTTTAGTTATAGTTTACGATTAAGTAACATTTATCTGTAGTTAACGGGTGAGGTTGTTTTTTTTTATTTTTAACATATGTATATTAAAAACTATAACAATATGGTGTATAAAAAACTTGTGAAACATAAAATAAAATATACTTACCGACAAAATAATAAACATATTAAGTAAGTTATTGTAATAGTTGTAGACACAATTGTATAATAGAGGTGGTAAAACAGGCGGGCACGGGCGGTGGGCTAAACGAGCGACGGGTCAAACGGGCGGCGGGTTAAACGGGCACGGGCTAAACGGGCGGGTTAAACGGGCGCAAGCTAAAACGAGAAAAAAACATATAAAAACTTAGAATTAAAAAAATAAAAATACGAGTTTAAAAGGTAGGAATAAAAAATTAGATATAAAATATCCGCCGAGTAGCCTAATTAGTATTTAAATTTGCGCCCATTAAGCCCATTTAATTTTTCTTAATGTGCGCTCGTCTAAACCCATCAATAATAAATAATGAGTAAAAAGTATCTATCTTTTTTTAAAAAGTATAAAAAAGTGCATATATTTATATAAATTGGCAAGATTTACCAACTTAATATAAGCAAAAAAAAACTTAGTGCAAATGTGCAATACTACAAATAATTTATGTATGGTTTCTAAGTTTCTATGGATCACAAAAATAAAAGCCCACAATTAAATTATAAGCGTTTAACCCATTGACAACCCTACCTAATACTTAATACAAGTTGTTCCTTCCGTTCCTAATTCTTATTGCCAAATTTCATTTTACAACTCATCCATTTTTTCTCTTGTTTTCTCAGATTCATAAAAAGCAATCACAAAACCAAACATTCGAAAGTGAATATTGCTCGCAGTTGTGCTTTTTGCCTCGAATATAGTTTAATCAATAGAGCAGAGCATATAATTGCTACACCACTGCAACACAAACATGGCAACAAATAATTCATTGCACAATAAATTATTTATCAAATTATTAATATCATATTGAAGTCGTGAACATCAGTCATATCTTAGGATATAAAAAGCTAAGTGTAGGTAAATATAGTCATGTGAATATATATCGAGGCAAGCAAGGGTCCATCCTTAAGAAAAATAGCACATCCAATAAATACTCTTCCACCATATCCTGCCACAATAACAGTTATGTAAAGAATCAGCACAAACACTACGGAGTAATAATCCAGCTAGGAGCAACACAAAAACTTATAAAAAAGATAGTGCTAGTGTGCCACTTACACTTTAATCACATGCTATAGGATTTTGTGAAAGACTTGTGGTACTTCAATTTTCCAAGAACAGTTGGAAACTCGAGAGTGGTACTTCAATTTTCACACAAGTCCATTAGTCATAAAACTATTTGAAGTTAAATAATAATAAAAATACATCACCTAAAACATATATAAAAGGTAACCATATATGAAATATCACAAGTAGAAACTTTTATCTTACGTGATATCCTTCAAGTCCAGCCCTTTTTCCAGCAGCCTCTTGCAAGCATGAGTTTCATGGCTACTATCATAAGTCACAAAGACCAAATGGGTTCAGTATATTAACTCACCAGACGATCAAGTTTTCAGAAAGCAAACAGATTGGGCAATATATATGACGGGTTCTGGTGATCTGACTCGCAACACTTTTTATCCAAAACACTAAGATATAATACAGTTACTATGTCAACTGGTGTGTCAATTACGATTACATAAACCAAATAAATGATGCTTGCTATAGGTTGGATTATGACCAATAGTTATTTGGGCATGGTTTACACACATTGTGATTAAACTAAGCTCTGTTTTTATTATTTAACTTTATAGTGCACTGAATATAAACCAAGGATATATTATTTAACTATATGCTAATGTTTAGTAATACGAAATTTGGATATACTATTTTGTGTTACTAAATAGTGTTTACCTGAGTCGATGGTCTAGGGCATATGATTAAGGCTCAAGAAAGAAGGTACCCGAATCTGCTTTAATCCTGGTTGCATCACACCCCAGATACTGCAAGAACAATCAATCAATATATATTGTTGGAACTGAAGGCGGAGCTGCAGCCGCCAGTGGACTATAGCCGTGTGGCAGTTACGCCACAGTTCTGCTCGTATTGCTATGGATACAGCAATAACCTACATATGGTTTCAACAAACCCATTTGCGAATATATTTTCACTTCTACAGTGTTATACCAGGTTTCATGCTTAATCTTAATTTATAACAGCCTGTAATGAAATAGACTGATTGTTTCACACCAGTGCAGCATTCTCAAATGTTTCATTTAGTCTAGGAAGTTGCCTTAGTCCCCCTCCACAAGTTGAAGCAACTTCTCCACTTGCACCCTTAAACACATTACATTGAGCCTGCAGAAATGAAATCTAATTAGTTACAGTATAAAATTGATAAAAAAAATAATAAATTACTGATAACTGATGGCTTGTAGTCGGATATTGATATAGTAAGATTACAAAAGAGATGGTTATATACGCAAAACCACTTTCTTGGAACCGGGCAGATCGATCCCAGCATGTCTGCGCACACTTTGCTGACCAACCCAACCACCCTTTAAATAACATAGAGGTATATTGGAACCATTTTACCTGTGATCTTCAAAGCTGAAGCTGGATCATTTGATTCGCGCGGTTGCACCTTGAAAAGCAGATCATAAAACATAACCGTGAATTTGCTTTATTATTCTGTAAACTAACCATGAATTTGAATTACAGGAAACTTGGGAGAGTAGTGGGTCTAAGTGAAAAGATAAGCAGACGATGAGGAGGGAGGACAAAGTGAAAAGAGGAAAAGAAAAAGTAGCGGCAAGAAGAGGAAGAGAGACAACAAAACAGAAAGTCATGAGGATGATCAAAATGAATATTATGAAGAGGATATGGTTAAGACAAACTATTCAGAACCTGAGAACCAAGTGAACAGGCTAATAGATGAGGATGATGATAATTAAGAGGATCCGACTGCAGCTGCTGGCCTTGAAGATTCGGATATCGATGCCGAATTTTACACAGTAAAGTCTCTCTTTCTCTCTCCCCCTCCCTCTATCTCTCCGTCTCTTACACACATTGTGTTGAATCATTTTCTGATATTTGCTTTATTATTATGTTGTGAATCCCACACCTCCTTCTACACGCTGAAGAATAAACCAATTCTCTTAGTCTGACAACGTAGCTTGCCTTCTAAAAATGGCTTGTTGCCAAGCTTATGAAGTTTGGTGGGACATTGAATATGCTGCCTGTCTTTCGACTTATATCCAGGTGTGATGTCAGTCAAACAATTGCTGGTTTTTTGCATTTATAACATACATTTGAGGGTTGTATAAGCTTTAATTTAAAGGTCAGTTTACTTACCCAGGATAGATATTTAGCCTAGGCGTCTTGACGATTTTTGGCTGCAGCAAGAGTGTTTGGCTACACATATAAAAAATGATAAATTAAAAAACAATCTAGAAATTTCAAAGACAAACCTTAGAACAGTTAGAGGTTTGTAAGCAATCTGAAGAGTGGTAGATAGACAAGTCTTAGACGCATATAAATACGAAAACTTACTGCAACATATAGACTACATCAGTGAAAGACAATATACCTTACATGGGAATACAGATGTTAATCCTAGTTCAATAGACAATTTTTTATAGCACATTACTTTCTTAAAAGTGTATTTGGCTGCTCCTCATAAGACTTGGTTATTAGTTTGCTATTGTTGAGGTCATTTGGGTGCCATGTTGTCATGAAGAAACAATGAATTCGCCTGGCCCCATGGCTGTTGAACACCAAAAAAAAAGTCATGAGATCATGTGATCGTGCATAAACTTTTCATAAAACATTATATTACCACATCGTTAACTTTTATGAAATCAAATAATTTTCTGATTTCCTTTTTCTTAGCCATGAGTCCATGACCCTCAACATCTCATAAAACATCTTATGAGCATCCTTCAGTTCATCACCTAATTACGCAATCAAAAATATTTTAAATTAACATTATCGCAACCTTTAACCATGTCCCACAACGACACTGCAACATCTAGACTCCAGAAATGAATCACAAAAACTGAAACGTTAAGATGACCAATAATTAAATAAAGAATCCAACTCACTTGATCAGAAGGTCTCCAAATGTGAGAAGCGTCAAATCAGGTCAGTAGCACACGACACCATAATCCCGTTCTGTATTGAATCTGTGATCCTGCATAAATGAATATTTATGAGTAAGAAAAATCATAAAGCTAACTATAGTTATCTGATTAGAGGCTTATTTAAAGCTGTTTTGGAATGCTAATTATAAACGGGTGTTATTGTTTTATCCTAATCCTAAGTGCTTATTTATACCGAACTAAGAAGATAAGCAGCAAAGTTAAAACACTAAAAAGTGATCTTCAACACTAAAAATAATCTTACAAGTGCTAATTATTGTAACAAAAACAAAATATGATGATAAGCAGTTTATCACCGGACCTCGATCAACCATCTGAATAAAAAAAGGTCGGTTAGTGCAGAGACAAGACTGTTTTCTCTTTTTTTTTTCACCCGGATGTACTGAAGCATAGTCTGATTCCTGAGTCAACTTGGTGGACTTTGTCTTTTCTTGTGAACTAACTGATGACATAAAAATAAGAAAAATATTTTACCAGATCAGATTAAAGAAACCTCGCAAGGCATATTATCTACATCAAGCCTCCGCTCCCTGTTCATTAAAAGAAAACGATGGTAGTGATGTCAGAGACTTAATTATACTATGTGAGAGATAAAACTGCACCTGCAAGGTACTGATCCCCAATCTTAGCAACTGGAAAATAACTTAAATTGGATTAAGGTGCTCCTGACACAATGGATCAAAGATGATTTTCCATATGAAAAGATCCAAACCTGATTTGGATCTTAAACGGAACAGAATATTAGGGTTTGGATTAAACAAAGGGGGTAATGTGATTAGGGTTTTGAGGAAAACAAATTACACGAGAATCATAAAATCAATTAAAAAATATAAAAAGGAAAACAACAAAATAAAACAATCCAATCAGCTAACATCACTTTTACGATTGTTTGTGAATCAAAGATCGAAGAAAAGAAAAAAAAGGAATTATGATTGATTGTGAATCAAAGATCAAAGATCGATTGATTTAGTATGTTTTTTGGATTAGGGTTTACCCGCCGTTTAGAGAGATATGGAGGTCTTTGGATGTTTGTGTGTGTGTTTTTTTCACCCAGTGTGTGTGTGGGAAAAATGAGAAAAAAAAGAATATATATACCCACGTATGAAAACGCGATTTTGAAACAAAACGCATTTTTAAAAACTACGGCCCGCCCAAAAAGAGTTAAAAAAGGAAAAAAGTTAGATTTTAGCAAATACTCAAATCCTATTGGTTCAAAGATGTGACTGGGATATAACTGGGATTAAAACTGTGGTTTCAAGTCATAATTATACCTATATATAATATAGATATATACATATATATATATATATATATATATATATATATATATATATATATATATATATATATATATATATATATATATATATATATATATATATATATATATATATATATATATATATATATATATATATATATATATATATATATATATATATATATATATATATATATATATATTGGGGGCTTTCTTTTCAGAACCATTTTTATTGACAGAACTGTTAGAACCATAATAGGCCAATCAGATTTTAGATAATTAATTAACTTTATTTTAGTAAGTAAAAAATATGTATGGATATAAATGTCATTTTTATTTATCCCTAACTTTTAGAAAGTGTTCAAGTTTACCTTAATTATTGGTTAATGTTATCTTTTATTTTTTGTTTTTATTAAAACTCGATTTTAAAGAGTATTATTTTTCAAGTTTAATTTTTTTTCTAATTTATGGCTTTTTTGGTATCACTTGTGAAAGATTTATTTTATTTTATTTTTGTTTTTTTACTTTTTGGATTTTCTTAATTAAAATGCTAAGTGAACATGTATGTTTTTAAGGATTTTTTTCAACATCCATGTTTTTCAATGAGTAAAATACGTGTGTTTTTTAAGATAATGCAAACTTATGACAAACAAATAACATAAGTTTTATACAAATAAATTAATATCAATTGAAATACGAATTAAAGTAAATTAAAATATAAATGTACACGTTTTCAAAGAACATATGTGTACGCTCTCCACAAACTTAGTAAGACATGTACGCACACTTTCCAGAATATATGTGCACGCCTTTCGAAAATCATACTTGTATTTATAATCTGTCATCAAAACCATTAGAACATATCTGAACGCCTTCAAAGAATATATTTGCACGTCTTCAAAGAACCTTTGTAGTTTGAGCTTCCTGAAATAAAAAAAATGATTTAGATTACGCGATAGTTGTTGAGTATAACAAAAGACTAACAACATATTACACAATTTAACATATCAATTATTTCATTAAAAGATAGTAAATAACATGCATGAATTTTTAAAAAAACATGTATGTATTAGTAAAAAAAACATAAATGTAAAACTCCAAAAACATGTATGTTTTAATAAAAAAAAGCATGTATGTTTTAGTAAAAAAACATACATGTAAAACTACAAAAACATGTATGTCTTGGTAAAAAAACATGTATGTCTTAGTAACAAACATTTATGTTTTAGCAAAAAAAAATGTATGTTTTAGTAAAAAAAAAAACATGTATGATTTAGTAGAAAAAAAACATGTATGTTTTAGTAAAAAAAAACATATATGTCCACTAAAAAATATGTATAAATCACTGTATTAGTAAATCTAAATTGACCTCATTCATGTAATCATGTTTATATACCAACCATACCAAACCCACTTGATTGATGTTAATGCTACTAAGTAATGTGTAAGCTAACAATAATAAAACATCGAAATGAAATGGCCTCGTTCGAATTGCACAACATAATAATACTCATTCGTACACTGGAAAACGTATATGTACATTAAAAAACATAGACCTTGTATCAAAAGCTTTCAACTTAATAAAGTAATTACTTATAAAAGTAATAACTTTTCTTTGAACACATCGGGTTGCGTTTGGTTTGTAGTCGGGTTAGATTTTGGTTTAGATTATGATTAGGTTTGGATTCGTGGTGGGTTTAGAAAAAATAATAAATAAAACAAAAAATAAAATAAAATTATATATTTTATATTATTTATACAGTTATACTATTTAAAATTTAAAGTTTTATTATTTAAAAATGAAATAAAAAGGAAAGAAGTGGTGGTAATTAAAAATGAGCGTACTAACCATTAAATGAGAGGTATTCTGACAAAAAGTTGGGAAGTCACCTGGGATTTTAACATAGCAAATATTAAGGACTTAACCCCATGTTTGGGTCCCACAATACACAACCAAACATCTTAACTTGACTTTCCATCCTAAACCCACTCTCATAATAGCTTAAACAAACGGCCCCAAATATAATAACAAAAGCCTTTTGTACTCCCTATATTTGTATCTCGTTCTAATTTTCACAGGCTTTTCATTTACTCACGTTTCCTTAGATTGATATATTCTCATTTCCTTATATCGATTATTGCTAAGAACCAATTGAACGATTAGTTATCCGAATCACTAGTCAATTCGTTCTAATGTCTCAATCTCAATCAAAGTGAGTTCTAAAAACCGCTTTTTGGTTGTACTTTATTCATATCAAATATCGACTATAAAGAATTAAAGATTGCGTTGTTGTTCACAATTTTATTTGGCTATATTTGTGTTTGTTATCAGATAGATTTTTGTTTGTATAAAATTTGATTTCGCAAACATGTATATAGATGTAACGATTTTAATAATTTCTTGACATGATTCGTTGAATATAATAGTTAGTTGAATCAAATTTGAGAAAAAAATGCCGGTTTATTCCCCTAGTGGTTCTGGTCCCGGGGGCCGTTATGGATGGTATAATTCGGGTAGGATTTCAGTTATATTGAGGTGCCGTTCTAAAAAAAATTAAAAATTAAAAAAAAAAAGAATTGAGAAAAAATCTAAGTTGGAAAACATTTTACACAAAGTTCACCCCAAGTGTTTGATAAAATGTCTGACTGAGATTTGGATGAAACATTTGCTAAGACAGTTGTATCGATTTTATTATGTGTTAATATTGTAAGTATCACCCCGTGACTATTATCCCTTTTTGTCCTATCGGTAAGGTTGCGATGTTAAGTATGCATGTTTCTTTCTATTATAACTTTCAACACATTTTGTATGTTTCTGGTTGTTTACATCGTTTCGTATGGTCTAATTGTGAAAATAAGGTAATAAGGTGCTGGAGTTTATTTTTTATCTCTTTTGTTGTGTTAAGTCTTACTTGGGTAATGTTGATTATCAATGAAATTTAACTGTAATGTAATCAGAATCAGATACCGAGTCTTTAGTTAGTGTAATGGTTTGAGCGCTTGGTTACGCCTTTTTTATCTTATGTCAAAAGGGTTGTATAAACAGGTGCCCTTGAATCGTACAACAGATGCTCTTAAATCATACAACAGGTGAACCACAATGGAAAACATACTTCTAACTGGGGATGAACATGCTACTGGCCGAGGTTTAGCTGATACGCGATTCCTGATTTGTCAAATCAAATAAGTTAACAACATTGCAAAATATATGGGATGAAGGTAGCTACAGAAGATGAAGAGGGTCAATCCAGACTCTTTAGTTGCGGCTTTCTTGGACATACCAGGTTTTTTGCCTCTCAAGTGAATTGAACTAATGTAGTACATATGATATTTATCGAGTGTATTTGATTTTCCACATCACAAATGGAACGTAACATAAGTGGAAAAAGTTAAATAAGAACAGCCCGAAGGTAAAGCTAGATCATGGAGGTATCAGATCATTCGCAGCACCTCCTCAACATGGTAAGTTTATTTTACATGATTACTTGGCTTCTGGATGTTTGACCTGTGTACTCCATTTTTGTGTATACTCAATATGATGGGATAAAAATAGTGAAACAGCATGTTAAGGATGCTAAATTGCCTGAAATTGAGTTTGTTAGGATCCTTTGCGATATTTTGATGGATGCTTTTCAAATGTCAGGTAAGAACCAACGACACGCTGCTAACTTGGCTCTCCTCTAGGTAGGTAGCTATCAGGTTCTAACAAAGCTTGTGCTCATGTTGCTTTAAAACTTTGATTTGTATAAGTATTTATTTATGGAAGTGGTTATCTTTGTGCAGGTGTAAACATGGGATGACTTACTGAGCACATTCTGCACCAACAAAGGTTGAGCTAAAACTTCTTTTACAAAGTCCAAGTTCAGTGCTATGAATATACCAAGCAAATGAAGTTGTTTCCGAAAGACACTATACTTCACTAGTTCCGTGAAGGATCCAACACAAAGTATGAGCTTATTATTATTTGAACATCAAGATGCAAGAACGAATGACAGTTAATTGTGATGAGCATAAAGTTTTAAATGCTAGAATAACTGTATTTGTATAATCGATGCGTCTACATTCAAGTAATGTGTGCGTGCTTATAATGATTCAATAAAAGCTTAATGAAGGCATTGGAGCCGTTTGTGAAGTGGCTAGAGGAGGCAGAAGAGGAAGAATATATAGAATCTGCCATTTATCTTATTTTGTGTCAAGAGTTCATGTTTCCTTACCATTGAGTATTGTTTTTAATTACTGTCATCATTTGTCAGAAGTTTATGATATTGCTTGATTAATTTCAACAATATGTGTTTGTTGTCGCATGTATAACAAGTTAATGAACAAACTAGTTTCTATACTTTTAAAGTTACGGTACCATAACTTATATTAATTTTATAGATTTTTTCTTGATCTGAATATAGTGCAATTACAAATGGCTTTGTGTCTTTACAAAAAAAACTAAATCGGCTAAACTGTACTCCCCGATACAAACGGATGCCCTAATGTACGTCAAACAGATGCATTAAAGTACCAGAGTTTAAAAGAGATCCATTGATCTATCTTAAGCCACCTCATTATTCAATATAGAAATTGAAAATTACCATAGACAAATAACGGTGCGACTAATGGTTGATTTTGACAATATGATCATTAACATTAAAAAGGAAATAAAAAGGCAAAGTTCTATTTCAATTTTAGCTTCAGTAAACAAACTGAATATAATTTGTAGCAGTTGGAATACAGATCAACTACATAGGATACATAACAGTACAAATGATCATTTGATTTAACCCGACTATTCACATTTACAATTAAGCAATATAAGCAATAACTCACTGCTACAATGTACAGGCAGTACAACTGTCCAAAGAGAACTTGACCATTTACCTCTTCATCGTTCTCATTATCACCACGAACTTCATCATCAATTAAGTTGCTCAAAACCATACCCCGTTGATGCTGTAACTTGTTAATAGCATCTCTTGCGCCAAATATCAACGCGTTTTTGGCAGCTTATTATTGCATCTTTTCTCTGCACATAATCCACCAAGTATAAAATGCGCAACAACATCTAAATACACCAACTCTTGCATACACGTTCATTATAACTGCTACAACCAAGTAAAAACATACAGTATTTGGCTAAATTTTTAACAACAGCTGATGTAAAAGTGTAGAAGACAAGTGTTAAATAAAACTTACAAACATTTCTTTTGAAATTCCTACTTCATGAAGTCGCTTTGAGTGAACAAGAGCCTTAATATAGGGATGCTGAATCTCATATCTTCTTTCAGTAAAAGAAGAATCATACCTTGATTTCAATTGTTGTGACAAAAAATGGAAAGTGAAATAAAATGCCGCTTAATAACAGGATTTGGGATATTAATTGTTTTAAAATCTCATATATTTTGACATGTCAAGTAAAATCCGTGGACCAAGTTACACTCATCAGGTTCTTAATGTATCAGTAATAACTATTAACTTTAGCTAATTAAATCACGCGTGTAAATAAATCAGTGACGTGTACTTTGTAGACAATCCTGCTTTCTTATGATACTTATAAAATCTGCAAATATTGGTTACTAACCAAATAACATGATACTAAAACCAAAACTAAAATATTAAGAAAGTACTAAACTCTGGAGCATACTGAACCATATAGAAAAGAACGAGTACTTTAAAGAGACTGAATACTTCCTGCAAACTAAAATAGTGAAACTCACAAAGCACATATAACACATTGAAACCTTATATGCCACCCATAACTCACTAAAGACAAATGACTTGTAGAAGCTTTCAATCCAAACAGATGCGCTAACTGAATATACAGATGCCGTAACTAAATATATGACATAACTAAATATATGACGGCATTTTCCACAACCTAGTGGACAGAAAGAGTAGCATTCTAAGGCTCAGCATAAAAACATTGGCTTTGCACCCTCAATGTATGCTTTTACATATTTTCTAGAATAACTATGTGTTGATATCGGTAAAATAGGATAATTGTAATGATAAATTTCAGATAAAACTGTATGTGAACTAATATATAAAAAACTTATCAACATTACCCTCATGCAAAATCAATACCATATGGGCTACTTTACAATAACAACTTTAATGCTAGATTTAGTAAATTGTGCGGCTTACCCAAATGCCCAAGTTCACATTGTTAAAAGGTAGGTGACCTGATTTGTATATTAGCTTAAGAGCATACTGATACGACCCGGTTCGTATCACATACCTCATTACAGCTAGTGATATTAAGCAAAATACAACATTCATTTTGTATATTTACACATTCATTTGGTATATTTACACATAGGAATGTGTATGCATACAATCTGTCGATAACAAAATGTAATACCTCAACAGCCATGTGGCCTCTCAAAACATGTTCTTTATCAAGGCCCCATGTAAGGATTTTAGGATTACATCTTCCATCTCGGGTTGTGAAATATATGCCATGGTTTTCTTTACCAAGTTCTATGAACATCGTCACACACATTCCCCCCACATTCATGAAATGACATTACAACCTGATGCAAGTCACGTTGATTATTCCTAATGTTCTCTAAAATACAAGCTATTGTTTTAAGTTGTTTTGTTTCCATCCTTCCAGTCCTTAAGTCAACGTACCACAAAGTTTACTGAGAAATCTAACATCAAGGTCTTTATGAGTCAAAAACCAGCAACACTATATTCTTCATGGCAGTTTCATTCTTTTTAATTTTTTCTTTAATTTTCATCTAAAAAGTGAGTGGGCTAGCAGTTCCTATATGATCTAATTGGAAACAAAAATGATGCAATTGACCAATTCATCAACGCAAGTACGCATCTCAATAAATTCCCTTGGCTCTACTAAAATAACAAAACTTGTAGTACCAGATTTTAGCCATCCAGAACGAGTTCATAACTAGATAAAGATACAAAATAGAAAACAGACTTGCCCGATCAAGAAGAGAAACCAAAGTACAAAACTTGCAGCACCCAAACTCAGGCCAATGTAGAAGATAACTATTTCAGATTCCTTCATCGCGGATAAAAACTGAAGAAAAGGAATATAAAAAAAAGTTCACAACAAATTTCTTATGATAAAGTTTATGTTAACTTTTGTAGGGAGCAAACATGTACAAACCTTTATGTATTTCTTTTCATGCTTATTGGGGCTTTTAACCAGCCAACTTTTTATCATATTTGCCACCACTAGCAGTTGAAGTTGTAGCCATTCCTGCTACGTTTTGAAGTTCATCGTTACTAACCTTTCTTGGCGCAGATTGAGAACCTTTTATGTGGGTGTTTGGGAAAGTGGAGAGTGGTGAGTAGAGGATGATATACAAATAGATGCCGTGAACTGTACAAAGGATTCCCTAAAATATAGAAATGGATGCACTAAAATATATAAACGGGTGCACTAAAATATAAAAACTACATGCATACCCCACAAGTGACGATACCAGGCCATTAGAGTTTGTTCTCAACCCTTCCACACTGTCATTTTCTATGGGATCAGACATACCCAAAAGACCAAAACATTCCTTAAAAAAGGAAAACTTCAATTAGCTTAACATAACATATCCATTAAGACATGAGATCCAGATTAGTATGGCTTAGGTGATCCTAAAGCAGCATTCGACTTTGTCATTTCTGCCATTCTGATTGCAATAACAAGCGACGAGTTAATTCGAGACTGACTCGCCATTTTAAGAGGACATGTAGCTCAACATATGGGACAAGTTACTTTTTCCTGACCAACCCATTTCTAAAAACACTACAAGCAAAAGCTATGACAATAATTCGTCTGTAACATAAACATAAGTTGTGATCATCCAAAAGCACTTAACATAAACGAGTTTTCAATATGATACACTTATAGTTTTCAATATCATCGGGTATGTCACACGATACATGTTTGGGGTAACTTGAAAGTTATCACAGTTGCGTATGGAAGACTTCGACTCCAAAAGAATCTTGGTAGAATATCGGTAGCTTCTCTATAAACATGTGAGGATGCATGTTAAAGCTCGCTATGTGATAAAAATGGAAAGTTTTATTAGCTTCCTACAAAATGTAAAGCCATATTTTTCATACAGATGCCGTAATTTGTTCACAAGAATTCCCCAATTTGTTCATATGGATACCGTAACACAATATTAAACCGATGCCCTAATACAACCTTAATACATACGCACCAAACAAATACATTACTAAATGATGTCTTAAACAAACCAAGAAATGATGCCCTAATACCATATTATAGAAGATGCCTTGAACCAACAAACAACGTTATGATCAAATACACTCAAATCAGATACTCCTTTTTCATGGAACAATCAAATGGATGCCTTAATTACATAGAAAAACTAACACATACACTAAAATAAATATAAAATCCAAACTTTTCTAACATTTGGTTGTCTAACTGTTCTTGATATTTTTGGAAGCATCTTTTCAAGTGTTCTAAGTTTCTGAAAACGAAAATTGAAATTTAGCGCATCTCATATCATTCAGTCTCTTATTGAGACATTTTAACAAACACCTAATACGCAATTTTAACTAACACATTCTTTCGGAAATTTGACCAAGCACCTGATTTATTGTTCAAAGGTTATGCATCTTGTCAAATTCAGGAGACACCAAACAGGAAGCCAAATCAAGAAAAGAGGCAAAAACTTGTCTATACTTTGGCCGTCGTGAACTGCAACATAATTTTTTTTTTACATACTTTTAAGATGAAATCGAACCGCGTCTTGGTGCGACAGCAAGAACACTGTTTGCAGCCTTGTCAGGTTTTGATTGTGAAAAAGTAAACACTACATTAAGATTCATGGTTTGCGCAATGTTAACTAACCTTTTGTATATGGCCGGTTAAACATGGTGTTCGTTGCTCATATTCCGGTGACAACGACATTGGTAGTGGTTGTTCATATTTCGGTGATGACGGAGGTGGTGGTGAAGGATCCATCAATTAGGGTTTACGTCGATGGATGAGCGGGTTTCTTTTTCAGTTTTAATGATCGGGTTTCAGTTTTAATGGCGATGGGACTCTGTGTGTGAATTTGGATGAGTGAAATGAGACGGTGATGGTCCATGTTGTCCCACCCTTTTTTTATTATTATTTTCATTTTCTACCCTAAAGTTTGACACGTTTGCATAATATACCTTGTACTTTGTTTTCCAAGTTTTCTACGAAAATTGAGTTTTCTCTAGAACCCATGCCGTATCCTTTGATTGGAAAAAACTCTATGGAAGCAAACCAGATTAATGTCAGGTGCTCTTGGTTTCAGAGGTTGATGACGGAATCATAGCCAACCAGATAAGCATACCAAGAACTATAAATAAATTCAGTTTGGATGCACAGGAACTATCTATGCATACGTGATGGTATTCTATTGCAGAGATGATCATTTCAACCCATTTACTTTTGAATGGATTAATTCAGTTTCTGTTATCGACGTCAAGTCAGCATCTAAGCTAATAATAAGTGTCACCCAAGGCGTGTCTTATTGCATAAAATATGCTTAATCATTATTCTTAAAAGATTATATAAGTATTGCAATAATATAATATCCATATTCCATAATCATATCTTAAGACCTTTGTAATTTAGAAAAAAATCAAAAACTTAACAAAATGTGTGTACCAGTACACCCAACCCACACCTGACCCGCCCCACTAATTATATGACAGTAAAAACAAACAATAGCATAAATAATGCTCAATATATCAAATATATCAATCCCAATAAAGCTGTTAAACCTCAGATGATGAAGACGAATAAAAGAAGGAAAAAAAAGGTTACGTTGCGAGAGCCAATGATGGGCCCTGGCTTTAATCTCATATAGATGTCATCACCAATTCACAATCATCCATTCCCAGTGGCGGACGCATGAAATTAGGCAATAGGGGGCAAAAAGTTTTTTTTGACTATAGCAAAGTAAAAAACTTAGAATCCGAACAAATAAATCGAATATTTTAACTTAAAAAAGGAAAAAAAATTGGTTTTATAGTGTCAAAAGGGGGATTTCAATATGTGAGTGGGGGGCAATTTGCATTTCTAATGGGGGAAATTTGAAAAAACGGTCAAAAGTAAAGAAAAAATACACTGTAATCGTGTCTTTTTGGTTAAGCCATGGGGGGCGCCGCCACCCCGGACCTAACACATAGGGCCGCCCTGTCCATTCCATAACGCAGACTCACAGTCCCATCACCAATACCTAGTGGACCTTGGGATCATTACATAGTGTATTCCACCAGCTCGGATCAATGATCAGTAACTTGCTAATTTGTTGTTTAAGGTCAATGTCAAATATATCAATGGTCAGTTCTTAGCTTTGTTTATTTCCTTTCCTGAAAATGAAAGTAAGATCTATTATTACTTGATTTCAGACTGGTGGCATAAACTCTCTACTATCAGTCAAATGTTCAAATTCAATAAAGAAGTATCTAACCATCTAATAACCCCATTGATCAAGTTTACATGCTACTGCCCATGCTTAGTATGTTGCTTGTGGTTATGGTCACTAAAAGTAAGTATGTGATATTCAATAATACAACATGATTTCTGTAATAAGGAGGTATAAAATTGGAGTAGCACAGCCTACAGACGGGGTTTCCTTGGTAAACTTAGAATCAAGTTAAATATTAATTGATGAGAACCACCATCCCCTGTATCCACTCCTTAGCCTTATTTTAGAAAACAAAATGACATATACCAAAATTCAGTGATAGTAACACTCGAATTAACTAATGACAAATAAATGCAATAAATGCAATGAATTCTTAGCATTTGGTCGTGTTAAACCCCGCACTGTCTACCCCACTTACCATAGGTACCAACATGGTTGGTCGTTTCGGGCTTTTCCTTGTTGGCTTGTTTTGTTTGACAAATGAAATCAAATGAGTAACTAACCACCTAAAACTGCATTTGCAACATCAATTTCTTCTGCACGAGTTGGTCGTAAATTTTTAGTCATACTATCGACGACATAAGTAACCACATCTGGTTTTCCAGCATGGTACACTTGTAAAGAGCCAATAATCCTAAAAATTCATTTAGCACGTGTTACGTTTTACCCATTTGACATGTTTTGACCCGTCAAGCTTTTAAGTCTCATTCCATCATACCACATTCAAAATTATAAGTAAAGGCTATTTCCAGTTTGATTTATAAGTTTCATTATGTGTAAATAACTATGCAAGTCATTATAAAACTTGTGATACGATAATTATCATTAAATACCTCTAGAATAAAATTAAAATTTTAACACCAGCCTATAAGTTGATATCCAATTTCAGTTTCATTTTGAAGTGACTACCCATAAAACCAACAGTGACAAATACTTATTACTGCATTTTTTGAATGCCTAGGATTCTTTGGCAATCTAAACTTATAAAATCCCAAACACCCTATTATATTATCCCTACATTAGATTTTGCAAGACTCGGCAAAATATTGTTATCTGCGTTTTGGTTATAGGATGTGTAAAAGTGTAAAACTGCAACACAATGAGTGACACAGTTGACTGTCCTATTTGAATTTCGAAGGTCAAACATACTACTTATAATCTGGAGATACAGTGGCCCTTGTTTTTTAGGGAAGTACGTAGGCGTGAAGGACCACAAGTCCCATAAATAGGTCTACACTCAGCCATTAAGATCTCAGAATATATATGTGCCAATCGTAAAGTGGCAATTACATATTTGACTTTCCAAGTCAAAGTATAGCAATTAGTCTGAAGAAGGGTACATAGAAACTGATATGGATAACCACTGATATGACAAACAGCCTCAAAGGAACACCTAATTAACTTTAAACTCAAAACATTATTTCAAATACTGTTTTTTCTGATCTTGGACTGTACATGACCAAAACCTGGTATTATTAAAATCAAATCTAATTTGTGCGACTAATAACGAATATCTTAATGCATTTTCCAAATTTGTTTAGCTTCAAGTTTGAAACCTTACCTTTATCAAACTTGTTGATTCTGCTGTGGGAAATATCAGTAAGAACAACACCTGATATTTATACCTTTCTTAAAGGATAATTATATAGGCTGAATTAAGAATACATTTACTTCAAACTCACGAATACGTCTTTTTTATTTAGTAGCTTGTGATCTAGCACTTCTTTCCACCTATAACGAAGACTCCTGAAACCGAACAATCAAAGTTATAACAATTTGCAATTTAATTGAAATTAAAATTTTGAATGAATGATCAAGGCAGATGATTTTAGTAATATCAGGACGTTATTATATAGCATTAGATAAAAAATAGTATGCTTACCTTTTCAAGCATCTTCAAGGCTTTCTCACAGGTTCTTTCCTTGCTACTCTGTAACTGTCCCTTAAAGGTGCACTACGTTATATATCATGCTTCTCTGCACTAACCCCACCGTATACTATCTGAATGCATAGAGGGGTTGCACTTCCTGCTTTTATACACGGTTACACTGCGCAAAAATCTATACAACAAAAAGATGGGAACATGCAACAGATGTCTCGTTTATCCATTTTTTGTGATCAACCAGATTGGCTAGAATTATGGGCTGAAATAGAACTCAGTGATGCAATCAAAAAGTTGAGACCTGAAATTGAGAATGAGAAAAAATGGTCGATGGAAGCTCAACAACCGGGACTCATTTTAGGTTCTGAAGATTCCTGGTCACCCGCGATTTCGAGCTTTTTTCTTAGGCGGTTATCGCCTATCATACAACGGTCCCAATTGATCCCGTGTGTTAGGTTAAGAGCAAGATTTATTAGACTGGCTGGTCCACCGATTATACACAAGTTTTTGGATTCTGTGATTCTTAGATGCCAAGAAGCCGAAGGATTGACTGCTTTGACCAATGACACTGCTTTGGTTAAAGTGACAAATCGATCAATCATTCTCGATATACCGAGTCTGTTTTGAAGGAATGGTGCGAGGAAATGTTTTTCTTAGATGTGGGATTTGATCAGGATCAAACGCTAGGTCGCATAATTGAGGAGGAAGTTAATAAGCTTGTGATGATTAGAATTGAATGGGTTGAAAGAGTATCAATAGTTGTTTTTAGGGGTTTTGACTCTTGTAGTCGTGAATATATTAAAACAGGAACAATGGATGGAAAGACCTGAAGAAGGTTGGTAATGTCTAAATCCTTCATTGGGGCACTTGAATATTTCTGATCACAAGAGATTGCATAAAATAATGAATGTCAATACAGATTAAAAACACAATATATATCATGGTCACCTCTGACTTCAGGTTAGTGACAATATCAACCTCAATCACACCTAGAGTATTGGCAGGTCTCTATTACTGTGGGGAGGCCTGAAGGTAGAAAAAACGTATTTTTAAGCAAGTAAACTAATAGGAATCAAAATATGAAAACACTATATGCTTGTAAAACCGAGAATCGGGTTGGATACCGGCACCCCCAGGCTGTTCGAGGATTTCCTATGGTTTTTCTCACATACACTTGTTGTTAGACATCTATAGAGAGAAAGAAAATCAACATAAAATAGAAAATCATTGAAAATGATATGAACTCACCTTACTTGTGTCACTATAGGGTCAGGTTGGATATTGGCACCACTCAGGCTGTTTGAGGATTTCGTATGGTTTTTTTTATACATACACTTGTTGTTAAACATCTATAGAAAGAAAACCAACATAAAATAGAAAATCAACACTTTAATATTTTCATCCGAAATAAACAACATTATGTAAAAATGACGGCTTTAAACTTAAGAGGGGCTGATTTGACATAACCAAAGCCTGCCAAAACTGAACAAAAAAGGACAACGTTGCTACATGGTAATAGTTATGACGGTAGTTTGCATACCCTTATGTCATATGTAATAGAGTCTGTTTGTACCTTGCTTTGATGGATAATTCACAGAGAAAATACCTTGCTTTAAGGATCTAGTGTGAATTGTGCTGGCTATATGCAAGGATTAAGTTATTAGTCCTAAAACAGACATTGCAACAGAGAAACTCAACTCCCGTCCTTCACAATGGTTCACCGATATAATCAGTGATATTTTCAAGCATACTCAATGAGTTTCTGAAGCATGTATATAATAATCAACTTAAATCGCACATCAGAACCAAACACACCTGAACTTTTATTTTTTATATTTATAGGTGAATCAGCAAATTGATGTAACCTAGCATTGGCTGCTGTAGTGGCCGAGTCTTCATCTTGCTTTTCTTTTGTAGCAGCAAGCCAGCAATGGAAGCCATATAAGCTTCTTGTGCCTCTTCCAAATCATCCTGCATTTTACACATCAAATTAGTCAAACAACAGATCTTGCAATTTTTTTAAACAATAGGAATGATACTTGTGCTATTTAGACTATGTCAGGAAGGTGAGCAAAGCATGCGCCTGTTGTACGTTCTCAAATACGTATAATAAAGAGTGTAATATGTCAAAAGTTATAAAGAGTGTATTTGATCAATCACAGTACCTAAGTGTTCCAGCCAACAATAGCATCATCGACCAAGACAGCTATTCCGAGTTGCCGGTTCTGTAAGCAAGCAGAATACATTTCACATATGTATTAAACTGATTAGGTGGAATTCTTTGCTGATTAATGTGACATCAGTTAATGATTACGTGGAATTTATATTGATGCGTCTAATGCTTTTATAATTTTCTTGACTGAAAAACAAATACAGATAAATCCCCTGAGAGTACATACCCAATCGTAATAGTACGCGTTTCCAGTTAGTTGACCAACAAGTTTATTACCCTGCTCAAATGCTTGCCACCATAAGGAACGTGCTCAGCATCAATACATAACCCAAATTCGCCCATTAATGTGGTACTTAATCTGACATTTTGTAGTAATGTAGTCAAGAAATCAGAATATTAGATCATAACCCAAACACACCATTCAAACTGTAGTTTACAGTTGACGGCCCGAGAGCCTTCTCTATTACTTTTCCATCTCTATATCTTTCAAGGAATAGTGTGATTTGGGATCCTTGATCTTCACTGATCGTGTATAAATCTTAAGTATCCTGCAATTTTCATGTCACTATGTATACATAGTAGAGATATTTGCTTCTATGTACCTGGTTGTTGCAAAAGAAGGAATAAAACGTGGCCGTGGTGGTGGTGACGGGTGGCCATGATAACTCACCCATTGTATTTTACTGCTCATTGTTCTCCTTAAAACCATTACCTGCTTAACTGTTGTCCTCATGCTCAGATGAGGCCAGGACCTCAAATGCACCAATGCACGGTTCTCAACCTCAGCTGGTTGCAGGAGGTGGTAGACCTATCCATCATTATGGGAAGTCTCAAGACGGACCTTCAGGAGGATCAAACAGATACCCATTGGACGTATATTGTAACATGTATCATTACTATTGAAGGATTTTCCTGCAATAAAACCTAACTATTATAATCGTTCTCGAAGTAGCAAAATATTATCAAAATATTCAGAAAATTATTTTAGCCAATATTGTATGCACATAATCGAGGCGTTTGTCGGAATCATCTAATTGACCGTCATAAAGTTTACTGTGAATTTTCATTTAGTTACAAACTGCAACACATGAAATGCATTCGAGTCTGTGATATTTGTTCCTACCACAGAGCAAACACCCATACTTGTAAAATCACTTCGGTCACCAAAGTTAACTAATAAAATGGGCTAAAGGAATAAAATGATCATATGATTAATGAACCGAGAAACAGCAGCACGCATTATCTCACCACCCTTTCTGCGATACGACTTTGCTTTCTAAATAGCAGGGACTACACCAGCAACAACTTTCTGCTCCTCTGATATAAAATTATAAAAGCACTGATCTTGCCAATGGCCACCGCTTTGACCTTGAATACCCATTTTCTACATTAACTGCACCACATGAACGATGTTTACTTGTTAACAAAAAGGTTGCATATGGGACATAACTACAATAAATTACAATAAGTTAGATGAGCCAAACCTATATCACCGCTAAAAGGAGGGTTTACTGTGGAAGGTCTTGTAACATGCTCATCCCATTTCCCTTTGTGTCAGAACAGGAGAAGCACAAGATCTATAAAGAATGAACAACCTAGACTTATGCCTAAAATAGCTTCAATATCCTGCTTCTTTCCATTGCTCTTGTTTGACGAACATATCCAATACTGCAGCAATTACGAGAACAATTAAGAACAAACACACTTACTAAAATGCATGTATTAAGGATTTTAGTAGTAACAAAAGTTACTTCTACTGATAAAGAACATAAAGTGTACAAATTATAGTCTGATGTTGTCTTTAATTCTCATTGCTAAACTATGTGATTTAGCATGCCACTGCCCGTAAAATCTTGAATGCATATTTTCTTCTTGATCGACTCAAGATAAAAGTATGTGAACTAATTAGCATTCAGATTCAAAATGCGCATAACATAATAGCAAACCAGAATCGGTATTTACACTAATACTTACATAGTAAGTAGAAACATGTTTATATACTTTATGTAGATTTTAGGTTAACCTGTGACAGTGAATGTTACACATACAAAAGAAACAGTTACCTTTATGTAGATTTATACGCCACTATTCTATTGGCACCTGCTGAAACTCCAACCACTTCAATCCCAAATACAAAAGCATACATAAAAGTAATCAAGCATAGATGTTGGGAATCTAACGTTGCAGGTCATATAACGGTACCTAAATGGGCAGGTTTATTAATAGGTAAAACATTTGTGCTGGTCGAACGGGTTAGACCTGGTTGACACAAAATACTAATATCCAATTGGTTTAATGTAGCCAAAATTTGTATGTCGAGTATCATGTTACAAAATCATTTGGATTTGGCCCCCATCAATCTATATTTCCCCTTTTTTAGTCAACTACTTTGGTCTGACTCATTAGACAAAAAACATATCCAGAAATGACGCATAAGTAAATAGATAGAAATGATAAACATACCATAGTTGTTTCTATCCTTTCGGAGATTAAGTTGTCTTCAAGTTGTGATGCAAAACTAAAGCTAGTGGAGGAAGAACAGACACCTTGATCAATAAACAGAAATATGCGAATGAGGCCAAAATGGGAAATAATCATCAAGCACGACTTTAAGTTATGTAAAAAAGACGGCTTTAAACTTAAGAGGGGCTGATTTGACATACCCAGAGCCTACCAAAACTGCATATATTGCTGGTGATCGAGATTCTCATCTTTCTCAGAACTGCAAAAATTGAATATCGAGGATGATATAAACTATGATCAAAGTACAGTACCTCGTAAGCAATCTATCTCTAATCATATATCTCTGAGTTACAATGACGAAGGTGGTGTTTTACCAGATAGTCTGCAAATTTCTTTATAAGTTCATTACCAAAAACATTGATACCATTATGAAACGGATTACTATCTGTGAATATAGCTGTTACTTATCT